>VYZV01021831.1:27423-47074 GCA_013401275.1 Pandion haliaetus | reverse complement strand
AGTTGTATTTGGTATACAGGAGAGCTGTTGCTTTTCTAATTCAAACCTATGTTTGTACTTTCCTCGTTATCAAGTCAACGTTTGCAAGCATTAAAAGGGCATTATGTGCTGGTCATTGCATCTGCTTTTGAGATAAATCTATGTTAGCATTCCAAAGGGTCAAGGAACTCTTCCAGAGCAAACAGATTCTGGAGCACTGATGCCAGATGGTGTGTATATAAAGTGGTAAATGAGAAAAGCAATTTACTGTGTTCCTGTTCCAGGGAGAAGTATCACCCAGAAGGACAGCACAAGAGGTGAGAAACTACTGAGAAATTGGAGAGACAGTTTACTTCTTATGTAACATGTTGTTTTCTTTATATCTGAAAAGCCTAGGTACATAGAGGAGCTGCAGTCCTTATTCAGGCAAAATTATTCGAAAAAGATAACAGGAATATTTAGCTAAAGAATGAAGGGTTAAATTAATAACATGTATAAAGAATTATGTATTGGTTTATGTAACAGGTTCTAGATCTATCTATATAGATCACCAGTATGTAGTCTGTCTTTAGAGAAATTTTAGTCGCACAGACAAAACATTTTTATCTTGCATTTTTGACAAAACTCTACAAAAGAGACAGAAAATAATGGATCAGACTCTGAAGTATAAATTAGCATAGCCTCAACAAAGGCAAGTTATCAATGTAATTAATCCAGCTCAGGTGCTGACCAGTACTAGCTCACTTGCAGCTGTATTAAATGTGTAATTTCCAAGTGTACAAAACAACTCTGCAAGTTTTAGAACTAATCAATCTTTTCTTCAAATCTAGTGAAGCAGAGGAATGCCTCTTGGAAGGGTTCAAAGGTAAATTCAGGTCGGTGTAAAAAATTTTAAATTGTTTTCCTAAATACTGAAAATTATAACGTTTTCATAAATAGCCTGAACTATTGATGGCTTTTATCTCTTGCCATCAAACCTCAAAAAAATGTAGCAGAAGTGTTCAGATATAAGCAAAGAGAAAGGGAGAATGTGTGTCTTAATATTTATGTGTGGATCTTTGCTAAGCATATCTTATTTGGTTATATGTTTAGCTTTTTTAAAGCAGTCCTTCCTTTTAATGTTATGGCTTCTCCTAGAAATAAAGAATATAAATAAAGACTTCTCTCCATACAGAAAAAAGAACCGAACAACAATGCTGAGGCTTGCTGTCACCCTCTTTGCTGTCATAACATCATCTACCTGCCAAAAATATGGATGTCTGGAAGGGGACACCCACAAACTGAAGCCAAGTCCTGAGCCAAATATGCATGAATGCACTCTGTACTCTAAATGTAAGAGTGGTTTAATTTTTGCCAAATATGGTCTAGAAGTACAGCTTTGTACACACTAATTGTTTTGGTAGTTCCGTTAATTTCTCAAAAATATATAAGATGCAGTATATGTTGCATTTGAAAAACTTCCTTCCTTGGCATTTTGCTGCGTGCAAACCAAGAGTAAGATTCTGGTTCTTTGCAACTGCAAAACTCTTACTGACTTCATTTATTTTCTTTTAAAAATGCTGATGCAGTTTACTTTTCTTGTAGCTCCATCTGCTTTAAAAAGTTCACAGCAAAGATGAATTTGATTTATTGTGATTAAATATAAAAATTAATTAATTGTAGCAGACACCAAATGGGAAAGGTTGAAATCAAAATTCTATATTGAGCAAAATATAGTATTCATTACAATTCCTCAACTCTCTTTTTATGTTTGGTAGCTTTCAAAGTTAGTACCCCTCAGGATATAACATCTGGCAGAACACTAGTAAAATTCTTGGGGCTCTCTGGGCAAACCTTGACAAAGCACTGTTGATGCCAGTCCACCTCAGTTAGCATTTACACTGCTGCTTCCAAAACCAAAAATGTTAGAGCTTGAGTACATCTTCTGCTTAGTACTAAGAGACTTTATCATGTTATGAACCAAAACAGATTCATCTTACATTTTGAGTCTTCCAAATACAGTATTAAAGAAAATCCTTATTGCAAGATCTCTGTTTCATTCCTGACAGCTTCCTGTTGCTATGTAGACTTCACAGAACAATTGGCTCATTCCCCAGTAATTAAAGNAGAGCCCTCATAATAATAACCATTAATTTATTACGATGATTGAGGCTGCGTCCATCAGCTAATGGTAACTCCCCTTGGAGCTGCTGATGGACAGTCCCTAGGTTGCCCTAGAGATTATGCCACCCAGCCTAGCTCCGATCATCTTTTCTCTATACCTGACCAATGTCTGATTCTTCTTCTTCTCCTCTCACAAAAGCCCATGAATCCCTAAGTATATATTATTTGTGCAGAAGGATTTATGCCATTTTATCAAGAAAGGGTTATGTTTTTTCAGGTTTGTTTTCAGTATAGAACCAGATCTAGCAATGCAAAGCAGTCATAAACCCAGTAGGTAACAACCACACCACATCTCTGTAGCTCTCCAAAGCAACCATTACATACCAGTGAGTGTGACCCCTAGTCAATACAGACCAGGTTTCTTCCTTTGTTTAGAAAGCAAATCAACTAGATTTTTAAATCTTGCAAACAAAATGCACACGAGTCCAGAAATGAAACTTCTGAATATTTAGAATAAAAAATTCTTGTAGTTCTGTGGGCTTTGTAACCATGAAGAATGTCTTCATAATTAAGATTTTTAGTATCCCATTAGATGTTAGAGCTGTGAAACATGGCAAGTTATAGAAATAAAAGAATGAAAGTACAAAACAATTAAGCAAAAACAGATGTGCAAAAGTAACAGCTATTGCCTGCCACTCCCAGAAGAGCAGCAACAGTATGCATTTTTAAGTAACTTCAGCTGGGCTGTGGGAAAATCTAAAGATTAGTGAAACCATGAGGCTACAACACAGAAGTTTTGTACTATAGTTTCAAACTACATTTTATTATTGCCTGGAATCGTTCTTGCCAGGAAAACTCAAGGCCTCAAAAGTTTACAGAAAGCTTACACAAATAGGGCTGAAATATGCATGGAAACATTTGTGCACTCTTTAGCTGGCTATGGTAATTGCACAGTCAGAGTCTGTACACAATGCCAAAGGAATGCATTTGGAACCTAGACACTAGCAGGGTGAAAGGATGCTTTTCTATGTTTTTCTCCTAATCTGTAGTATTGCATCCACATCAAAGCAGGCCTAGAAAACTGAGGCTCTAGCCTTGATGCTAAGAAACAGGCTTATTTGTGGCTTTTTTCACCCACCACAGCTGTGAAGATTTCACAAAGAAAATTGAGTGCTTTTACCGGTGTTCACCACATGCTGCTCACTGGATCCATCCCAATGACACTGCTGGTATTCGATCTGTTCCACTGTGTCAAAGCTTTTGTGATGACTGGTAGGTTCAGCTTTTTATCAAAGTATTTTTATTTATCTTTAATATGCATGTGTTACTAGTGTGTCAAGGAGCATGGGTGGATGAGCCACAGATCTCCCAATCAAGTGGCACTAAGATTCTATGGTGTTGCACCACCTTTATGCCTTTTCTCTTGTTCTTCCTCTTCATTTCTTGTTTGCCATGTCTACTTTTTTCTCTGCTAAGCTACTACCCTCAAAATAATGACACAGGCTGAATGCAGGTTGGAGTCACTAAACTCTGCCAGAGTTTAGTGACTCTATGAGGATGCAGTGCAGTGGCATCAGAACTGCCTGACATGGCGGAGGAGCTCTCACCACGTTGACAGGCACTAACAGCAGTGAGGGCCTGCCCACCCTTTGAAAAGTCCATACCTGTGAGTTAGCATTTAGGCAGTTAGCGTTTTAAATCTAAATATTTGATCATGATATGTTACATTTCTTTTATATGTATAAAATCATAGACTGGAAAGGACCTTAAAGATCATCTAGTTCCAACCCCCCCTGTCACGGGCAGGGACACCTTCCACTAGACCAGGTTGCTCAAAGCCCCATCCAACCTGGCCTTGAACACTTCCAGGGATGGGGCATCCACAGCCTCTCTGGGAAACCTGTTCCAGTGTCTCACCACCCTCACAGTGAAGAATGCACTACAAAATCATGAAAGCAGCCACTTCCTGTATGTTTTCAATTAATTCATATAACAAATTATCTTAATTCCTTAATTTTTCACCCTTGGCCTTTTCTCTTACTTTCCATCATCCCTCTCCCTAAAATCACTTCTAAAAGCCTGAATCTCAGAGAAACTTGCAGCCAAGTAATGCTAAAAAGTATTAATAGCAATGAGCAAGCATAATAGCATTTAATTTTAGCATTTTAAAATATAGCATCAGGGAATCACATTATTTTTTGAGTGCAAGACACGTAGTGGGACAACCCAGCACCCATCTGTCCTTAGGCTTGGCATAGGAGCATTGTATCCAGGTGGGTTACTGAGATTTTTTCAGTGGTCCATATCCAGCATTTATCTTTCCCTCCCTCCTTCCCTCCCTCCCTGTTTTGAGATGTTGGATCTTAAATAATCTTATCATGTGACATATAAATCTCGGCCAGTACCATATTAATGTAGTGTCTAGTAACTACAGTAACTTGTCTGTATGGTTGAACTGGTGTGAAGCATAGTACAAACAGCCCAGGCTGTGTTCACACTATGGGATTATAACTGCTAGTATCCATTGAAAGTAATGAACTGTGAATGTCTGAATCCCTTAGGCTGCTCTGAAAATCACAGAAAACTGTTTTAGTTTTCTAAAAATGTTATACAAGAGCTTTTCTTGGAAGCACAGAAAATACAGAACACACAGCAGCACATGGTCAGGTTCTCCTGTGCTGCTCTGCACAGTGCTTTCCCTAGCGGTTACACAACTTGAATGTTACTGACACGTGGATCCACTTTCACTCTCACCTTCTCTCCAAGAGCAAAGTCATGTATGCAGTGCAGTATTTTGTCTTTAAATATGTCTCCATTGCTTTGTGCCAGAGAAGGAAACAAGAAGCATAGCTTGGATTTGTAATGGAAGACAGTGAGAAGGGCTGATGTTATTTCTTAGCTTCCCTAGAGTTTCCTTTAGTGATGAATTTTATTTCTGTATTAGGAAACTCCATGTGCCTCAGGAACAGGTTTGTCATGTGCAGTCTTCTTTCCTAAATTTTTGGTAATCTTCTAAACTGAATCCAGATTATTGACCTCCTTCAAGATAAAGACTGAGACCTTGAATTTGTCTCAGTGTTCAGAATCTCAAAGCTCAGGAGCAAATATTACCAAAATTTGAAAGTATTTGGATATTAAAGCGTTGGAGTTGCCAGTGAGCTTTAGAATAGATCTAACAGGCAAAGCGATAGAATACCTATATATAAAACAGACATATCCCAAAATACGTAGGACACAAAGTCATCACCAAACTGCTATACACACTGAAAGCATAAAGATGAAGGAAAATATACCCTGTAAGTTTAGTTTGCATCTATGAACTGGTTTAAGCCAGCCTCAGTATATGTGAGATTTATACCAAAGTGCATATGATGGGTCAGTATTACATAGCAAAACTCTGTGTCCCCTGGGTATTGCCAGAACCTCCAGGTAAATAGCATTTTTAACTTTTGTTGTTGTAAAGTATGGAGGTGTGTGATTGAGAGCTGCTGCACAGGAAAAACTGACCATTTTCCAGTATAGAGTCTCCTGGCAGAGAGTAGGCTCTACTCTAAACAAATACTGAACAATGATCTATTGCCCCTGTTGGCATCATAGACGCCTGTCCTGAATCAAAAATGTAATGATGACCCATTACAGTGCATGCTAGTCTGTTTGCCTGCCTAATGCCAATGTCAAACCCATTCCCTCACCCTGCTTAAAGCCTGAGGCTAGAAAAGAGCCTAGACAAAATTCACACTCTTTCTGGTGATTTAAAGTAACATTTTTTTAAATTCTATTCACTGGAGTCCCTTTAGCGTGCTGTAACACTACTAGTGATGTGACCTACTTTCTCTACATGCCGTGAGTGTGCCTGCTGCATACTGTATGTCTTTTTGTGGCCAGAAATGTGCAGAGGATTCTGAATGAGCAGTGACTTCATTTAAAAGAAATTCATCTGCTTAGCTTGGGGCCTTCCTTTTCTTCCTATTGTCTTAGGTTTCCTTGCTCCCACTAGTCCTAAAACTGTTGCTTTTGAAAGAACCCGATGTACAAGCTATTTTCTGATCCACCTGTAAAAGGGCCCTGTGCCCTTTAAAAGAGAAAGAGCTACTTATTAAAAATGGGGGGGGAGAGGGGCGGGAAGCTTTAAAATAAAAATATTCTGCCCATCGTGCATAGGGAGCTAGTATGTTCAGGTAGGATCTTTTAAGTATTTGTTTATGTTTCTCACAGGTTTTAATTAATGTTTGAAGAAACCACTTACGGGTTTCTGGACAGCAGAAATCAGACATTTCATAAGTCATGATTTTTCATAAACTTAGCTTCATAACTACTTCCATTGGGATAAAGAAAAACTTGTAACAATAGAGTTATGCCTTGCTACCTGCTTATATAAAAAGCCACAGAGTCAGGCTATAATCATAATTAGGAAACATTTCATCTGACAATTCAATAGATAGTAGTGAATAAAAATATAAATACTTTAATAAACATATTTAATTCAAATTCCTGAGGAAACCAGATGCATAGCATGAATGTCCCAGTTAAGTAAAACTCTGAAATACATATTTATAATTTGAAAAGTATAACTGAAGGTGACACTTATTTCAAAAGAAGCAATTCTGCTCTCTCCTTAGCCCCAAGGGCTGCTCATTCTTTCCCCTACCCTGTCCCCACCCACATGCCAGCAGCACTGTCTGAGAGGCCATGAAGCAGCCCTGGTCTGGGAACCCATCAGGCTGAAAAATACTTAGCCAAATAAAAAAAGGAAACCAAAGCAAAGACTGTGGGAAGGGCACAATTACTTTAAGTGGAAGTGCTAGTATTAGGCAGCTCACAGCAGATATTGGTTGACTTTGCAGAAAGCAATGAATTTAAGTACATGCATAAAATAAAGGGCATGCCTACATGGCTTGAAGAATCAAGGGCTAATTGATGAATCCGATGCTGGTATGTGGAGAGTTCATATAAGGTGATTAACAAAAAGTTTGCGTTGATGCTCCTAACTGGTGTGCCTTCAAGCAGGCAAAGGGACTACCATTAGAGAAACAGCTGTCACTAGGGAGTTACCTCTGTGTGTCTTTCTCAGTCAGGGTACATACAGTAGCTAACAAACAACAAACCAATTATTCTTATAGTACCTAGTCCCAAATCCAGTCATGGCACAAACTGGTAGGATCTGCCTATTAGTGTCACATTATATTAATTTATCAAATTGCAGCCCATATTTCCAGCAGCGCCCCTACCTCTGACAGCAGATTCATGGATGAACACATTTGAGAATACGTCTCCTGCCCTAGACCTGTTTAATTCAGGCCCTTGTTACCCTCCATCTGTTACTGCTTTTTCTCCCACCAAAAAGCCCAGAAAACCTATGTGAAGGTTCTGCAGATGTGCATGTTCTTAACNACCACATAACAACCTCATATTTCATTTAAAAATGTAAGTCTGCAGCCCTCGTGATATCAAAATAGTTTTGGAAATATGAGCCTGAAGAGTAAAAATGACAAACAGAAAATATATCCAAAGGCATTAATTATAAATACCATGCTGAACGACACTAAGTTTTTGAAAGCTGTACCTCATGGTTTTGGCACTCTCAGTTACTGGTGTGAGTAGTCCGCCTGAAGCCATTGAGACTAAATTTAAGTAGATGTTAACTGATTTGCAGAAAGTGATCCTTAAGAAATGTAAAAGCCAAAAAGTAGAACATAAAAAGAAGTAGAAAAAAGGAAACTATGTAGGATAATGGTAAGTCATGAGATCTCTCATCACATAGACCAGCCAGTTGCATACCATACTCTTTCCAGGCCATTTATAGGCTTTTTTTTACATTATAACTTATAAATTTAAAATAACTTAAAATTTGAAATTTTAGACCTATACCCTGCAAGACTCTTATCTTTCCTCCTTCACTTCAAGTTTAACTTCTTTGAAAATGTCATTCTGAGGCTGACAGCCTATTAGTTTATATGATTTTGTTGTTTGTGGATTTTCCTTATTTCAGTGCATATTCCTCATAGCAATCCCCTGCCCAGGAAATACCATTCTTCTTTTCCCATATTAATTCATAAATACAAGCTTTCCCCACATCTCCCTTAAGTGACAGTTCACTCTCAGCATACCCGTGCTCTGTCACAATATTGAACATCAGCATTCATGAAACTGCCTCCCACACAGTATTTCCTCCACTCCGTAACATCAGCAAACATAACAAAGCAGAAAACACCGCATGAATGAGTGTTGCTCCTCAGAACATGAGCCCTTTACTTAAGTCTACGAGTATAAAACATAGTGGGTGAACTGTTCAGTTTTCATTGGGATTTAGGTCTTCCTGGCCAGCTCAGAGTTTATGTACATGTCAGGCTAAGATAATGTGCACATTTCTTGAAGATCTGCTGCTAAGATGCACTGTGCAACCATACCACATTACTAGCATAGCCCACGCAGACTTTTTGAGTTGAATCTGAGTCCACTGAAAAAAAAGTGAGAGAAATAATGGTATCTTTCACACTAATCTCTATGAAGGTATGAAGCCTGCAAAGACGATTCCATATGTGTTCATAACTGGCTGACGGACTGGGAATGGGATGAAAGTGGAGAAAACCGCTGTAAGAATAAATGTATTTCATACAGTGAGGTAAGAAAAAATGGCATTAAGAGTTCTTTTTTTTTTGCTGAATATATGGGTGTAAAATGCAACAGGTGAATTATTTTTACTTCAGTAGTTTCAAGCCATACCTACATCAGACTTTTGAAGCATATAAATTTTAAAACATTTATATTTATGTAGATCACTTACTCTAAGTATATATACATTTAATTAATCACTGTTCATGCCACTTGTGAAACAAAAGCAAAAGTTCAAGCAGCACCGATATTTTAACCACAGTGGGGTTTAGAAAGTAAAAGATAAATGAAATTTGTTCACACAACAGAGACACTGAGATGCATTTTATAAGGTTCCTTACATAATGTGGGGCTTTACACACCTCTGTCTCTTTAAAGTGGGACGTAAGTTCCCAAATCACAAAGGAATTTTTAAGGTTTTCTTGCCTGTTAGGCATCTTTGCCCTTTTCTGTTTTACCTTGTTATGTTCAAGTCCTTCTGCATCCTCCAGATCTCTCAGTCCTGACATTCTATTTGTCTCCCTTTTGTTCTCCATAGCCCTATTATATCTCTGAGGCATGCTCTCCATTGTGTCTGCCAATGGCTAGGCAGAGCTAACTTTGTTCTCTGTGACTCTGATGGTTAAAGAGCAGCACTGACAAGCTTTCCGAGAGCTTATCCCGCCTTTCTGAGAAGGTTTAATGGTTGGGATAACTAATTTTATGAGCAAAAGTTTATAAAATGAGAACTGACAAGACTTACAGGAGCAAGGTTGGCTGGTACCTGATCTGCAGACCTTTCAAGAGTCAGGTAGGATTTTATCTAGTGACTCAAGTAAGTTTAGCATCAGGGCAATACAATACAGCTCAAAACTGCTACACTTATTCAAGTATTTTTAATAGTTGAACTTTACTGAGTCCATGAAAACTGTCCAAATCACAGAATTAAATGAAATTTAAGTGTAGTGCTTAGGGACTGGTAGTAAGTCTTGCAGAGATCTCAGATTTATTGTTCTGAACTCAATTCAAGTGCATGTACTTCCAGAAGTCAGTTCAGCAACTGATATAAGTGGAAGCCACAGTCCAGTTAGCGCAGGATTGCTGTCTGCCTTGCAAAAGTGACACTAATCAGCAGGCTCAGGAAGGTGGCCAAAAAACAAATGGGCTGTGGAAACTTACAGCTTAGTTTCCCAGATGTGCTAAATCATCAGTAGTTCCAGATGAAGTGAAAAATGAAATGATAATCTCCATAAATAATCTCCAGTCCCTGTTCAAACTGTCCCTGGTCCAGAGATAGGAGTTTTTAACCTTGAATTCCCTTGTACTTATTTCTTAAAGAAAATATACCATCTGCAGGGAAAAACATGCAGCAAATCCAGAGGTCTTATCATTTGAAGCCAGGCGCAGCTATTCCTAAACTAAATGGAACCACACCCTAAACTGCCCATGTTTGTCACCAAAAATAGGCTTGCATGGTAAGTAAGAATAAAGATGAAGTTTCTTCAGAGAAATTAAAAAAACACATTTCCCATATGAAAATTACATGATATACAAACACTAAACTTGCTCGGTTTGGACTCAACTCATGGAAAAGAAAGTTACTGTTACCCAGAAGCACAAAGGGTTCTCCAATGTCAAAGCACTGTGGACAGATGTTTACTTTCATTTGATGCCCTCAGCTTATACAGAGGAGCAATCAGCAGCCCTACATTTGACATATGCAAGTGGTTGTAAGGACTATTTGAAACAAACACTGAATATGGAACAAATGCTGCATATTAAGAATGCACAATGGATCATAGCCAGTTTTAGCCTGGCTAAAATGAGGCACATTTTGTCATTGTTCTCCCAGCTGAGTGCTCCCCAAGCAATGTTAATGCACAGACTGGAATATTTTCCAAGAAGCTGAAGAATCAGAATCGTTTGCAGTAATTTAGGGACATGTTTGGTAAATGGGCTGTGGGCACTGTTTGTTTGCTGCAGCATTCTGGCAACAGTCTGATCTTTAAGCAGAGTTAGGAGGAAGGTAAAAGCAAAATTACCAATTTAGCAAGTAGAAGAGCATGAATACATGTTACAGAACCTGTGGGACACAAGAACAGGATGTAGCCATGTCTCTTGCATACAGACCTAAGAAAACCCACATGACAGCTTTGAATACTTTCTGGAACGATTAACTAAAAGCTGGTAGAAATCCAGGAACTGTACAGGAGCTGGAAGAAAATGTCTAATGCTGCTTAAAGCACAGGAATAGTGAGAGAGAAACAGCTAAGATCTGCCTGCCCTGAGAACACAAGGAGAGAACTAGATGCAGCAACCTTTCAATTTCTGACCTTACATTGCTCCCCATGCACTAGCCAACCTCCGCACCCCTCCTCCAGCAACTGCAGCATCCGTGGAGCAAGCCCTGGCTAGAGATGGTGTGAACTGAAAAGCTCTTTTACAGACTACAGAGTCTTTGGGGCTATTTGGAAAGGACTCGTTATTATTCACAAAGGATAGATTTCTAAGGCAAAAGTGATTATTATGATTTTGTGTCATTTGCCTTCCTGCACAGTATAGGTCAACATAGTTTCTGCATGTGGGGAGGCAGGGAGACATCTCATAAGAAGAACTTGTGGAAAATAGGTGGAGCACAAGAAGCTGCAGGACAACAGATGCCTAGTCCCACTTGCACATAATAGACTTAAATCTGTAATCATTAATTTTTTGCACACAGAGCAGCTTCCATGCAAAAATCTCCCAACCACAAAGACAGGGCACCTTCTTTGAGATTCATGGTGTCAGATCTTTATATGAGCTGGAGATGATGGTAAACCAGCACACCATTCAGAAATTACAGCACTAAGAGAAACATTGTGGGATTAAAGAATCAGCATCATGTGCGAGGACTACTTGTACTATTACAGATGAAATATGGCTTCTTTCAGAGAGATGCTGGTGACATGGTCAAGGTGAATCAATCAGCAATGGAGCCCAGCAGTCCTGCTGCCTGGCCCACTGTTTCAGTCATTAACACTCCCACTCCTTAATTCCCAATGCTTCTACTCCTGCCATCACTCCCACCCCCAACTTCATTCTTAGCTTTGCTTCTGGGAGTACTTAAAGCTTCCTTTACAGAGTCAGAGACTGAACTTCGACCACAAACACATGGGAGAAATGCAGGCAAGATAAATTGTATATCCTGCCTACTTTGTGGCTGGACGTGATAACTCCTAAGCTAATACTCTTTAGGCAAATTCAAGCTGGGTGGAAAGAAGGTTGTCACAATGTGAGCTTGGCAAATGAGAAATAACTTTGTTGTATGGTTGTACAGGTCCTATGACACAGGCCTTACAAAACTACGTAGTACCAAGAACAGGACAGATTCACTTGAAGAGAGTACAAGAGGCTGCAGTTTACAATTTCTTGAGCCAGAAATGCTGTTGCACCACTGCACACAGCACTTTGGGAGCTTGAAGAAAATTTACTTTCTTCAAGCAGTTTCTATGTCCCTTCTCTTTGTCTGTGAGGTCCTGCCCGGTCACGATGTACATTGCAGCAGGCACAATGAGATCCCACAGAGCTGTGACTTCCCTGGGCTGTCTCTAGCCTGTAGATACAAAGATTCCCGTATTCAAAGCACTGCCTGACACTTTCAGCACTACTCAGATGCCGAGACATGTCAGTGGCCTGACATGCTACAAGTTGTACATCCTCTCACACACAGCTTTGGTCTTTCAGACCCAGAAACCTAGCTGGGCTGTTGGCCCCAGGCTGGAAACAAAGGGCTGGCTGTTGATCACTGCACTTTGTACAATCACTTGCTCTCACAATAGGCAAATCTTTTTTGCCAGTTGTGGGACTGGATAATATTTTAAGATATCTCAGAATTGATGAAGCATGGCACACAGCAAGACAGTGAATAACTCCAGACTGCTTTTTTATAATCTAGTACCAATTTTTAAGAATTTATAAATGTTTATCAATTTGATACAAACTTATTTTAACTCAATTATTTTTAAATGTAATTGATGCATTCCTTATTTGACACACAGATGTATGCAAATGGGACTGACATGTGCCAGAATATGTGGGGGGAGTCATTTAAGGTGAGCGAATCCTCCTGCCTCTGCTTGCAAATGAACAAGAAGGACATGATGGCAATCAAGTATCTCCTCTCCGAAAGCTCAGAGGAAAGCTCCAGCATCAGCAGCAGTGAGGAGCATGCCTGCCAAAAGAAACTCTTGAAGTTTGAGAAACTGAGGGGAGAGGAAGGGGAACAGACAAGATAAATGCTGGTGGATGTATATCAGGACAAGAGAAGTCGTCGTGGAGGCTGGGCTCAGGGCATCACGCCAGCCTGCTTTATGCCTTACTTCCTGGAACATAATAAATCAATGGCTGGTTATATTAATCTTTCTCTGATGTTTTTGCATCTGCATTACACAGCTCCCAGACAGGTTAGCACAGGTGTAATCCTGTGACTTGAACTGAACAGCTAGAAGCCTGAAGGTAACATCTAGCGGTTGACTTTCAAAGAGAAGCACAGGCAGCTCCTGCTGACTTAAGGTGGAACAGTAAGAACTAGAGACCTCTGGAAGGCTATGCCAGTAATACACCAAATCTTCAACCCAAACCTTTCATTAGTATAGGCACACGGCACTCCTGTCATGAGTTCCTGTGTGCCTAGCTCTGCTCAGACAAAGAAGAAATGCTGCAGGCAGAAATAGGTCAGTGAGCCTGGCTACTGACCACTGAAAATGTATTTATTTTGTAACTCAGAAACATTCTTGCAAAGCAGGGGATTGTGGTGTCCTAGATAAATCCCTGGATTCATGTATTCCCAGCATACAGTATGCACGGTCTGTTGCACTGGGCTTTTACCTTAAACAACAGCAGTACAAAAGTCTCCTACAACATGAATTTGAAGTGTAATTTTGAATGCAATTAATCTCACTGAATGATTCCAAACAGAAGGATCTCTGACAAACAGAGGTGTCAGGGAGGGCCCCAGTCAGGTTTCTCCCATCAGTAATTCTCCTTCCCAGCATCACTGTTACAGTCAAAGTAAAACCAAAAGCTGCACCAGTCCCAGAGGGACTCATCAGGTAAAGATGAATGAAATCCTGCTTTCAGTTATGCATCCATACTCCCTCTGACATCACCATAGAGTGAACAGGTCTGTGCCATTCTGTACAGCCTTTCATAGTGGTATCACCAGGGAAACCATGAGAAGGATTTGGGGGGGAGGGGTGTCAGATTATCAAATTGTGAAAATCAGCATCACCTCAGTGCTTGCTATACAGCTAGGGACCTTACAGCATTTAAGGATCTGGCCCACATCTAAAACAATGACTTGGCTCATCCTGTTAAAACTAGGAGAATCTTAAAAATCCAGCACACTTTCTTCACTGGGCTGTTTATTTATTGGAATGATTTCACACAGCTGCAATAGTAATGCTAATGCCATTAGGTCATGCTCTGCTTTCAACCAGCTTCCCAGTATATTTAACAATGGACTAATTCCTACCAGCACTGAATTGTTTTTAGAATGATTCTTTGCCACATCTGTATTTTGTGCTAACTCAATTTGTCAGTTCTACTGTTTGGAAAGAAAGAACAAGAATTTGGTCTTCTGTAAAGCTCTGACAGTCCTTTCCCCCCCCTACTTCACCAACTCCATTCTTTCCTGTCCTTCTTTATTGCACCTGAATCAGAGCAAAAAATTTCCTGCTTTTTATTTTGCTGTGCTCAAAATTCAAGCATTAATTACCCCCTCTCACTGCCATAACACCAACTTTTTCTGTATCACCACGGCCAAAGATTTCCTTCATCTTTTTTGTTAAGTATAGCACAATTGTTTCTGCCTGTGTCCCTGCTCTTTTTCTTCCCATTCCACTTTATTCTCTTTGCTCTGACTAAATTACTGTTGAAACCACTCTCAGCAAACAATCCTTCCATGCTTAGTTTCAGGATGACCCATGAGACTGGTTATTGCATGCTCTTGAACAGCACTGGATCCTACAGCAGCTAAGGGACCAAGACCATTTAGCTCCTATTCATAACTTTCCCACTGACTCATGATGTACCCTAAGCAAACCATTTAACTCTTTTGTGACCCCAACAATTTTGCAGAGCTACCATATTTCTTCTAGGTCATCTCTTTTCTAAGCCAAAAAGTCAAGAACTACTCAGTTGTCCCTAGCATAGAAATTGTCCCATACTTCTTGGCCGTTCTTTCATTGATCCAGATATGTTTTATTCAAATACAAGTTACCAACCAGAAAGACTTTCAGTCTTGATTTAAAGCTCCAAATAATGGAGAATTGTCCAATGCACCTGATAATTTGTTTCCTCAGTGTTAAAGATTATCCCTAATTTAGCATTTGTTGTTTCAGCTTTCAGCCGCTGGTTTTTGCTAAAGCCTGTTGCATTAAAGAGTTCTTCAGTGTTCAGCATTGATTTTCTGCTCAGTAGAATATACACTGCATCAAATTGCTTCTTAGCAATTAGCTCTATCTTAGCTTTATTTAGTTTACCTGTGTCATTGTAAGACATTCCCTCTCTCCTTAAATCATACTTATGGTTCTTCTCTGTACCTTTTCCAGTCATGAATATCCTCCCTGAATTGTATAAATCAAAGCCATACTCCATGGCAGTGTTAAGGGTGACCAACAGAGAGAGCACCATGTCCCTGCCTCCCTACACACTTCTCCCTGCCCTGCCCGTGTCTATAAGAGCATCTTTCTGATTATTTGCATGCCTCCAGTGCCCATGTGTTACGATACCAAGAGGCGTTACTTTTTTCCACTATACAGCTCCCTGGTCCCAGAGGTATGAACTGTGATCATAGCTCTTAGGCTTATTGCTTTGAACTTGGTTGTATTACAAAACCTTCATGTGAATATGCCAACCTTCCTAAGCCTTCCTAAGACTGTTTGCTCTGTCTAGCTGCTTTATACCCACAGTAATTTACATCTTAGAAAATTGCTGTGTCACTCAGAAATGCTATCAGTGGCAATTTTACATTTACAGAATGGCTAGGATAACTCTGATTAAGCAAAATTTAAAATAACACAAATCACTAAAAATCAGACAATAACAACACCCTGTGAAGGTGAACCAGGGAGAAGAAAGATCCAAGCTACTGATGACTGCAGACATCCCCAGCTAATGCTGCCTCGATTTGGTAAGTGCCTGCTATGCATCACAGCTCAAAAGCACATGCCCTGCTTCTGGACCCATGCTGGCCCAGACAACTGAAATGTCTCTGTATTTAGTGACACTAGACTGGACTAAGATCTTTATCAAACTGTCACAATGGTAGATCAAATGCTTTGTGAAATATGTTCCTGCACTAATCTGTAGGAAACAGACTTACAACCTTTATCAATAAATTAAATTGGATTTATCAACATGACAATGTTGATAACAATAACAATTACTGCCAATTATTGATTTATTTACGACCTGGCTAAGTATCAGCTTTTGTACTGTGCTACTTGGGACTGGTGTCACATTAACCATAACACATCTAGCTGGGTCATCCTGCTTGCTCTGTTTATTTAATTTTCTTTCCTTAAACATTGGCAACCAGAAGACTATGAGTCTTCTGAAATTTCACTGGAATGCCAGGAGTTATTACAAATGAGATCTCTCTTGACAGTTCTGTTAGAGCTCTTTAGTATAGGTTATATGAGCCCGCTGCTTTAAAATTATTAATGTTACTTATGATGAGGAACCTCATCTTTAATTACTTGCAGACTGAAAAGGATTTCATCATCCTTCTGTAATACAAATACTTCACCCTGCATATACTCTGATACTAAGCATTATTAACAAAAGTCACCCACTGTATCTGGTGCCATTGCAAGGCTTTCTTCGTCAGGTTACTCAGTTGTTTTCACCTTCAGTTTAGTTGTGCCAGCCACAATTTCCTGCAGTATCTTTAGAGTCCTCACTCTATTTTTATAGTTCATTATTCTCCATGGATATTGATTGCAATATAGCTTCCTTTTTTAAAAATAATAAGCATCAGTAATTAGGATATTTTCAACTTCTGTTGCATTTTTCATGTGGTTTCACTCAGAGCATTTTATAAATATTCATTAATCTTCAAAATATACCTGAGAAGAAAATAAGTAATGAGAAGCAAACTGAGTCAGTAGAAGGGAGTCGGCAAGAGACTTATCTGATCATTGCAAGTATTGCAGAGCTAGGACTAGCACAGACAAGTTCTATTTCAGAGCCGTATTTCACACTGCAAACAGAGTTGCACTTTGTAAGGTGATCCTTGGACAAAAGTTATTATGCCAAAATTACAGAAGAGATTCTATGAAATAAAATATTGCAAAAACCTAAGCATCTAAAAAACAAGTTATTAAACAATGCATTTCCCTGTACCTTGAAGGATAACGAAATTATAAAAATAGTAACTGGTAGATTATTTAAGACAAATAATGTCAAAACAGGCTAATTTCCCTTGCTGAGAGACAACCAGCCTGCAGAAAAAGGGAAAGCTGTAGATGAGATATGGCTTTTCAAGGATTTTTTATAACATTTGATGTAATATTCTGATAAGCAAACTGAGAAAACCAAAGTGCAAACGAAATCACTATAACATGGGTGCACAACTGGTTAAAAAAATACATTAGAATATTACTATGAGTATGTTGTCATTAAACGCAGACAGGTCTTCTATTAGGAATCTCATAGGGTCTGTTCTGATTCTAGTGAACACTTTTGTTTACTCAGACAATGAAGTAGAGATTTTGCAAGCACTTTGAAGGACAAGATTAGAATAAAACCGATCTTTCTAACCCGAGAACTAGTCCAAGCCTCCAAAGGTGAAATTCTGAAAAGGGAGATGAAAAATGCTTGCACTGAGGAAAGGTAAATCAAGGAAAAAATTCATCCAGGGAAATACATGGCCAGGGAACAGCAAAGCAGCCAAGGAGCTGCAATGCATATTAGCAACCTATGCCATTTACAGTTGAAATGTTACACTGTGGAAGTTTTACTCTTTTAAGGTTTCAGTGCATGTGGAGCCCTGGAAGTCCTGACTCACAAAGCAAGCAGATGCAGGACCTGCAGACGTCCTACTAACAGTTACTCAGAGTTTGTGACGTATCCTACATTCCACGGAGGCCCTGCTTCTGGAATGACCCCACTGCACACACAGGCTGTGGAATGTGGTGGGTATCAGGCAGAGTTTAACTCTATCCAACTTCTCAATGAAAGCAGCTCACAAGCTCTGTCAACCTAAGTACAATACCTTCTAGGACAGCAAACATGCTCCTGGTATATATCTAATGACTATATAAAGGGAATAAAATTAGTTGAATTTATGCACATTTTCTGGTTATTTTCCTTCCCTTTTTTCTGTTCAAAAAGTTTGCGTAACTTGGAGTTATCTAAAAAAATGCCACATGCTCCAGACAGCTCATGGGTCTGTTGTGTGTTTGCTCTACTTTATTATCCAAGCGAACACGGTGATTTAGACAAGAAGAGTTAAGAAAAGAGTCCAAAAAGCATTAGGATTTGGATTACAGTTTGAAACATTGCCAAACCTTACTAATGGCAAGACTAAAGTCCCACGTGCCTGAAGACTGATAATTCTCAAGCACAACTCATTTTTCCTTTTGGCAAGAAAAGACCTGCACCTTTGATACAGTCACCTTAGCGAGCAGGTCTAATTCAGTGTGAAGCTGCAGGACAACTCTAGACAACAGTGAAAGAAGAGCCAAGCTGTGAAATCAATCTTCTACTTCAGATAAGTGTGAGGACACAGTTAGAATCGTACCCCAACAATCTGATAGCTTTCAACATCTCCAAGAAAAAGTTGCAGCAATCCCCTACTACTGAGATTTAATTCTCAGAGAAATGAGGGGGGAAACTCTCTCTGCTGCACCATTTTGCTTCCCTTTAGCTACTAAAAGCATATCTTTCCTGCGTCTGTTTTGATCACCAACTCCTATCCGAGTCTTAGTATTCTTTTGGCCTCCTTCCTTGGAAATGCAGTGAGCTCTCTGTGGAGTTTGCCTTGGTTCCCCTCGCAGACAGCTGTGATTAATTCAATCTTAAAGCTCTTGAGTTAATTCTCTCATTAGATCACTTTCCTTCTTCATGGAATGATTATTCCCACAGGAGAAATGAGAAAGACTAAAACAATATTGTGCTAGTATCTGACACACTGCATCCAGGATGTTTACTTTAAATCAAATTGCCTGGAATTGCTCCAGATCTATGGCTTAAACACAAGAATCTTTTAACTGGTGGGGAACTGTAGCCATGCATGTTGCACAACATTCCCAGTTTCACTGGAATTCCTCCAAACTTCCTGCTAGGTAAGTGTACCCAGCATATGAACCTCTCCACACAAGTGGGTCAGATGACACAGTCCTTTCATTGCTAGGGCATACTTTAAGACTGAAAAAGTTTTTTTCCTTTTTTTTTTATTACTTTTTATCATACACCAATCACCTTTCTAACCAACACTATTGTAAAGGTGAAGCCTGGAGCACATAGCAGTGAAATACTGCCAGTGCTCCTGAAATCACAAGCCATTATCTGTGCATTGCTCACTGGGAATGTCACATTCCCTCTGGAGGCTCTTGCAGCTCAGACATGCTCCCCGCTTTTGCTGCCTGCCAAATGGCTCCCTGGGGTATGGCTGGTCATTGGAGCACATCACGCCACTCAGCTGGACTCTGGTACAGCCTGCTTCTCAGTACCTTTGGTGCAATGTGGATACTTGGGAGAGTTTCTCAATACCCTGTTCAAGAATGCTAAACCTGTCTGAACTGACAACTCTGGTATCAGGCAGTTACCCTAATGTCACCTTTATCTGAAGCCATATTACCATGAAGGTAATACAAATACTTAATTATGAATTCCAAAACAGACAAAAAAGTTCACAAAGGCTTCTAAAGATGAAGAGAAGAGAAGAGAAGAGAAGAGAAGAGAGGAGGGAAGGGAAGGGAAGGGAAGGGAAGGG
>VYZV01021829.1:207-12278 GCA_013401275.1 Pandion haliaetus | reverse complement strand
CCTCAGGCGGCTGAGGCGGCGGCTGCGGCCCCCGCTCCGAGCGGGCTCCCCCGGGGAGCGTACCCGGTGCCGGGCATTGTCTGGCGCTGGCTGAAGGTGGAAGACAGGCTGTGGGGAAACCGGGCTCCGGCGCAGCCCTAGGTGGGACTTCCTCGCCATCTTACCCGGGTGTTTCCCCCCCTCTCCATGCCCAGAGCGGCGAATTTTGGGGGGGGGTGTGGGGGGGCTGCGTTATCGCCTGGGGTCACCCTGCAGCTGGGCCGCGGTTGTGAAGGCATTAGATAAGTGGGGCGTTCAAGGTGTCTCTTGCTTGCATGGAAGGACCTGGAGGTTGACTGGCTCCTGTAAGATCTTCTCGGGGTAGGCGGTGATTCCCTTGTTTTCAGGAAAGCACTCCAACCAAATACCGCAGGCCTCTTATCTGGCCAAAGATCGCATGGTTTAGCAGCTCCATTTCACTGTAAGCATGGGTTGGTTTGGGGTTTTTTGGGGTTTTTTTTTGGTTTTTTTTTTTTTTTTTTTTTGAGAAGTGACCTCTGCATTCTTGGCACGGTAGCAAGAGCTGTGAGCTTCAGATTGGTCTAGAAGCTTAAAAGCGTATTAGAGGGCAATTTCGAAGAGAAAAACCTCGGTTAAACCAATCCATTTGGTTGCTGTCTGCTTGATAGATCCTGAATAAGTCTTCGGCTTTGAACTGTTTCCTTATCTTTCGGCGAGGATGCTTCAGCCAAGTGTAAAGGGTGTGCACTTAATATAGAAGTGGCTTAGATGCTGCAATTCATATATATGTACATGCACACACATATATATATATGCGCGTGTATACGAATATATATTACATTTGTATCTATATAGGAAGGTAATTGGAAGGGGGAAAATTCTAACTTTATCCCTAAAAACAAAAACTTAGTGTAATCTAGCTATCTAAACAACAAGATGGATAGGAAAAAATCATGTAGATTTAAAACCTTCACGCTAAAACCTATCTATTAGAGCAAAACAAAGAGCAAAGTACATGCTGAGCTTCAAACATGGCACATAAGTAGAGTTTAATAATCTACAACTGAATGTTGTTTGGAAATGCAAAACAGCTACATCTGTCTTGTATAGGTTTTGGATTATTTAGGGATGGATAACAAACAGGCTTGTGGTTACTTGTGAATGGCTTGATTTGACAGTCTAGAGTAAAATTTAACAAGCTTGGTTAAGCAGAACCTCTACCTCGGTGCAATGCAAAAATCTGAAGCCCTAAGCTGGTTGTAATTACTAACTGGCAATAAGCATGGTTCTTTAATATTTTTTTAATACGAGTCGTGTGAAATTAGTCTAGTCAATGACTTTTGTGTATTCAGCTGCTATTGAGGAATAGCATTGCACCTACTTTGTACCAATCCTTCTGTTAAATTTCTATAAATCAGTGGAACATGGTGATAACTGTCTTTGGAAAAACTTGTGGGGAGGTTATCTTGCAGGAAAGATAACTTAAGACTCGGTAGGGCTGCTCTGAGGGTGTCTAGCTAATGCCAAGATCAGGTTACTTGGCAATGCCTTGGTGGTAGGGGACTATCCTGGCTGCTCGGCCGTGGCCGTGTTAAATCTAATCTCTTGCACCTGTTTGGAAACTCCTCCAGCTGTAGGTCACTTCCTCTATCATATCCGAGACAAATTCGGCTGCTATGCGCATCCCTTCTGGAAGCTGCTGCCGCTTATGGACGTGTGCTACAAAATGCCAAGTCGGAAAACAAATCTAGCTGTAATTTTATTCCGAAGCCTTGTGTCCGTCTGACGAAGCAGATCCCAGGATTCGCCAGTCGCAGGCTTGGCGAAGGGTTTGGCACAGAGGGGAGTGCAGCAGTGTCACACCTCAGCATCCCAGGAGGGGCTGGCAACCCCAGAGAATGGGGGTGTTGACCCCTTTGAAAAGGATTAAAATGAAACCGTTTGTGCCTCATTCTTTTTGGGAGGATCGCAATGCCTGTGCTAGCCTTGGTTACACAGGCTGTGGGTTCACTCCCAACCGGCAGCAGCCTAGTCTTCACTGACACTCATCGGTACTAGCATGGGGTTATGTTAGTGCACCAGGCTGTCCTCGGTGCCTCTTCAATCTGTTCAGCCGTTCCTGCAGCAGAATTTGCATCCTCTGAAGGCACGACAGTTACCTTAATCTGCTGACAGAAAATGTCAACTGTGACATTTTAATTCTTATTTTTGCTACATCCTCTCCCATTCTCTTGTTTGTGAGGGACTGCAGCTCTTAAGTATTTATTGCTGCCAGATTTTCGCAAGAATAGTATCTCGATGCAGAGCTTAGGAAGCGAAATGGTTACTGTTCTTGGGTTTTATGCTGTGATTGTTAACTGGATTCTATCCAGTAATGTGATGAAAAATATGCAAGAGATTGGTTTTAGGGTTTTTTTTTTTTTTTTCAGTAATAAAGATGACGTTTGAAAGTGTACTGGAGTTAAGGAAAATGCGTAGCAGTGTCTGCAATTATTAGTTCAGTTGGATTGGCACAGTCCCATTAGGTGGATTTTCCTTCACTTGATCATCGTAGCTACCAGTCCCTGTCCCTAGAACACCCAGTAATCTTCTTAGTGACTACAATTTGTTTTTCTTTCTTTCCTGCACAGAGAAAGGGGAGTGGCAGATTTTTCTTTTTGAAATTATTGGTATATGAACCTTTGAATACGGTGTTCCCGAGGGCTTGTTGTTGGTGACAGTCGGTCTCCCTTTCAAATCATCATGTGTTGATAGCAGATAACCTTTGACAATCTCTCTTCCAAATGAATTCAAATAGAAGAGCTTAGAGAAACCGTTGATACCCAGATATTGATGTTTTTCTTTCCATCATAGTATGTGTCCTAGGGTTATGTCTGAATTCAGCAACTGCTGTGTTTTGCTTGTGATGAAGTCTCAGAACTTCAAATAGGACCCTGATGCCAACAGGGAAAAAAAAAGTACATCTGTTATAATTTGATCTGTATTCCAATGATAAACTACTTCTGCTGGGCCCTCAAGGCCTTTAAAGGTGCAAAGTTTCTTTTTATCACTTGACCTTTTTGTATAATTAAATCTGAGGTGATGCAGACTCAATACTGCTTTTTTTAATCATGTTTTGTTTTGGTGGCCTTTTTCCAAAGCTATCTTGAATGCTTAGGTCTGTTACTTGCCTGTTTCAAATTACTGGCATCTGGGGTGAGAAAAAAACAAGTGTGTTTTACAGCAGAGTTGTGGGTTTCGTGTTTTGTTTTTGTTTTTTCCTATTATATGCTTAAATTCTCACTGACAAAAATATCAGTCTGGTGCCATTTCTGCAGACCTTAGGGACTTCTAATTGCCTGCTGCATTGAACAAAGAACTCCACCTAGGGGAAATTTCCACTTCTGTGTTGAAGTCCCGAGTAGAAACAGCTCAGTAAAATTCCAGCCTTGAGTGTGTGGCCTTTAGTTTGCTTTCAGATCCTAAAACTTCGCTTCCCAGTAAGTGTTAGGAAATACACTTTCATATGAAAGTGATTATATGCAGTGCCTCTTCTAAGCCTCAACAAAAGCTTCTCTGAAGCAGAGATATGTATAAGGAAATAAAGCAAATCAGATGGACATCTGATATTGCAGAGAGGCTCTGGAATTTCTGCTGCATTGTAGAATGCCACCTGAAGGTAAGCTCTGCTCTTTAGAGAAGGCCTCAGCTCTCCTTGTTTCACCTGTGAAATATTTATGACCTCTCTTAAATGTTATTTAGGCATTAATATCTCTATTGGGGATTAAATGATTTTTTTTTTTTTTTAATAACGTTCATTGCATTGCTTGAGAGTTACTCAAAACCTATTCTGTAGGTGGCTTTAGCTGGATGTGAGCTTTATTATAATTATGTACGGTTCCTCCTTCAGCACTTCACCCTGCAAGGAAGGATTAATGCAGCGTCTGTGTTCTCTATACCAGTTGGGCTTCTCTCTAGATGCTGCTTATAAAAACTCAGCCTTTTTTACTGTGTATGTGTCTTTTGGAGGCGTACAGACTCAGCGTTGTAAACATAAGTTATTTTAACTGTAGCATCTACTTCTACAAATGTACTGAAACCATAACCTTGTTCTCCAGTTGAAAGTAGAAGAGAATACACTATCCCCAACTATCTCTTTCTGCTTAGAATGGCAAAGCCTTTACCTCTGTTTCTACACTTTGGCATTTCAGACTCTTCTTGTTAGCTACTTAAGTTTTCTAAATTGACGTAATCCTTCAGATGCTTGCTCTCATGCTACTTATGTGCAGTAAAACTTAGTGTCATTGATTTTTAGTTCATGCAGTCAGCACCTCTGAAACATCTTGTTAATTTAAGATGATGCTTGCTCTTAATTGGAATGCTTCAGATACTTGCAACGGCCTAGAAACCACTGTGGTAAGGCTTCCAATTGGGAACTGTACTTGAACTTCCAAGATTGCCCCTTTTTTTCTCCCAGAGTGTCATCTATACCCATAATGGGCATGGTCTGTTTTCTCTACTAGCAGTGAGTTTGTCACAGGCAAATGGCATACCTGTCACAGGTTTTACCTTACTGTTTACCTTAAATGGATTGTCCTTAGGGCACATAGACTATATTAATTTTGTAATTTCCATTCCAATATTTTCATTTTTCAGCTTTTTTCTGTAGGTGCCAGTAAGTCTCAGGTTTGTGGGAGTAGGGAGAGGAAATGGATTGACAGCATTGTGCAAAGTCTCAAAGTAACTCATGTATAAAATTGTCAGTTTTCTCTTTATTGTGGATTGACCAAAAATGGCATACTTACTACTTTCCTCTGGTTCGGGAGAGCTGATGGCTCCTTATTGGATACAGTAGGCTAAAAGGTAACTTTAGCATGTTACTACTGTTAGGTAGATAGGACAGGCTGTACTTCAGGTTGCCTGCTATACAAATGAACCTTCACTCCTGAGAGGCAGTGTACAAGGAAACGTGTGCTTCACGAGAAGCAGTTTGGGGGTTTTTTAAGAGTAACTTCTTAATGTCAGAGTTGTACTTCCTTTAATTTGTGAATCCCTACAACTGTAAGCTGGGATGTATTCCACATGCACATCTTGCATGCGGATTATACTTTTTTTTAACTTGTTCAGTGCTAGATTTACTACCTTCACCCCCATCTGCCTTCTCAGTTGGAGTTAAATACCTATTTCTGACTGCGCTTTCTCTAAGCTCTACTCCCCCATGCGAGAACATAGGAAGTCCACATACAAAAGATGACAGGAGTCAAATTCACCTTGTAGCATGGCTTTTAAATGGTCAGTAAGTTGTAATGCTTGCTCCACAGTCTGGTTGGGTTGATGTTGAAAAGGCAAAATTTTGGCTTTATGTGCATTTGTAAAAGTTCAAGTTCCCACTTGAGGTGAATGATCAAAATGCTCATGTTCTGCAAATGGTGTTAAACTAATCTTTCTAGCAGCAAAACATGGCCTGCTTGGCTTTGTCATCAGGTGTCCACCTGACCAGAAACGCATGCGGCTAAGCTGCTTACCAGCACTTCATTTTGAAGTATTACAGTGGATGTGTTGTATATAGCCAGTGGGGAAAAGAATGCATTCATTATTTTGGGGAGATTGACCCATATACGTATTAAATTTAGTTATAATGTTTTGTTGTCGCATTTCGTGCTGTCAGGCACGATCATGTTCTTGTACAAATTTATACATTGCAGGCCTTCATTTTGGTTTATATCTTTAGCAGTGTGCTAGTCACTCTTAAATAGTGTGCAGAGTTAAATGTTGCCGCTCTCCGTGGCGTTTGATGTTTTATTTCCCTTTCCATTTTCATTGGCAACAATGGAAAGTCAAATCCCATGTTGGTTCTCTGTGTTTCGTAAGGGAGAGAACCGATGGATGAGGCATGGTCCAGAAAGTCTTTTGTTTTCTGCTACAGGCAGACCTGGTTCCTGAACATGTATGTATGTATTTCTTCATCTGTTTTAGAGATCAAGACTCGATCTCTCCTGGCCAAACTGGAGCAATAGTCTGTGAGGACTGCTGCTGCTGTTGTTGGGCTGCCAGAGTGTTGGTGTGCTGACTGCAGGGATGATGGCTTCATTTGAGGTGGTGTTCTTCTCTGCAGATGTTTTTTCTGAAGATGACTATGTTATGCCACACAGTAGTGTCTTTTAGCAATGGTTCGGGGGAAGTCTTGACTCTTAAGCCTGCTGAACAGTGTCTGGCTACAGAGTTTAGTTTAATCTTCTTGTGGGTACCTTTCTGTGGGATTTCTCTTCTGAACCTTTGAAAGTTTCATGAGTTATTTCAACTACCATGATTTCTTGCACAGGTGAGCAGTACAGCAGGTTGCTGTGGGTAGACAAGCCCTTCAGTTGAAGAAGCGGGCTCTGAAGTTGGTATTCTGTGCAGAGTGTGAGCTTCAGAGAAGTTTACAGAGGAGACAGAATCAGTAATTGTTTGGCTCAGATGGCTTTTCTGTGTTTTGAGACTAACTGAAAATCATTATGGAATGATGACTTTGAGTTCAAGTTTTTTCAAGTCACCAAATATGAAGCCTTAAAAATTGCAAGCATAACTTACATGCAGCCTGGAAAAAAAAACAAACCCCAAAAAACACGGAGGGTGGGAGCAGACTTTTTCCCAATTGCCTCAGTAAAGCTTCATGTGTCTCAGCTCCGGGGTAAGGCACTGAGTCATCAGTAGTGTTACGGTTCACTTCGACTATTGACAATGTGACTAATACATGGTATCATGCAGAGGTGCAGCGTGGATGATAACTATGCTTCAGCACTCGGATTCCAGGTTTTGGCTCGGTGACAGGGATGCATTTAAGTAATTTCATACAGTAAGCTTCTCTCTATAACAAAATTACAACAGTCCGAGGTGTATTTTGATTCAGGTCAAGGACAGAGACGTAGGCAGGCAGACACAAGCACGCAGAGATGGCTTGGGGCTGTGGTTCCTCCTTACTGTAACAGTAGGTTGATACTTAGTGAAGTTTCCATTTAAGAGTAGCTAATTATCATCTTCTTACTGATGACTTCATGTTTAAATAAAAGCAGTGTTTAATGTTGAAAGTTTCCTTACTCATTTAGGTCTTTTCTTCCAAAGGACACTTGCTGCTCAGGTTACATTTTCAAATGTCTGATACGTTCTGAAGTGTTGGTCAGTGTTTGGGAGTTTTTAAAACTTGCAGTAGAAAGAGTTTTATTATTCTGTTAACTATAATAGGGGCTTGCATTTTCTCACGCAGGTGCTGTGCTTGCGTTCTTTAATCTGCCACCTCAAAGCACTAAGTAGTGAGGAGACCTAAAAAATCATCTTCTGATGATGTTGCTGCAAAGATGAAACAGCGGTTTGGTAAACTAGTTGGTACTTTCCAGGAGTTACCCTTTGCTAACTTCAGTACCGAGATGCTTAAATCAAAAGCCAAACCGTGGCATTTTTAATCTTTGGGCTTTTCTTTAAAGGCTCTTACGTTATTTTTAGCTCTAGCTTCATGCCGAAAGCTTTGTCCCTTTTCTTTTGGATTTTGGCTTGATGAATCCCACTAGTTATGATGTCATTGCGTAGTGTGAAGTGACAGCAACAAAAAGAAAAATCTTGCCTGTACCATCTGTTACAATAAACATTATGCACTCATGTTAGGTTTCAAGTGGATTTGAATTGCATATTCACAACAGAAGCTGGTCTCCGCTTAGACGTATGGTAACCTCCAGCATAAAGCTTTTAATCACCCAATTCTCTATATGAGAATTTGGACTTGACATGACACGTTGCCGGGTCTAAGGTAAGTAGTAGGGTTTTTTGTCGGTGTTTAATCTTTTCCTGTTCAGTAACTTGCCAAAAATGGTCCTAGAGGAATTCACTAATACCAAATGCTGGTTGACTTCTTACGCTGGTAGTCCTACAATAATTGTGGCCTGAAATAGAGAGGGGCAGATTTGCTTTAATCTGCTGAGTATTCCTCTCAAAAGATTAAATGCAAAATGTTGATTCAGACCTGTGGTCTGAGTTCCCAGTGAGTATATCGGCATTTGAACGTGAGTCTTTCTCTGCATAATTTATCAAAGCTCTAGCTGAAGAAATTGAATTTAATGTCTGTTTCGTTTTACGCAGCAAGGTCACATAAGGGTTTAGAAACCCTAAAGAATGAAATGGCGTCAGGATCCAAGCGAAGTACATTAGCCTGTGTAACAGTCTTGGTCAGAGATTAATTCTCAAGTGTAGGGTATGGCAGTGCTCATGCATGTACTTAAATGTTGCCACCTGTCAGGAAAAAGGGAACCTGAGAAATTGTTGAGGGCGCGTGTTATCATGGAAACCAGTTATTGCTCTTGAATGGAGCAGGATGCTCGCAGCTCCCATTTGGACTGTTGGAAAAAGATTAAGTGGCTGTAAGTAGTTTGAGTTGCAGAGTTTCAAATAACTGCTTCATTTCCAGAGTCTTTAAGTAGAGCCTTGTAGCCTCAGCACTGGAAATGTCAAGCAGTGGAGAAGGGTTTCTTTCCTTGGTAGCCGGCCAAAAAAGTTGGGATTTTGTGTTTGCGATGTATTGCTGCATTAGAGCTCAGCCTTCGGACGTGAACGTACGCGCGTGGTTCTGCAGGCTTACCTGGGCAAGAGCCAGACCACAGAAGAGGCTAGGTGAATTCTTGACAGGGGTCACGGAATGACGTTAGGCTGTTCCTGTGGATGTGTGAAGCTTGGGCCTCGGACAGAGCACCACGTCACAGCAAAAGAGACTCACTGGAGGCTTTAAAAACAGGAAAAAAAGTGTTCCTGCCCCCGTCACTCCTGATAAATGCTATGTTGTTCAAATTGCATCAATACTTGCTCTGCAACAAAGCTGGTCTGTATGTGGATGTTCTGTTTTGGGCAACAGCCGCTTTCTCGGAAGCAATTTACCAATAACAAAGGCAGGAGATGAATGGCCTGCCAGAGTGCAGGCTTGATGCAATGTAAGATTTTGCACTGCTGTATCCCTGCGTTGTCCGCAGCTGGCTTTATGGTCTGAATCGCAGCTTGTGATTTGCTTAAGTCCCTCACCTTCTGGCTATGTGCTTATGCTTTTGTTTTTATTGGCCTTTTCGTTGTATGCATGTACAAGATATACTTGACTTTGCAAATAAGAACTTAGATTTCAGCTCTTGTGATTAGTCTATTACCGACATTTGAATCCATAGTAGTGTGTTTTATACATAGTGTTTTAGATAAATTAATCCTTCACTTTAAATGCTTGCATCTTGCTTCAGAATGCCTTCGTTTCTCAGGTTAAGAGACAAAGAAAGAAACATCAACCAGCTGATCACCTCGAAGTCCTTTTGCCTTCTCTCCCTGTCCGCCAGGTTCTTCGCTCAGCAGCGTGGCTCCCAGGAAAGGCTAACAAGAAGAGCAGGATTTCTAATGTGGCAGGGCTGTTAAAGATGGCAGGAAATCATTCAGATTTGCTTAAATGTAAAATCCACAGTATGGACAAAAGGCATTTTGAAGTTGAGGCTGAAATTCCTAGGTTTGGATGGATTTGTTGCGCTCAATTATATTGAGCAAACTTTTGCAGCTTGCTTCACGTGGGAATTAGCGTGATGAGAATACTCTTCAAAGTATAACTGTATGGGAGGTTTTTCACAGGACATCTATAGTATGTTAATTCCCCCTTTCATTGGAGGGCACTGACTGGAATGCATCATTGTAGTCCTTTTGTAACAGATGCTGATGTATTTCAAGAGCATTACTGTTCTGAAATGGCCAGTGTCATACTTCTTAGTCCTGTGTATGCAAACAGCTGAACTGGTCGCTCCAGAGAAGAGTATTATGAAGATACCTGCAAAACTTTGGGCTGCAAGCTTCATCTACGCTGTAGAAGAGAAGTGAGGAGCACTGCTTTATAAGACTCGAAATGGCCTTTTGCTTCAGGCAAAAGCAAAGATGACTATACTTCATTTGTCTTGCTGTCCTTGGTTTCAGTTTGGCTTTTTGTGTTTGCTGTCACTATCTTTAAGGGTTTTTTGCAAAAAGTTAAATAGTTATTCCCCATTGTGTAGGTGGCTGATAGCTCTACGCATACTGTTCTGTTACTTAATAGTCTGTGATTATTAGATTTATTTTGATCATATAACTAAGGGCATAACAAACATTTAGCCACAGCTGGCAGCAATGTCTTAACTGTCTAAGATGGGCTTAATGTGCACAGCTGTTTGTAGCTAAACTTTCAGGAGCTATTCCCCTGGTGCTGACTTTGAGATGCATTGCCACTTTACATGGTTATTCTTTTTTTTAAGAGGATGACTTGCCTGTAAGCTCCTTCTCATGCTGTAACAGGGAGCTGGTAGATTTTTACTGTTTATAGCAGCTAGCTTGAAATACTCCAGATCAAGTAAAGCAGAGATTTTTGTTTTGTAGTATTTGCCTTGGGATGACTTCTGTGCTTTGGAATATCTCTTCAAATACATCTCTGAGCAGCATCCATCTAGCAGTATGTATCTACATCACATCTAGGATGACGTTCTTCGGTGATGAAGAGGCTAAAAATAGTCGTTAAGCTGCAAAATACTCCACATGTCCCGTAAAGTACAAAATAAAGATACAGACTGACTGAACATGCTGGAGTGGTACTATCTGTTGGAATGCATCAGGATGTGAACATCTTTAACTTGAGCCAAATTTCAACTATATTGCAGAAAGATGAAACTGGGGCCGGGTTTGTATATGGAAACACTCGACCTATTGTTGCCTGCAGACACACTTTCTTGCTTTCCTTTTCTCACCTGTGTATGAATGGGTAGTTGGTCTCCTCTGCAGCACCTTGCCTCCCCAGTGAAACTTAAAATCGAGTGCTTAGCAGTATTTGTTAGGATAATTCTCACCACTACAGGAAATAACTTTGGGAACAAATAGTGGCCCGAAAGCAGAGGACTGTTCTTATTATTCCCGCCTCTCTGGGCTAATATTCACATCCCTTTTATTGATAGGTATAACTGTGAATATATAGACAACCTCTAATGGAATCATGCAACTGGATAGTTAGTCCATTTGTCTTTGCTGTCCAGGCTTTAGAATTGCCACACACCCTTGACACACATGAATTCATTTTGTGCCGGTAGCCTAACCTGTTTTCCTCCTCAAACTGGTATTACCATAGGATACAAAAATTCTCAGTGCAATATTCTCAGAGTCTTCTAAATGTTCCTAGCCCCATGACACAAATAGATCTAGTACTGGTATCACTGCCGTCTGGGCTAGCTGGGGATTGTGCAGGGAGAGGCAGCTTCAAAGATGATTGAGATGTAGTCTGTTAAGGAGCTTGTTTGGGCTTGCCATGATTTTTTTTTTTCTTTTTTAAGGTGTCCAAAATGAGGATGTGAGAATGAGATATGTTTCTAGCTGCCTTGTGCTATTGCATCATCAAGCTATAATTTCAACATGGCTTTCTTGAGTGCTGATCTGTTATGATGCAAGACATCTGTATACATTCCATAGGGCTAATTTGCAATAGGAGTTGCTAGATTCTGGCGAGGTTAGTATTTGCAGCTGAGATGCGTACATAGCTGTGTTTCTGAAATAAAAAAAATGCCTTAGTGGGCCATGTGTGAAGTCAACTAGTGAAAAACAAAACCACGGTTCCCCGGGGTTCAAACTGCATGCAACATTTTCCGCCTTTGACTTTGAGAAAGCTCTATTGAAACTACTCAGCCTATGGCTAGGAAAATGAGCGGCCTATTGCATCAATACGCAAATCAATCCACCCTCCAATTGCTGTCCTAGGGATCAGATTTACATGCTAAGTCAGCATTTCCATTGCTGTCCATATCTGCTTGTAGAGGCAAAGAAAGTAAAACTTGTTTGTGATGGCTGACCATTTTTGTTCTTTCTCACTCAAGTGTGTATGGCATTGGACTAGAGTATCTGAGCAGGCAAAAAAAGCTGCTCTGAGAAGAAGTAAATAGTCCCCCTCTTCTCCCGTCAGATAGCCTTTTCCAAACAGGAAAATAAAGAATTGTTTGGAATCCTTGTATTCAAAATAACACATCTTGAAGTTTTTCTTTACTGTTCCTCCAGCTGGAGAATACTAAGTCTTTACAGGGAAACAAAAATCGTTT
>VYZV01021828.1:249490-281188 GCA_013401275.1 Pandion haliaetus | reverse complement strand
GCTAAGAAGGAATAGCATTTGCTAGAAAAAGCACTCTCTCAGACAGACACAGGAGGAAGAAATCTAAATTTACAAATCCATGCCTGCTGTAAGTTGTCAACACACAGACCCCTATCTAAGTGTCATCACCAAAAAGAGTTCACTTATTTTGAATATTGGTATAGTTGGGTTCCTTTTTATCATTTCTCAAAACTTACCTAGAGAAGCATGTAATGAGTTTAAGATTACTGCAAGGCTCATCCCCCACCTTGGAAAAGTCTGTCTATCTGAAACAACAGAAATGCTTTCAAGCTTACCTCTACACTGAACTCCTCCCTGTGCATCAAACCATTGCACTAGGGTAACAAATTCTGATAATTCCTTTTATAGTGGTGGGGTTTTGCTTCAGTATGAGTAGCAAATCTATAGAAGACAAATATCTCTAACCAGGCAACAGGAGTTACATACCAATGCATTGAAAGTTCTTAAGCTGATGCTTCCTACTGCAGACCAGGGCCTGTATTGAAACCTGTAGAACTTTCTGTGTTGGTAGCGAGTAGAGAATTCTTACAACAGTATTTGCTACTTTCTGGTTCAGACCATGCTGCCTACATCTCTTCTCTGGGTTTTTTTGGTTTGGGTTTTTTTTTTTGTTGGTTGGGGTTTGTTTTTGTTTTTTTTTTTTGGAGAAAGTCCCACAATTTCATTAATATGAAAAGCAATACCCTCCAAACTATTTTAATGTTCCCTTTTTCCATTATTACCATCTATGCTAGAAAAGTATTTTATCTTGGTATCTGGCAAACATACAGAGGAGGCACAGAACGGTATCTGTTGCAGAAGCTAGTTTTTAACTTCCTCTGGCTCTTACTCAAAAAACTCACCCTCTCCCTATAAGCAAGGGGAATAAGATAGACTGGCACTTCTTCAGCAAGGTTTAAATTTCCCTCTGTAATGGTACATTTTACACTTTAATTAGCACATTTGATCCTGTTTTAAATAAAAACCAGAAAGCTTGAATATTTTTATATTGGCAAAAAGGAGGAGAGGACTGGGAAACACGTTGATCTAGTTCATTACTTTATCCAAGATCTATGCTTCTGCCTAAATTAACTAGTTGTAAATTATTTTTGTAACTCAATGAAAAAACTGGCTAAGTGCATCATTGACTGAACACCATACTTGATCGAGTAACTTCATGAGAAGCTAGACATTAACATGCATAAGTCTTACTTCTAACTAGACAGATTCACGTCTCCAGAAGCTGTCACTGAGGTGCGATCCCCAGGGCTCACCGTAGGTATGAAACTGAACAGATGTAAAGTACCAAAGCAAGTCTGAAGTATAATGCTATTTGCAAAAAAATTAAATGAAAATTACATTAAATAAAAGTTATGTTGGGCTGCTTTCCATTATCACTGAACAGGTTCAGACAAAGCTATTTAAGTTCAGACTGTCAACTACTGTTGTAGAAAGGACACCTCTCCAAGAGGAGTTACCTAAAGCTTGGGGAATGATCTTGTGGAACATCCTCTGTGTAAATGGAACATGGAGTTTTATAATGGAAAATAATTTTGCGGGAGTTCTTATGTATAGCAGAAAATGGCTTTTTTCCTGCGGGGAGAAGAAAAGGACATTACTGCCCTAACTAACTGCCTCCTTTCTTTCAGGAATGGATTTGACTTGTTACAAATAGAGAGAAAATCTGGCCTTCAACCCCAGGTGAATTTGGAAGAGAATGCTAACTTTTGATTTCAGATGCTTGGCTCCAAATTAAGCCCCACGGTTTCGGTTCTGTTTTCTTATTTGGACTGAAATACATATAACAGTTTGTATTTCCTTACCAAGGCAGAAGCTGATAAGCTGATGAGGGTCTTGGTGGAACAGGTGATCACTAGACAATTCCTACCATTTGAACTCTCCACTTACGGACAAAAATCTTAAAAGAAAAATTACGGTAATGATACCATTGATCTTTAGTCCTTTTCTTGGTTCCCCAAAGTATTAACCTGGTCTTTAGTGGTTATGAATTTAAGCACTGCTTCCTCAGTTCAGCTAGAGTTATATTACTCTGTGGCATGTTAAGAATTTTTTGGATGAATTTAACGTTTTTTTAGTAGATCAGCCACTAGATGGCACTTAAAGTTTGCTTTTTCCCCCCACTTTTTTCCAGAGGTATTTTTCAAAGATCTGCTCATCTATAATTAAGAGTTGATGACTCCCATTGGGACTATGTTGGCGGAAAGCAAGATGCAGCAATATTTGAGTGAAAGCAGGCAAAAGTATAACCATTAAAGGGGGAACAATGACTATAATTTAAATAAGATTTGGGTGGTTGCAGTGTTTGCATAATCTCTCCTGGCATGCAAGAGCAGTAGAGAAGCCTGTGGCTTTGCTCTCCTGCTGTGTTTCAACAAAAATGGAAAATTGTAACGAACAGCAACATTTTTCCTATCTTTCATATTCACTTTCTTCTTACTCCCCCTTCCTCCATTCCCTTTAAGTGGAATGCAGTCTACTTAAGGATTGCATTGTAATGAAAGTAGTGTATAGCTTGGTAAACTCTGCATTGGATTCTCCAAATTGGATGCCTCTTGCTGCAAGTTCAGGACATAAATTAAAACTTACTTAATACATGTTAACCCAGTAAAGGCAGGTGACATATAGTAACCTGAATTATGTGAATTTTTATTAAGGTTCCCTAGTTCCTGTATTGGTTGCTACTCCTACAATAATGCAGTCTGGTGCTCTTCTATGTCTTCCCTCCCCTACCACCCCCTTCTAATTTTTTTTTTTTTTTTTTTTTTTTTTTTTAAAACATTCTTTTTTTTTTTTTTTTAAAAACTAGCATTGTATTTTGGCTTAAAGATAGTTAACTAAGTTTTGGTATTAAGTAAACTTCTATGACCCTGCCTATTTCCTGTCCTGTCAAACCTTTCCTTGTAAGAATAACAGTGTCCTTTTATTTGGTGGAGTGTAGCATGATGTTTTTGGCAGGCCCAACATTTTTGACTTGCATAAATTTGTGACCTCAAGTGCAAGAAAAGTGAATGCTTGCTTCAGTGCCTCATGGTTTCTGCCTAAAAAGAAAAGTGTCCACATCGCTAACCATTACAATTTCTGAAGGAAAATTATCAGCACACTTATTCCAGCTGATTGCACATGACTGCACTTCCAAAGAAAAGAATCAGAAATAAAAATAAGTATTTTGCACCTAGTTATGTAAGGTACCAAAAGTCTGAAAATGTAGGGCAGGCTGTGCTGCCTTACTGGTTTCTAGAATTGGCACACATGGCACTTCCCTCACTAACAGCTACTTGGCAATCTCTACCTCAGTAAGGATGTGATTCTGCAAAGTGTAAATTTGGGTCTGCTGCTGGGCAAAGAATGTCATTGTATGGTTAAAGGTTGCAGGATCAGCTCTGAAGTGAATTAACGTAATTATTTTCCTAAACTTTCCCTCCATTAAACGTGTGGTTATTTAGCTCTTTACCACTGAAGTGATGCTTTTCCCCTACTCTGTTAGAACACAGCAAGAAAAAAACCTTTAACCATGCCAAGTCTGAAAACCCAACAGATTAATTTTATAATTTGAGAGCCCTCATCCAGAAAGTCACTACTGTATATGTAAAATTTGCTTAAATAAACATATGCAAGCTGTATATGCACACTTACTTGTTTCCCCTTAGACTAATGTTTTTTGGTTATGTCACAAAAATGTAACATTAATCATTGGCTTTTGGGGAAACATTTGTATAGTAAATTTTGTAACAGAACTAAGGGGTTTGTATCAATTAATATTGCTTGTAGCCTTAACATTTAAAGCTGATATCCTTGAACTGAAGAAAGTTATCTTTTGACTACTATTGATTACAGCAAAGGAATTTATTTGTTTTTGTTTTGTAAAAGGAAAAAGAAAAAACAAACACTCATGAATGTAGTATCTTTGGCCAGATTCTTTTAACATGAGTATTTTGTGGTTTATGGATTCCTAGTCCAAAAGGTTGTCTCCAAGTGTCCAAGACAAAATAACTCTGTGTCCTAGTTGGAAGAAAATTTCCCCTTTCCTTTGCAGCTAAGCTAGTTGTGCCATGTCTAGCAAGCACGGCGGCGTGTAGCATCCAGTGTTGCCTTGCTAACACACCTCAGTCCTGACCACAACCTTCCTGCTTGCACTAGCTTGCACTCCGGTCACTGCCAAATTACAGGTACCCTTCCTTAGCATCAAGGAATCCCACTTGTCAGATTTTCACAGCAGCAAACATAAAACACCAGTCTCACTTTCTTATGCTTCCACGTAAAAGTCACTGCTGGCAGCAAGCCACACTGTCAGCATTACAGGTAATTTAAACCATTTAAATTCTGCAAGAGTAATTTTTTTTTTTGGTCCATCCTAGCCTATGGCATTATCTTAGCAATACATAAGCTGGCAGCAGTCAAAGAAAAGGAGGAGGTCATGGTAGGGGAGAAAGTATGGTATCTCAATCCTGTTCTTGCCTTTCTTCTCAACTTGCATTAAGGCATTAGCAATGTGAGAAAATCTGAAAAAGGAGTTGTGACAATGCCAGGAAATCACGGATCCAGCAACAGAGAACTCATTACCCTCCCTGGATGTGAAGAAAAGGAGACAGCTGAGTCAGGATGGACTTGAGAGCTCCCACTTCATCTTGGTGAGGTTTTTGGTTTTGGGGTGGGGGGTTGTGTGGTTTTGTTTGTTTAATATTAATCATATGAATTAGATTATAAAGTCCTCCAGGAAAAACTGGATAAACCTCACTGCCTGGAAGACTGCTACCAAATAAAAAGCCAAACTGCTGCTCCAGGGAGGCAGCAAGGTACTGGTATTTTTGTCTGAGCATCATTCCTCACAAGCGCAGCACTGTACATCTTGCTATCGGTTTCTAGCTAAGAGAGGCTTTAAGAGCAGCTTTAAAGGCTTCACATTTCTGGAAGCATGACATATGTTGTGTCCCACCCCAGGTCACCTGCACAGAGCCTCCAGACTGCTGTTCATAGCTTTCCCAAATGCCAGTTGAGTAAGACTAATAGTCAAAACAGGCAAGCTTTCACCATTGTATCTTGAGCAGGCTGGAAGTCTGCTGTGTGGGAGAAGTAGCCTCTGTTTGCATTTACTTTTTATTTGGATGACCTGCAAGATGCTTAGCATTTATAGGACAGCCCAGACTGAGCAGAAAAACACAGCTCAGGCACTTCTGAGTAGTTCTGTTCCTACAACAGGATTCTGGATTTCTCAGTCCTGTCTGCTCCTGGGCACCTGCTTGCCAACAGGGCCTACATTTTTGGTTTTACATTATTATTTTCTGCTAATAAAGTTGATTTTAAAACTATGAGAACCTACATTAATAACAATAATAAAAAATTGGACTCCACCTCTGTCCCCCTGCTCCTGAGGTTTGCTATTCAAATGTTCAGAATGTGTTGAAGGCATGGCTATGTATATATTAAAACATGCAAATGATCACTGAAGCCAGGATTGCATACAAGCTAAATGAAAAATTATTACTCATTTGCAATTATTCCAAGAAATTTTGAGTAGCTGCCAAAATAATAGAGCAGCTCGATGAGGAGAGGGATAGGGTCTGTTTAAGCTGGCACTTAGGCTAAAGAAATTAATGCAAAGCCACAGCCATGGTTATCTGGAAGAGTCAACTTTATCACATTGTTGGGCTGGTGCGCAACAACATGCATTGATAAAGCAGCGTGCTAGTAACATCTGCCCAGCAAATGCGTTATTCCTCCAGCTTCCATTATATTTGAGCTGCTGGAGAACACCAGTGCCTCTAGAGCCACAGATCAGCAAAAACAATGCAACATTGCAACCAGGGCTGTCTGGCTGTGGTAGGATTCTTAATCATGACACTACATTGTTGGTACTAACCCAGGTTAGGAATGAAACTGGGGTTTATTACAAATACTGTGACTATGCAAATAGAGTAGACGTGCAGAAAGCTAATGCTTAACTCATATCTCGTGATCCCTCAGGGTCTCCCTGGATAGAACCTTTTGCCCCTCATGCCTTTGCTCATTGATCTCTACCTTCTGGTTTGCCAAACTTTCATTTTTCAGGTGTGCCATCAGCTAGCAGGCAATGGTAGGAGTGTTTAAATAGATAGTTGAAAGATTAATGTGAAACTTGCTCACTTCTAATGAACAGTAGAGAAATAATTTAAGCTGTATTTAATTCGTGCAAAGGAGAAGTGCTTACAAATTAGGCATTAGAACCAAAATTAGACCTAAGAGCAAAACTCCTAGTTTAGTGCTCTAAAGCATATGCCAATAGCCCAGGGAAAACCCTTTTGTTACAACTCCATCATAAGTCTATTAAGTTGCCTCTTCTACTGCTGCTTTATGATAAAGTACATTACATAGTCTCACTGGCCTGTGCATGTTCCTAAAGTCTGGAGCTGTTGCTGGCAAAACTTTATTATATTCCTACATTACACAGAGCACTGTGCAAACGCTAAACAAAAGGAAACGACATCCAACTGCTAACAAAGACATGTTGAGTATTCAGATTTCCCCCCTTTCCCCATAGCCAAAGTGGCAGTCAGACAAAGGCTTCTTTTGAATCCTTGCTCATTGTGTGAAGCAGAACTCAATCAATCACAAAGTGGTACTAATCATGGCCTTCCATAGCCCTACAACTAATATTTTTAAAGTTATCCTGCATGCTAAATATAATTTTCGGTGGCTGAGAACGGTGAAACAGATACAGCCCTCATCAGAATGCTAAGGGTACTGGCATTGCTTTAAAACTATCTCCATAGTCAACTTCAATAGTTTCTATGCATGTAGATCTTCAGCAAAAGTCAACGGATTGCATGTTTTAATAGCTATGGAAGTATTTTATTCCCTCTGAAAAAAATAATTGGATTCATGTTTGTTAATGCCCAATACCCAAGATCAAAAAGCATGTTCATATATTTGGCCAGAAACATTTCCTTGCAAGAGATCAAGATGTCAGAAAGTTATGATTGATCAACAGTAGGTGCCCAAGGGATTTGAATGAAAACATTTGGAAGTTTTAAATCAATAGCTGTCAAGAGTCCTCTATCTATAAATGCAGTTGTTTTTAGTAAACAGCTGTTGAGTGTTTTTAGTTCACCTAAAGAAAATATGTTGAAAGTAATTTTTCTGGGATATCAGATCATTAATTGCTAAAGAACTTTGGCACAATTAAAAGGAGCGAGAGTCAGTCAGAACACTTCAAACACTAGTTAGGGCAAATTCTGAATGTTTGCCGAGTGAAATGCAATTGTTCAGGGTTTGTGCACTACTTACAGATGACAAAATCTGTCTAAGGAATACTTACTGAAAGAGACAGCTGTGAGGTGGGACACACTGTTAGCCTCATGATCCGAGATACAGTTTAGTCATAAGACTCAGGGTCCTTCTCTCAGAGTTCCTTTTCTCCATCAAAACGAAACTTAGAATGCTTCTGTTATTTTACAGACCCAAAGTTATTCCTAAGGGCAAGAACTAGTCAGCTATGTCATTGTCTCCCCAGGGAAGCTGTGGAAACCCCTTTGGCTTGATGCAGACAAAGAAGGGAAAAAGCACACCACAGAGAACAATCCTGCATTGGTTGATGGGATGAGTAGATGACCTAACGGGTCTTTTCCATCTATAATTTTATTCTGTGGCTTTGATGCTGAAGGCCCTGTTGACATCCACAGTGCTGTTGCTTTCCTGGAAGCTTTAATAAAGATCTGGTTTGGAACTCAGAGCAACTAACACCACTGAGCAAATAACTCTAGTGTGGGGTGACAGGCAACAAGAATGCCAGTGGGAACATGCTCCATCATGCTAGTTGTGTTTATTCCGGCCCTTAACATCAAGATTCCCTGAAACACTTGCATCAATATATAGTAACTGCAATGGATGTCAGCATGCTGCTTACTTCAATGCAGAAGAAATACAGTGCATAGCCACTTACTGTACTGTCTACCCAAGATATTGCTTGGATTTATAAGGTCACATGTCTGGCCTGAAGACTTTTAATTCATCAGGAGATGCAGGAATTCATCTAGAAATCCTCGGTCAGCAACAAACACGTCAGTATTTCTTTATTCTTCACCTAGTCTGTTACTATCAGAAGCCTACTTGCTATTCGCTACAGCACATCCTTATGTTAAGATTGGTACAAGCTCACAAGAGCCACTTTGTCAAATTTATTCTTCAGTCAAAAGACCAGACTTTCTACTTTACCCTGTTGCCACTGGAGTTACTTCTGGGGCAAACACAATTACAGTTATACCTCAAAGTACAGAAGGAAGATTCACAATCTCTCGTCATGGAAAACTCGTGCTTGATTCTTCATGTGAGAGACACCACTAGCCCCTAGGGCAGAACCAGTTTGTGAACAGTTTCTGTCGGTCCATAGAGCAGAGCTCCTCAGCTAGCAGTCAGGTATTCCAACAGTTTGCAAAGTCCAAAGATATTTTGCCAATACAGTAACTGAATGAAACATGGTAGAATGTGGCCTACGGCAACCCAGATCTGAATCTGGAAATCTAGCCTGTGGAGGCATGGTGGTACCAGAGGAATATTCTGACTCAGCTGGAGCAACTTCTCAGATCTGAAAGAAACTTTGCCCAATGGGAACTCACAGCAGGTCACAGCTGTTTCTCATGACATTGGCTACATCTGTTCCCTTTTATGCAAGAGAAACACTTCATTAGGGCCCTACGTAACATTCTGTTGGGCAATACTGGGCACTCCTGGTTTCATCAAATGATGAATCAGTGGGTCCCATTATTGCTTCATACCTCATACAGTAAAGTTTTGGGTGGGTTCTTGGACAAGAACCTTGGCTCTGAAAGACACGTTTGATATGATAGCCTTGGACGCAGCCATACAATAATTCGAACACTTCTTACAAAGTGTATGTGTTTACTTGCATCAGTAAGCATAAAATTAAAGCCATCTCTTTTGCTATTGTATAAAATAATACTAAAAAAACCCAACACCATTATATTCAGGGACACACGCACACACACACGCGTGCACACGCACACGCATGCGCACGCTGCTATGTGGCTTAGGAAGGTATCTTAGATTCCAGACCTTTCTTTCCACTGCAGAACAGCCCTGTGGAAAAACCGTCTCCAGAGCTGAAAGCTGATTGTAAGGGGTCCACACAGGCCAGCATCCCTGATATGCAGTAAACCAAACTGCACAGGTATGCGAGGCAGAGCAGAATCTGGCACTTGTTAACAAATAAGTTGCTATTTTTAAAAGCCATGTTGGTATCTTTTTGAGTGCTTCTTATGACTTCAGCAGATTATTACTTGGCTCTGTCACAATCCAGTTTTCTCTCTAATTTCCAGAGTAAATTTGAAGTCTGACTGCATTATAAAGCAATGAAGAAGCACTAGGCTCTTATGTAAGGAATGAAGGTAGCTGCGATTTTCAAAAATAAAGTGGGAGACTGACTGCTGCAATCAGTGGCATTCAGACTGGAATTTAACAAAAAACCTATTTTTAGAGTGAATGGAGAGAAATATTTTGAGTCTTAGGCTCTCAGATGTCATCTGTCTCCTTCCTTCAGTCTGGACTGACATGGGGATGTTGGGCTAACATTCTGGTAGTTACCCTTAATTCAGTTGCAGACTAAATCCAGCACAAGTATAACTGGACACCAGGACTAAGACTTGCTTCTGCCACAAGTCAGGATTACTTTCTTTCACTCATTATCCCACAACAATGAAATAATCTTTTCCAGTGACCTGTAGTAGGTCCTGTAAAACTTTTAAGCATGGAATTGAAGGTACAGACAGGACATTCAATCACCACAAATCCACTCTGAGACTTACCATGTGTAAACCTAAAATTGTCATTAGTAAAACAGATAATTGAACACAGTGTCAACTGAAAGCCTGTTTAACAAATCAGTCTCTCACTACAGAGAAAAGTTCTTGGTGGAGAAATAGTTCTGTTTGTTCCCATTCTTACCTTAATACAATATTGCTGCTATATTTTATCCTCCAGAAAGCACTAGAGACTGTGGCATAGCAGCTTTTTCTTTCCGCTAACTGCCTCACACAGATGACACACCCTAGCAGTGCTGGGCCTGAGCTTGGGAACATCAGCCTGTTCCAAAAACCAGTTCCCACATAACTACATAATTTGCTGCTATCGAGTTACTGGGCTAGCCACAAATTGACTAATGTAATACTCACTGAGGATCAGGAGGTTGTAACATGAGTGTTTAATTTCCAGGGGACGGTGATTTGTCCTTTAGTATCACAAACACTTTAATTATCAACACACAAATAAGTACTAAATCCCCATCTGGCAGCCATGCACAGTACTAAAAGAAAAGGGAATCCGCAACCTTTAACTTACACTGATGTACCTAGACGTTAGGGCTCTGAAATCTGTCAGTGAAGCTCAGCACTCGTGCTACCCTAGCTGTGGGGAACAGGCCAAGGACAGGAGAGCAGCTAGGACTCAGCACCGCAGAGCATTTCTTGCCTTAGTGTGACTGAGGAATATCATTCTCAGGTTGGATATCGCTCCCGCTCTCTTGGTATCTTCAGCCCCTAAACCAAACAGCAGCAGTCATCAAGAGCAATTCCTTTCCCCCCACATGCCTCTCTGAAAAAATGAAGCTTTTCCTGAGAAGTAATTTCAGTCTTAAAAATCAAATTAGACTTTTTCTAAGCTATAAGGGTCTTTTGAATTGCTCCTTGAACTTAGGCTTCACATCACTCACTACTTATTTCTCATAGTCTTTTAGTAACCAAACTGGTTCATAACCTGCAAAGAAAGACACCGCTCCAGCTATAACAACAGCTTAGACTAGAAGAAAACAGGACTTACTTACATCTTCTTCAGTAGCTCAAAATCCTGAATACACCAGTCATGTTTTCTTCACCAGACCCGCTCAACAATACTACGAATCCTCAGAAAGTAGGGGAATGAGAACAGGCTGTAATTATTGGCTGCAGATGTTTACACCAGCCAGTCTCCTGCTAACTACCTTTAATTGCCAGTGTCCTCCAGCACAGGAGAGCCACACAAACATTTGCAGCTGTTAGCAGCCATTTCTTGCTTATGCAATTTCCCAAGGTTATATAAAGATTTTTTTGTAACAAGCAGGAAAGATTTGCACTAAAAAATTTTAAAAACAACCGTAGTTATCACACTGAATATACCTGAAAAATGACTGCAAAATAAAGGTAATCTGAGTTATTTTACAGTAGATCATCCTTCTCTGGCTATTGCAATACCAACAATCTTTCTTAGTATTTGATTTGCATAGTAATCAGTGAAGAATTTAGTCCTAGCACTGTTATATCTCCAGCTAGCTGTTGTACTCACTACATTTTTTTAATTTTAGTAATCTGAAAATGGTAATCATACTTCCATCTAGAATGACTTTATTCAGTCTACAACTACAACTTGCCTTAGTGGCACTGGTAAAAAAAATGAATTAATTTTGGAAGAGGTAATTTTTTAACACCACTGGACTGCCATTCTGTGGGACAAAGAGATCTTTATTGCTGGAGAAGAGCAAATACATTCAGCTTCCCAAATCAGGCAGAGCTGATAGGACCAAATGGTTTGCATGTACTTAGTATGGACTTCATAGAATATGTTTCTTCCTGTTTAACCCCTCACTCTCTCCCACTTTGCAATTACCTCTAGACTTCAGAGCTACCAGCAAGATCTATTTCATACAGCTGCTCAAAATAAACCATCTAGTTATTTGAGCCCCTCAGTCTCCAAGTGTCATAAGCACAGCTCACCCTTCCCCACCCACGTACGTGGCATCCATACATGTTATCTGTTTTCTGTCTTAATATCCTGAAGATCAGGTGAGACTAAAAAGTCAAATCAGGTCCCAGAGCAGATCGCAGACACATGGTCTCTTCCTGCCAGCTCTGCAAAGGAGAAGCAGCAAGTGCCTTTTGTTTCGTGCTGATACTGGGCCATGCAGTACTGACAGTTAATAGATCAGTTTATATTTCTATCCTTCCTGAAAAGAAATTTGGCTTTATGCCAGCTGCTTCTTCTGACCTGAAGGGACCAGGTACTATGGAAAAGGATGGAGTTCACATGCTAGGCTAGGTGGCATACTTTTGGGCACCATTTCATTCCCTAGAGCAATGATTCTGATGCCATGTAATGTCAGGAAGCAATCTGTGAGATGACTGTAAAAAGCAGAAAGAAACTCCATGCATTCAAAGGAGCAAAAGGGGAAATAAAAATAATGGACTGATTTTCAGAGTCCAGCCTGATACATATTTGGCTCTAAGTAAAAACCTCTGTGGTATCACAGCACAAGGTGGTTGAAGGACTTCTTTTTCTTTTTTTTTAAAGAGACATCTATGGCACTTCAGGTTAAAAAAAGAAAGTAAGAAACATTTTCCTAATTAGCTTCTATAATGAGAAGGAGGAGTGGAAAGGAACCCCTCATACAGCATTGATTGAAATTGTGTCAAGTGCTGTACAGTTGAACTTTTTCATGGCGACTATAAGCCATGAGCTAATTTTAATACTCACTGTTGCTTTCTCTGTACATGTGCCTAAATGTCTTCTAGTAAAAGTGCAAAGCCACTGGTCAGCTTCAGCCAACCTGAACCAAGTGGTAAATGTCTAACAGCTGCTGAGCTCATATATGCCTTTCAGGAAAGCAGGCAGCGAAGAAGAGGCTGGATTGGTTGCCACTCAAATGAAAGGATGCAACATGAGCTTCACCTGTATTAGACTGCAGCAAATGGGAAGGATTCTCTGTCTGTGTGGGGACTAAACCTCACTGAACCTTGGCTCTTCCCAGACATCAAAAAAAATCCATGTACAGGCTATGCCAGGTGTTAGACTGCTCTTATTTCAGATTTGAACTCCCACCCTAATATCAGTGTTGAAAGAGCTCCACGTATCAGAAATCCCACAGTGCAGTTGAGAGATGAACTCACCTGTGATCAGTGGGAGGGTGACTCTAAAATAGCTGTCAAAGAAAAAAGTTGCTTGAATCCAAAAAATGGAGAAAACCTTTCGGTCAGCTTAGCAAATGGGAAGGTATGGGAGAGTTAGCAAAACAAGAAGAAACCAGTGAAATAGCTGTTAAATAGCAGCAATTAACTTCCTTAGCTTTGTTTTCTGGAATAAGATGCTGATCCTACTTGTTCATTTACTCAGGTAGATGGGAAAATGTGGTCACCAGGGGTTGTATGTGCTGGGGTGATGGGAAAGTGTGTGAGCAGGAAGCAATTAAATGGTTGTAAAAGAGTTGGACAGAATGTGACATAGCGTGCCAGGTCCAGCTAATGAACCTGCCTGAATTTATAGGTGGATAAAACATGTTAAGTTATGGGTCATTTGAGTTCTCAAGTGACAGATCAGATCTGCAGAGTGGCAAGCATAGCAGCATTACTGAAATAAGCACTGGCAAGTATTATGATTCTGCCCTTATGTTTAATAACATTTAATTTTATAAGCAGTCCTGGATGATATCAAGTAGCTGTTCGGTCAATTAAATGCACACAGAGAAGTGACTATGGAGGCTGGATTACTGGCACGAGGTCAAGGCACTCCTGGGCGGGTGGGACATCTCTCCATCCATAGAAATTTTTATTTGTTTGTTACTTATGCTCTGGCCCTCTGAGAGCTCGGGGTAAAACTCCACTGACCTATAAAGTTCTGCTTCTATGCCAAAGTATCTCCATCAGCCACTTCAGCTGCACGACGCCTATCGTCTCACACCCAGGCCTGTCGGTATTACCAAAGTGATATTCTCAACACGTCTGTCTGAGCAGGACCCAGGCTCAGCTGACGGAGCACCAGGGCCCTTCTCTGCTCTCTGCTTTCCTTTCCCCCGCTGGAGCTGTGGATGGCTGTGCTGAGCACGGGTGAGATCCCAGGGGCACGTCAAGGTTTCAGGGTAAAAATCTTGTTCCAGTGAAATCAATGGGAGTTTTGCCATTGACTTTGGTGGGGCCAGACTTCATTCATAAAGCGTTGACTGTTATAATAGATTTACCAGCCCCGCAGGCAGCCCATGCAGAAGTGTAATAGATCTAGCACTCTTGCATCTAGAAATGAATCCCCTGGCTCAGGCCAAGGTCTGCAGAGAGCAGCTTCCCTGGGCCAAGCCCTTTATCCGGGAAACCTACCACCCAGTACTCCACTGTAAGCCCGGGGCCGAGTGGGGCTGACTTGTGCCTCCCCTGCAGGAGGATAGGCATGCATGCTGTCCAGCTCTGGGAAAATGCAAAAGCCCATGGAGGTGTGGCCGGGGTGCTTCTCCAATGCAGCGAGCTGGTCCCTCGAGCAATAGCAGCAAGGGTGGACTTTCCCGGCTTGCACCGTGGCCAAGCTGGTCCTCAGTAGCCTCAGCACAGAGACCGCACAAGCCACTGTCCGAGCCAGCATCTGCGCAAGCAGTGGGGTGAAGGCAGGGAAACCGCTGCAGTGGCCAGCACTGACCCTGCGCTACAGCTGCAGAGAGGGCTATGGTCTGAGTGCCGCCTGCCATGCGTACTGCCCTGGTGGGATGCTCACTTTATTTAAAAAGGAAAAGAGGAGGAGAGAGAGGGAATCCTTCTCCATTGTCCTACGGCAAGTGGAAAAGGGCTGAACTAATTCAAACCAAACTCAGAACAGAAACTCCTCCCAGGCAGAGACATTTTTCAGTCAACTTTCAGCCCTGGGAGAATTTTTACAGCTGAGCAATAAACTCTTGAAACAGAGGTTAAGGGCCTCACTAGCTCCAGGCTTCTAATACAAGCAGCAGCACAGAGCAACGGGCACTCTTTAATCTGCAGGAATGTGTCAGGCTGACGGGAAGCTGGAGGTACTGGGGGAAGGAGGGGGTTAATCACCACAGTTGCCCAACAAACATTTCCTAATATTGTCACTTTTTACCCACAAGTTACAATTTCTCTGTTACTATAGAGGCAAGATGTTGATACTGGATTCATTTTCTGGGTTTTATTCCTTTTTGTCATTTTTCCCATGAACTAATAAGCCACAGTGGATTTGAAAGTATGAGCAAATGTGAACACTATACAAAGCACACTTATGTTCTATTGACATTTTCTTCCCACCCTAATAATTTAGAGCTGTTAACATAAAAAAAAAATTAAGATGATCATACTTCCCATCACTTTCATTTCCCAAGTTTATGAAGGAAGAATCATGAGTAATTTCCCATAGTTATTGTTTGCAGCATAACACATGGTCTCAATTACTGGGATAAGAAACAGAGAGAGGGTATTGGTGAGGATAAATGATTTATCTGTGCATTTCATTCAAAATTCATTTTCCATGCTATAGTTTATATTACTCTGATCAACCACCATCTTTCTTATTTCACTTTATAAACATAATCCAACTATTCTGAGCAGGACCCTGGGTCACGAGAGCTCAGTTTGCTGACATATTTTTGGAGCAGTGAAACATGCAGAGAGACCCTCTACCAAACCTACTTGCTGCTAAAGGTAGCTACCCGAGAAGGGCAGATCCAGACAAATCTAGACTAATAGGGCACAAAATAACTGTTGGCTTTCACTTTTGTTTTCATTTCCAAGGAAAGAAAAAGGGGCGACAACTGGTATCGGGATCCACACCCACATAGAACATAATCCTGTGGATTAATATCCTTTTTCTTTCAGGCAGGTGGAGGTATTTCACCTGCCTTTACACTACTGTTGCCTTGAAAATGCCATTTCTGCATTAATGTAATGACTGGCTGCAGGCCTGTAGCTGATGCCTCTGCTTGTGAGCTCTGTCTCCGGAGCAGATGTACGAAAGCCTCGTGGTACATTGCTCCTTCTGCACGAGTAGCAGACCGGTATCATCAACACATGACACTGCTGAACCAGCGTGTGTTATAAAGCAGCAACTTTAGCATGGATCGCAGCAGTTCATATGTGGCAGAATAACTAGGTATTATCGCAGGACTTTGTTGTTGCAGTAGATTTGAAGAGTGTGCTACTGCCTGGCTGGGACAGGCTGGTGGCACCGCTGAGACTCACAACAAATGGAGTTTGGTTACTTGCAGATTTTGCAGGGATGGGGGTTCAGCTGACATCAAAGGCAGCGTTTAATTCTCTTTTGCCCTGCTTTCCTGTCTGGTGCTCAAAGCACAATATTCAGCTGCTTCTCTCATAGGACTGCTCCTGGTTGAGGTGGTGCAGGACAGCAAGTATTTAATGCTCAGGAGGCTGGTGGAGAGGGCCCTGTGTGTAAATCCTTTACCAGTTCTCTATTTTTTAAATGAATTCCTGGCTGGTCTGTGGGGAACTCAAGACTGTGCTGTTTGTTAGCACAAATGAGCCCAACACAAATAATCTTTTTTTCACCAGAGGGTTGTGCAACTCCTGCCAGTCTTGGCCTTCAACCTGGGCCTGGTGGTCACGTTGGGACCCACAATTTCCTCCCATGGTTTTGTCTGTGCTGTCACTGTGGAGCAGAAAACACTCTTGTTCCCAGCATATTTTGGGATATAGAAGTGCGTTGTAGGCATATGTAAGGGTAACAACACGATCTTATAAAAATCAGTCTCCTAAATGACGTAAATTAAGTGCAAATGCATAATGGGAAAGTTCACACAGAGCTGGCTTAGTTGGAGAATGAACTTTTGAAATACAGTTCTGTTTCCTAGTACGTGACATCTTGTCTTTGCTCTGAGAACATGCGTAGCAGATATTTTTCAGACTTTTTTTTCTCCCTTTCATTGCTGGGTGCTGCTTTTAGTCTTAATCCATGCAACACAGCATCAAACATGATTTTAAAATAAAGACCAGGTCTCCTCAGGCCCTCTGCCCATCCCTCACTCAAGCTTTGCTATACCATACAGCAGCTCTCATGGCCCATCGCCACTTGGGATTCTTCAGCTCTGGCCTCGTGGTGTATCACGCCATGGCTGTACCCCAAGAGTAGAAACTGTTGCTGGTCTAACATGTGGCAGTGTCTTGCCTCTGTGGTGCTTTGATGTAAGTGCTCTGCTAACAGATAGAAGGTCTCGGAGCTTTACGTCCTTTGTCACAGCTACTTCTTCCCAGTGCTGCAAGGACATTGGGATCTTGAAAAAGTACCGGGACATCTTTTACAGAAGCAGAATTGAAAATTGGAGGCAAAAACCTGATAGCGAAAAAGCTTTCAGTGAAGGGGATTTATGCCTTTGGCAAGTACAATTTAAACACGTGGAATGGGAAGTCTGTTAAATTCTTTCTTGGTCAGTTACATTTTTTTTGTGAATTCAGTAAATAAGGAATTGTCTTTAAGGGCTTATTAATCTACACTCAATACTTGCTTAGGTCTCATAATGATCTGGTCCTGACGGGCCTTGGGTTTTTTTCTGTTTGGTTTATTTGGTAACTTCTTACCAGCCAAAGTCCTGTGGACAGCTTTACAGTCATTCTTAAAGTGCTGGTTGGCTCAGGAGTGTCAGCTGATGGGGAAGGCTTCGCACTGAGGCTGGTAGCCCTGTGGAGCTGGCTACCGTGAGGGCAGACGGCTGTTGATTCACATGAAAAATTCTTTTGAGCAGACGCCCTGTAGAGCCAGCGCTGCCGAGTCGCTCGTTCCCTTGCCCCTCTCTCCCAGTTTCCTGTTGTTTCAGCTTTGCACTGATGTGAATACAGACTGACAGTGCGGTTCCCTTCATATGCCGTGCTGCTCTGCGCTGGCACCTTCCTCCTCTCTTCCTGCCCATCCCTCCTATCACATGTTTCTCAAAGCAGCAGCAACTTGTGCTATCACCTTCTTCTCTGGACTCAGCACTTACATTCCCAGTTCAGCTGTTCATATTTTGCCTGATAGCTGAAGCCAGCTCCTGCTCAAATATTTTCCATCTACAGTTTATGTTTGGCGCAAAAAGAATCTCATGATCGAGGGGTTTAACGATGATATATATTTTTTTATTTAAAAAGACAAGTTTATGTCTGGAGATCCCTTTAAAGTGCCTGAGTGAATCTAATGAAATCTGCATAAGAAGTGTTTTCAGCTCTTTTCCATTTTTAAGGTATCTGAGCCATGGCAGAGCTGGCAGCACTGTCAAGCCGAGACCCGTAACCCTGTTGGGCACCTCTAGGCTGGAGAACTGGCACCACGTCGCTCTGAACCTCAGCAGTTCAGGTAGAAAGTCCATTTCTCTGCTGTGTGGTTGGATGTGAGCCATGTTTAAATGCAGTATGTGGATGAGGACCATAGGCCTTGTTCCCCTGTGTAGATTCCTTAGCTGAATTTACCCCTCAAAATGCAAACACGCAGTATGGACTGGATGTTTGTTGCAGAAGCCAAACCTAAAGTCAATGCACTCCAGGCTTGGAAATTGCACATTCAACTTCAGATTAAGAGTCTGGGGAAGGCTTAATTATTTGGAAGATTTGCTAGGGCAGCAGAAGCCGTGTCAGACTGCTGGCTGGACATGCACGGCCTCACCTGCAGTGGGGGGACACACACCCCGCTGCTGATGCAGCATCACAGCTGTGTGCTCAGCGCAGTGCAGGGCTTTGGGCTCCTACCCTGTGAACGAGTCTCTGCACGGTTTGTTCTTGGGACTCACCTCTTTGCTCTTGTTTTGTTTTCACTGTCAAAATTCAAAATCAAAGTGAAACTCGGCCAAAGTGCCAAGATTTAGATTTCCTGGTTACAGGTTGAAACCAAGCAAAGAGTCCATGGTTTGTATGGTTTCAACCTAAAATCATAAATCATCTCTTATTCACCTAAAATTTATTCCAAATTTACTCAAAACTTGGCCCAGATTTGCCTGAAACTTGGCCCAGGGTTGCTTGAAACTGAGCCCAGCTTCAGAGAGAGGTTCATGAACCTCGACAAACCTGGCCTGAGCCTTGAGTTTGTAATGAAACCCAAAACCAGGGGAGTTTCACCTGGTTTGGGTTTGGTTATAGACATTTCTCACGGCTCTAGTATTTATTATAATTACAATAACAACACATTTATACAGAGCTGCAAGCATGCACACAACATTGCAAAGTAAAAAAATTCAGACAGCTTTCCTGCCTGTCCAAGCTTACTGACTGAAGAATGTACTGCACTACAGTCAAACACGGTCCCACACGGGCTGCTTAAAAAAAATAATTTCTCCTGGGTTGTCAGAGACAAAAAAAAAAAAAACCCAAAACCAAGAACAACCCACCCTGAAGCACCTCACATAAGAATGATAGGAATAAAGAATCCACCTCCAAAGAAAACTAAGTGGTAGCCCTGTTTTCCTGGCTGGTTCATCCAGCAGCCTCAGAGACGAGCCAGGGAAGCTGGCAGAGCCCAGGTCCTGCTCACCAACAGTGTCACTTTTGATTATCTCCATGCAGCCTGCTGACCTGGATACTTACCCAAAATCTTTTTTTCCAGCAGAAAACTACTGGGCACTGTNTTTTTTTTTTTTTTTTTTTTTTTATTAAACTGGTGCTGCTGCATCTGCAGTGGCAGCATCCTGTGTGGGGTATCTATGGGGACAGCCACCCCAGGGGATGCATGCTGGAGCACGAGGCCATGCCCCTGGCTTTCTGAAAGGGGGGGGGGAGGCGGCGGGGGCTCCACCAGACTCCGTCTGGGACATGCTTTAGTGCAGTGGGGCAGTTCCCACAGCTTTGTGCCAGCTGGAGCTGTCACGGCTGATGAGCCCGTGTGGCTCCTTGTCCTCCTTTCCAGGGACACCTCAGTACTTTAGGGCTGCCCCTGGCAGAATGGCTCCCCCAAACCAAACCACCTGCTTCTCAGTTCCTACCCTGTAAAACAAGGATGACAAACACATCCCAATCTCGCAAGGGTGTAGCGAGGTGCAACACGTGTGTCTGTGAGGCACTCACATCCTACAGCCCTGGGAGCCATCGAGAAGCTCATAAACAAACAAACCTGCAGCTGTGAGAGCCAAGCCGGGGTAAGGCCTGGGCCCATGCTGCCACCGCCTGTGAGGGAAGGGTCCAGCCTAAGAGAGGGAAGGAGAAAAAGCCCTTCCTGGATACCTAGCAAAGGTTAGCACAGTGTGACTGTAGCCTGGAAGCACTGAGATGTAGTTATCCGTCTAGACTCTTCAGAAAATACCCATACATTTCTGCATACATGGCATATAAGCATGTGTCTAACCAGGTTGAGGGCTCAGCTGTACGCCAACAGGCAGCAGCAGCACGTGCTGGACTGGCTGGCACCAACATGGGGCTGCAGCCCAGCTTTGCCAGCACGCTCCTGCTGGCCAGGCAGCCCCGGCCTCCACGGTCACTTCCTGCCATCACTGCGCTGCGCAGGGCCATGTTCGAAATAGAAAGGAGAGCCTGAAATACAAAAACAAACGCTTTGGTGACCTCTCTGGCCTCAAGATTCCTCACTGAACTCAATGGGAAGCTCATAACTGAGGAGTTGGCTTGGGTGTGGTATTCCTCAAAAGCATTTGTTACGAGGGTGTGAAATATTTGGCAAGTTTTAAGGACAGCAGAAGCAGATCATTGGAATTTGTCAGAGCTGAAGTCATCGGCATCCTCAAGGTTTTTGCTGCACAGGAAGAGGGTCTCTTCTTCAGGCAAACCAAAGCACACAGCCCACGCCAGAGGGACCAGGTGTTGCCCTCAGGGTCTCTCTGGGGGTACCAAGGACCTTGGCAAAGCACCGCTGAATGCGGCAGCACCACAGAACCCTGCTGCTGAACCACCTCCACCTTCCTGGCACCAGCAGTGCCTCTGCCTGCTCCGAAAGCAGTGGTGGTGCAGGGCCACTGCTGGCCACGGCAGCTCCTGCACAGGGACCTGTGAGTGACCGCTCAGGAGAAGCGCAAGGCACTAGGGCTGGTGCAGGACAAGCATCTGCAAGTGAAGCAGAAGCCACATGTGTTGGGGCATTTTGGGCCACTGAATGACTGCAGCATTCTCCCCCTCCCCTTTTCTTTCCCTCGTGCTACTGCTGCAACCTCTGCAATCATTTGCATTTTCATTAGTGTAAATGATGGCATATTTTGCCCCAAATTACAGCTGTCTGCTTGCCCTGTCTTAAGTTTTCACAGCATCCAGAAACAGTGTGATCCTGTAGGTTAATGTGACACCCTGGACCCGCGCTGCTGATGCGGTTTGCACGCAGAGCCCCTCCGGGCAGAGGTGTAACCTCAGGAGCTCGCACAGGGGCCGCACGGGTTTCTGCAGGCATCCAGGAAGCTCAGGCCACAGGCAACAACTAGAAGCCCTGGGATTTTCTGAACCCAAGTTTTAGCCGAGTGTTACTCTGCCAAGAGTGTGATATGAGGGCTTACTCTGGGCAAATACTCTGGTAGGACACTGCCAACCTGGATTTACTGCATTAACCTGCTGTACATCCTATCTTGGCCTTAGCTGCTGGCCACTCCTGCAAACGTGAAGCCAACCAAAGCAGAAAAACTTGAAGACTTGCTCTGGGGAGAGGGTGAAGTAGGTGAGATCCTGGGCCCAGATGTCCCAGCTTTGGGAAGCTGGTGTGTCCCGTTAGGTCCTGTCCTACCTGGCATGGGGCAGCTGGGGAGCACTGAGAGGGGTACGCAGCTCCTGCAGCACCACAGGCAGCCCTGGCCTTGTCAGCTGCTGAACTCTGGCTTCCCCTCTGTAACTACAAATACAGGATTTTCTTGTCACAGCAGTGAAGGTGAAAGAAGAGCAGCTGTCAACCTTGCTCATTTTGACAGAAGCCATCAGATCCACAAGAGTACTGTGAGGCTTTAACAGTTCAAGTACGGTATCGGTTTAAAGGAGGAACCCTAAAAATTCCTTCACAGCAAATGCCAATTTTTAAAAGCGGTGAGGAGGCTTTTGCAATGCCAGCTCCACCACGCACAGCTTGGCCTAGAGCAGCGTGTTTGATGCAGGCTGCCTTGTACCGCACTTACCTGTCGTGGTGCTGCCGGCAGAGACTGGCGGTGCCCAGACTCGGTCCCAGGGAGGTGTAGGCAGCTGTTAGGCAACAGCTATGGCGTCTTGCTGTCCAAACAGCTCAGGCCTGTCTGTGCTGAGAAGTCATGACCAGATTAGCTCTTCCAAAGCACAAAGCTGAACTTGAATCATAGCGTAGAATATTTATCTTAGAGAAAACCTGAGTGTGACCCTTTGGGACCTGCCATAAGAAAGCAAACACTTTGAGTCCTCTGAAAGTCAGCTTAAAAGGGAGATTGTGGAAACAGTCGTTCTGCCAAAATACACGTCAGCTGTCAAATTTACAAGACACTGTTACAACACACAACAAGAGAATGTTTCGGTATGTACAGTGACAAGCCATCTTTGTTAGAGTCTCTTAACCAAAAATTATATTTATTATCCATGCATACATCTATGGGCGAGTCATATGCACAACTGCAATGGAGGGAAGACGCTGTTTTTTCAAATAATTAAAGACTTCACCATTCCTTGAATTTGAAAAATACCCTTTAACTGCAAAAGGATACACATGCAGAAAGACCTCTACTTAGTCTGTCTAGCGCTTAAGAGCCATTTTGGGATCCCACTGTCAAAGTGAATAGAGGAAATTATTTCAAATCACACTGTAGGTTACAAACCACTTTTTAACCGCAGGTCTCACGCAGTATTATTATGCAACCTTTGTGCTTCACTGAGACTCTAAGGAAACTGCAGAAATTCAAACTAATGTAAATAATTGTATACATACAGCAACTAAAACTGACAGGTAAAAATTATATACCATTTAAAGGGCACTGCTGCAAAGAGACATGAATAATTGCACAAGAAAATGGATTTTTATGTGCAGATCAGTACAGCAAAATTGGGCTTTCCATTTTTAAATCACTATAAGAGATGCTGTCAATTTTTCTTGTTTCTGCAGCATAACAAAGGTGATTTGCAGAACTGTGCAGGCAACACTGGGGCTGCTGGAAAACAATCAAGGAACCTTTGGCATGATAAGGTGTTACACAGCAGCTTAAATGCTAAACCAACTCTACTGGACAGAGTCCTGACAGGTCTTTCTGAAGTCATTCTTCTCAGTTCATCTCAGTGTTTAAGGGCTGCAGAGAAAATACTCAAACCGTGCACTTAACTATAAACCATACGATCTTGCACACACTGCCACTGGCACTAAAAATCACTCCCAACCTGCTGAAATAAGAGTGCCATTTACAACTGTAAAGTTCTGATTATATTTCACCATAGTTACGCAACATGTGGAAAAAATACACTCTTCAACATTTTGGCACACTAATAAATAAAATCCAGACATGGTCTATTAAAAATATCAAAGTAACCCAGTGCACAAGCTCCTTTTTATATAGTAACATTTGTTACGCAAAAGAAATCAAAGAGAGTTGAAATCTAATTACAGAAAATAATACAATTTGGGGTGAATTATTACAGTACACTTCCCTTCCAAAGCTATTATAGCTCAATATATGTTCCCTCTATCAATTACAGTGCTGTCCAATCAGCAGTTTCAGCGACACCGCTTGCTTAATTTTTTCTTCCAGATGTTATAGCATCACACCTCAGTACTGTTCTGCCACTGCTAAGATACACCACAACACTTGTGTTTACAAGAACATCCTCATCATCGAATAATTAACTTGCGATTAAAACCCAGCTACAACTTGTGATGGCTTTTGGTATTGGATTATCCCTTTGTTACCAGTCTTAGATTATTTGACAACAGCTGTTGAAGTGGGGGTAAAAGAATGGAATGTCTTAAGGCAGTTTTAGCAAACAAGATACTTCAAATCAATTAAACGTATTTTCTGTGTAATGATTTAACATCCACTTCTGCACATTTTGGCTATCAAAGTTACTTATTGACAGGATTATTCAGGTCAAGTCATTGGAAATGTTCTAACTTGCTTTCTGGAGCCACACAATAATTTGACAGAGGTCCACTGCTGTTTAGATTTGTGAAGGTTTCTGTATTTCTTCCATTCTTCCTTTGCGTGAAGAATGAACAAATGGCAGCAGCACACCTTCAAGGAGAAGTCACCTGTGCAGACAGACAGATATACAACCAACCCTACTGACAATGCCTGAAATGCAATAATGCAGTTTATCACACTTTTAGCAAGAACACAAGGCCACAGAATAAACTAAAAAAAAAACTGTTTTATTGTGACATTTATGACATTGAACCCTTGTTGATATGAAAGACTATGGGTACTCTTGACACGTTACATAATGTCATGGTGTAGGATGGCACTGATTGTCATCTGACTTTTGAGAATGTTTAATGGTCCCTACTGACCTCAGTGCATTTTGGCAAGTCACAGAAACTTTATCATCAGGTTTGTGTATACAGTTAACAAGTAGTTGGTCTTATAAGCACCATTACAAACCCTCACATTAAGGGTATTATTAATCTAGTTTACAAATGCTTCATTGATAAAAATAGCATGATTACAGTATACACACACTTAATTTACATGTAATGTATTATAGGCATAACTGAGATAAACTACTGAGCTAACTTTGGTTGATTGAAGTATTTAGACTGAATAATGGCAATTTTGGCTTCTAAGTTGTGTAAATATTACAGTGCATTTATAAATCTAGGTTGAAAATTTACTAGCACCAAATGGATATCATAAATGGCTGACCTAGTAAGTTGTAGTTGGAGAAGCGAAGTTTAAGAATTACAAAAATAGAGCTGTCCATCAGTTGAAAGCACATTCTTGTACCTCTGCTGAAATGATGACGTGTCTCAGCATCAGTGGCCAACTTCCAATGATAAAAGTCCCAGTTTTCAAGATTCAACATATCAAGGTAGCTCAGCTACACTTAAAAGCCTGAGAAAGTGGTTGTTTTGAGCTAGGGTATTCATCCTGTACCTTGTTTATGTAATAATATAATAGTGCTCGTTCATACAAATGTACTCTTGTAAGATTGTACCTATGATATGGAGAATCTGATTGGGAGGAATATTCAGTCCTACCTATCTATCTTTGGTTTAATTATTTGGTCTTTGGTTGATGAATTAATGAAGCAATATCTGAATTTTCATTTTCAGGTTATCTCCCAGCTCACCACTGAGGTAGTCTTTGTCATGTTTCTCTTCAAGCTGGTTAAGTTCCTTCTTTTTATAGAGTGGAATACTACTGATTTGTAATGAATAGTTTCCAGGCACTGGCTTCTTCTTTGTGAAATGAAGGTAACTTATCCCGTCCTTCTTATTGATTCTAAAGAAACCGTCTTCATTTCCAGAGTCAATTAAATATCGGTTATGGTTTGTCAGTGTTGTGAGGGCAGGAAGCAGTTCCAGGATGCGATCTTTGTTACTGAGATCTGAGATGTTGATGGAGAAGACTGCTGCTTTCTCAATATCCCAGCTGGCGAGACTGATTGGTGGCTCCAGCTCTTGCTGATCCTGCACAAGAACAAACGATGTTAGTTGGCTCTGTCAGAGATCGTTTCACATGTGCCTATGTGTATGTATTTCTTACCCAACTCATTCATTATTAATTAAATAAGTTTTAAAAGTAGGTGCTGTAATATCATCTGTCAAATCCACTCTTATGGGTCTTTGTCACTGTCCCTGCATCGGTAGTGGGAGCCTGAGACATGCACTGAAAGCTTCTGTGTGTGGGCCCTGCTGCCTGACAAACAAAGCCTCTCCATGCTTGGAGTCCACGACCAGTCTCCTACAAAGAAAGCAGCAAAGACATACTCCTCTCTGTTGGAGGAACCACAAGCTCACGTGAACAACAATGCGCAGAAGAAAGCAGGGTCTGTGGGTGAGGCACATCATTTAGGTGGGAGTTTTCTGCTTTGCCAGATTTGCTTTGTTTAGGTGTGGAGCCAGGGCGGCCCGTGGGTGCAGCGGGGTGCTGGAAAAGCAGCGCTGTCCCTCACCTCCGAATGATGGTAACTGGGCTTCCCCCGAGTCCCCTGTGCATGAGTCACACTGCAGTGGCAGAATGATAACATTTCAGACAGCACATCCACTGTAACATTTTCATTTGGAAAGCAAGGGAAGCTCTATGTCACCTCTGAGACAAATCCAGCGCTAAGCACAGAGAGTACTGAAACACACTGAAGAAACACAGTTTACAACCCCACTCTGCCCAAAATCAAACGTCCACACTGTTCTGGGCAAAAGCACTCTCCTGTCTGCCCATATTAGCAGAGTGCCACGCACTGAGCACCTAACGGAAACAGCTAACGGGCTCCCCAATCTATTTGTGTGGGGAAAAGCAAGCTCTTCGGCACATACACATGAGCAGAGAGTACAGGTGACATTTAGCTCAGGGTAGCGATGGCAACATTTTACAAGAGTGTTTGGTGTCTCTTGGTCACATTTAGAATGCAACACACACATTGGCACACCCCGAGGTGCACTCTCAGCTGAATGACAAGTATCTGCACAGTTGCAGAGACCTGCTATGACCTGCTGCTTCACTGGCCAGGTCAGGACAGACCCCTTCACCTGAAACATCACTGTCATCTTAGACTGGATGAAGTGAGAAGTCAAATGACTGTGGGCTTGGTGACACTTCTCCTACAAGCTGCTTACAGTTTGTGGAAGTTTGTACCTAATTAATGTGAACAATAAGGTTTAAATCCACTGACTAGTGCTGGACGTTGGACTGGATGACCAGACTGAGCAATTCTGACTTTATATTACAAGAAGTTGAAATAAGCCAATGTGGGACTCCCCGGGAAATGCAAGGAGTTTGAATTTTGTGCAAGAGGGACTACAGTAACATTATACATTAGAAGATCATGCTTCTACCATGCATGACTTCTGTACTCATACTGGGAGGTGTGGTGCTGGAAGCCCCGCTGAAGAACAAACAGAATTACAACGACCTCCATTCCATTGAGCCTCGCTGTTGCGATCAGTTCAGAATAAACCAAAGCATGGGGAGTTTGTTGAAAGATTTACTTTAATGCTTTTATGAGAAATTTTTGCTAAGACCCATGGATGAGGGAAAAGAGATGCCTATCCTTTGCATAAAGACAAAACTTGTCACACAGCAGACTAGTTTTCATGTAAATGTAAGTGCTGAAACCACTTACTAATATTTGCTTAATAAAAAAAAGCCAATGAAAACAGCTAAGAAGTGGAGTTGTGTGAGCACTGCAGTAGATGATAAGCATTTTGCTGACACAATTACCCCACTTGGAGGCAAATGGAAACCTGCCTCTGTCCCCAGCAACTTCCGAGCAATGACAAATGAAGCTCTGCCTCCTGTTATGCTGCCTGGACCAGTGGTGAGCACTGCGCGTGGCCTTGCCAGCAGCCTCAGCCCCAGGACGGCAACCTGGATGACTGACTGCAAGGGTCTGGACAAGCCCCAGGAAGGGCTGCAGCTCTGGACTGCCTCCAGGTGAGGTGTTTGTGTCCAGAGCTCTGTGTTTGCTCTGGAGAGGGCTCCAGCCCCAGACACACAACACAGTGCTGCTTGGCAGGGCCCACATACACCCTGACCGACATGTCCTGCCTTTCTGGCCACAAAGTCACACAAACGTTTTATGTATCTGCTGTCCTCTGACATCAAGAGCTTGCTTTGCTGGTGAGTGGACTGCTCTCCAGACAGCTGGATGGCCATTTATTTTAGTGTTTGAAGCAGGGGCTTCAGAGGATGACTTTTGCCTAATGACAGTGAACAACTTCGGAAAGCTGACACACAGACTACTTGACATCCAAAACTGGCTCTTTGGTCTACTTTGTTTGGGGTGTACTTTTTTCCTGTGGGATTGTCTCTGGGCACACCTCCTTCTGAGACTGGCTTTCACAAGACAACTGCAAACCCTTCCCCCCCTAAAATGGGTCAATTACCTCTGCTTCATTTGCAGTTTCATTAGTGCTTCTGCGCTTCCTTCCTCTCTTGGGATAGCCATTGATTTTACATTCATAACAAGCTTCTGGAGAGAGGGAGTTGTCATCTACTTCTCCACTGAGCGAAAGCTCTTGTCCTTGACCTTTGCCTAGCCCCACTCCAGAAACACAGTGTCTGAGGAAGGAAGAAATCAAAAATTAATTCCAGTGAGACACAGATCTTAACAAAAGCTGAATTTGGGGGATTGTGAATACAAAGAATAAAGCAACTGTGTTGCACTCATTTCCAAGGAAAAATTTCTGCTGAAGTCAACAGGCAAAATTCTCACTGAATTGCAATGCAGCTACCTCTGATTTCAAGAATGTGGCTCCATGAGGCTCTGCCTAAGACAGACCTGCCAATATTTAGCAGTTTCAAACACACACACTTAAGCTCTGAGAAGTTGTTAGTAATTTCTGTTATCCAACCTGAAACACGTTAAAAGAGATAAATTTTCAGAAACTGGTGAAAATTCTGAAAAGTGAGGTCTTTCATAATGTATCCCAAGGCTTTTAGTCACTTCTAAAATTTAAGCCACAATCTTTCCGCTTTCCATTTGAGTTGCTTGGTCCTACACAATGCACAGCCCTAACACTCCCACTGGGACAAGTGAAAATAAAAGCATACAGAATTGTTATTCCAACGAGTGGGTGAAGCTACTTGTGTAATATCATTTGCCTTTGGAGCTGGTGGGGGATGTTATTATTACTTTTTTTTTTAAAGGAGACAAGTGATACCCCACAAATCACAGTGAGGGGTGTAAGCTCCCAAGTGGCAAGCTCAGCGAACTTGGCTGGCTGCTGGAGTGTGCAGGAGAGGGGTGAGAGCAGTAGCTTAATGTCCTGGTTTCAGCTGGGATAGAGTTAACTGTCTTCCTAGTAGCTGGTATAGTGCTATATTTTTGAGTTGGGTATGAGAAGAATGTTGATGACACTGACATTTTCAGTTGTTGCTAAGCAATGTTTAGTCTAAAGTAAAGGGTTTTTCAGCTTCTCATGCCCAGTGAGCAAGAAGGCTGGAGGGGCACAAGAAGCTGGGAGGGGACACAGCCGGGACAGCTGACCCAAAGTGGCCAACGGGATATTTCATACCATGTGATGTCATGTCTAGTATATAAGCTGGGGGGAGTGGGGCTGGGGGGATCGCTGCTTGAGGACTAACTGGGCATCGGTTGGCAAGTGGTGAGCAATTGCATTATGCACCACTTTTATATATTCCAATCCTTTTATTATTACTATTGTAATTTCATTAGTGTTATCATTATTAGTTTCTTTTTTTTCTGTTCTATTAAGCGGTTCTTATCTCAACCCACGAGTTTTACTTTTTTCCCCCGATTCTTTCCCCCATCTCACTGGGTGGGGGGGAAGTGAGTGAGGGGCTGTGTGGTGCTTAGTTGCTGGCTGGGGTTAAACCACAACACTTAAAAGAGGTAATTGAACCTGGTAGCCCTAACCAAATTTCATTAAGCATTAAAACCACATTGCTCCCACCCCTTGATTACCTTTCCCCTCCCTCATCTCCAAAACCAGCAGGTGCATCCAAGTCTCGAGCACCTCCACAATCCTATCCCTCTTCCATTGGTGACAAACCTCCTGGTTCTGCTGCTCCACACTACAGAGAAAGGAGTAGATTATGTCCCCTTTATGTCTGTTAGTTTAAAATGAGAATCCCTTACCCTTGTCCTATTCTGAAGTAACCAGGTGGACATCCACAGACATAGCCACCTTCAGTATTTGAACAACCATAACTGCATGGGGCTTGTGCAGAACCGCATTCATTGATATCTTGGCAACCTCCACTAAACTGTTCATACTGAAATCCGGTAGGGCACATACATTTATAGCTTCCCAAAGTATTGTGGCAAGATGCTCCTCCACAAATGTGTGCACTGAGGCATTCATTTTCATCTGGAAAAGAAGCAGAACATACCATGTTAACTTTTATTCTCAGGTAAACTTCAGAAAGGTCTTGCTTGACTGTTACTAAACATGCTGTCACATAAGACAGACAGAAATGCAGAACAGGGCTTGGCCTCACCCTTGGCTGGGGCAGCAGTCGCTAGGAGATGACTACAACCATACAACAGAGCAACATTTGGGCTACTCTACAGAAGATGTTTCATGCCACGTCAGCTTATGCTTTGGAGAGCAGAGAAGCAGAGGCGGCAACTTTTTTTTTTGTTCCAGAAACAACTGAGAAGAATGAAACTTTGTACAGCCAACAATCTGGTCCAGTAATCCCATGTTCATAATACTATTCAACATTAAAGGAAAAAAGAGCAAGGGATCAAGCTCTGACACCTTTTCCAGGCACTGAAAATCCCTCCCTACACACTCACATTTAAATATGAGGTACAGGTAAGGTGCAGGAACAAGTAGTAAAGTAAAAATAAAAGCAGCTGTAGATACAAAAGACTGCCACATTCTGAGCCAGCCCTTTTCCAAACTTCCCAAGTACGGCACTGTAGGAGTTCAAGGTCAGTTCAGCCTTATTTACTGTAAATGGCTAGTTTTTTAAATGTAGTGGGTCTGAATTTTTTTGTCTGATGTGGCAAATTGCCTTGAAACATTCTGAATGCTATTGTTCCCTGTTTTCTGTGATAAAGCAACCGCATATGCGCATTGCGTGTGTGTGCACATGCGTAAGAAATGCCATCTGGACACTGTATGAATAAAACGTAAAGCACAAAGCAGCATCTCTTACTCTTCCCAGGTTACAGAAGAGTAAGTACTAATTCAGAGCATTACTGTCTTTTTCCAAACAATGTGGCTGTTTGTTCTGTGTTTAAAAGCAATGCCTTTGCTTCTTGCAGCCTGATTTATGGCATGGTGCACTACGGAATTGCCTGGGCAGGGGATGCAGTCACACACAGCACAAGACATGGGAGGAACCAAAGCATTCTTCGGTGATTATCTAACTATGTGTTGCAGCAACATCAAAAGTCCCTGAACACTTCATTAAATAGGCTAAAAAAGACACAAACTGTTTGCAGAGTTGGGATTGCCAAGGAATATGAAGGAATTGTCACGGAAAAACCTATTACATGGATTCTTCCCCTGTGGTACACCCAGGAGATCTAGATAAGTATCTTAAGCATATACAGTTACAGATGTTACAATGCGAACATGAGGAGACCACAAGGTATTAAAACCTGGGGCTGAATTCTGTGTTACCAAAGCCTGTAGGAGTTTTGCCATTAACTTAGAGTGATGTTTCAGTATTTGTCATATCTAACACAGCAATTATGTCAACATCATAACTGCACATTTGGGCCACAGAAAGTTACTGCACCAAGAGATAGGCTTACTTCGCCTCACTCCACAGCAGCAAGAGTGTAGACACTAGTGAGGTTAGCTCCCATATTTTGGGTCATTGTTGGAAGAAAAAATAGGAAGAAAAGTGAAAAAAAACAGTTACGGGAGCCTCGGACTCTGCGTGAGCTGTGCTGTCAAGCACCAGCCTTGCTCTCCTGTGCTCTGCAACACGCAGCTCTGTTGTGCTCAGCTTCAGCAGGAAGGACAGATGCCATGAGGACGGAGAAAACCAACCTTCCTTCCCTGCAGTTTTGGGTTTCTGTCTGGACTGCCCCATGTCCAAGAAGGTGGAATTGCTAGCTGAGTCCTTCCCCAGTTGTGGCTCTCAGTGTAATTTTCCCTGGTGAAGTTTCTGGTGATTAGTATTTGTGGTGCCAAGGTTGAAGCTGTTCTTTCAGTGGGGGGAATAACAGTGCTTGTGCATTTTGAAACTGATATTCCCTGTATAAAAGCTTAACAGTAGCGAATGCGCTCAAAAGCTGGAATAACAGCATACACCCGGTTTGGAAATACACTTAGTTTTAACTATCACCCAGGAAGACTTGGAAACAGCCAAGATGTTTTGCAAAACTGGGAGCTGCACTTTTTCAGATTCCACAATGTCCTCCAGCAGCCAGACATGGCAGTGCTGGTTTGTTTGGTTTTTTGTTTGGG
>VYZV01021828.1:239068-249483 GCA_013401275.1 Pandion haliaetus | reverse complement strand
CTGCAGACTAAATTCTAATTTAACCCTAAGCTCTGCTAGTTTAATTAATATTCAAAACCACCATATGTTTGTGCTCCCTCCTTGTTCTCTTGTATGTTACAGGCATAGAGTACTGGAGCAGAAGCAAGCAAACGTCACAGCAAGGACTGCATAAAATGTCAGGAGGTTTGGTAAGCATAATTAAAAGCAGAGGCCTCCTTAGAGCACCACAGTGGTAACAAGCAAAGGCATTTTTATGTTTCTGAAAGCAAAGAAAGCCAAACAAAGAGTTATGAAGCCCTTTGTTCTCAAAGAGGTCATCAAACACATCTCCCGGTATCCACACAAGACTAGCTTGTATGAAGCCCATTAAATGTGACTAAAACCACACGGAACTGTCACTAGAGGAAAAATGATTTATGTTTCTCTTGTTTGAATATGCTACATGCTACATTGATGAAACGTAGAGACTTTCCCCATGACTTCTGCAGAGGACCCAGTTCTGTCTCATATCCAGCATCAATGCTCTGCTTGTGCAGCCACATCTACAAGGGCTCAGGGACTTGGGATAGAACCAAAGTTTAGACATGGAAAAAATAAGCATTTTAATTCACTAGTGTATTTACTTTTTAACATAAATAAAGAGCACTAGCATTTATTATTTATAACCAGAATTGTCCTATGAGCAGTTGTTATAAACTGTATCCCAATGCTGCAAGGAAGCATCTTTGGACAAAGCAGCAGCTTTGCTTAAATGTGACAAAAGGTTAATTCTGTTCAGAGAAGAGGCTTAAACACAGCAGCCTTCCTGTAGGTGTCGTAAGAAGGATAAAAGCACAGATCAAGTAGGATTTTAATAGAATTTTAGATGCTTTGGGCCAGATGTTTAATTTTACAGTTTAACAATCCATACTTTTGGTTCTGAGTCTGCCAGGTTCAACCCACTATCAGCTCTCAGACAGGACCTGTGTCTCAGCAGAGACTGTTGCACGGCTGGGTGAGACTTCCTTTGTTCAGACCACAAAATACATGAGTAACACAAGTTTCCTCAAAGTCAATACAACTTTTAGCACCCTCAAGGATAATTTTGTGCTTAAACACTTGTCGAACCAGGACATAGGCTACTGGGTGCTTCACATCCACTCTGCCTTTCACAGGAGTGGACATTTGTAATGAAACTCCGCTGACTTACTAAACTATAATCAGAAAAAGAAAATATGGCAAACTGCACCATTGCCCTTCACTTCTTGTTGCTAACAAAGGTAACATGCATTTTAATGTATGAATTTAAAAGAGTGACTTGCCAACACATTGGTTCCATTGGTAATGCTGGAGATATCCTTGTGGGCAGCTACACCTGTATCCTCCAATTATATTTTGGCAGCCATGCTGACACCGGTGGTTTCCATCACACTCATCAACATCTAAAAAGGTGAGATGCACTCTGAGTTTTGGGAGAGAAGCTCAAATTATGCTATATTTGAAAAGTCTGTTACAAATAATCATATATATTAATATATCATATATAGAGGTATATTTCAGGATCTTCCAAAAACCTGACCAGTGCTGGGGGATCATTTCAGGCCTTTCAGGTTTGGATTTCTAGCTCCACAGCAAGTAACTTAGGGCTGAAAACACTGAAAGCTCAAATCCAGCCACAATTTTCAGTTTTTGCATTCTGCTATGGAGCAGACAGCAGAAAGTCATTTGTATGTGGGAACCCCAAGGCTTTCCTAAGGCTCCCAGCTCCACAGCAGACAGTCCCTTGCTTTTACCCAAGCATCCAACCTAGGAATCCCAGGATATGTCTTTCCAAAGCAAACCAAACTCTATCCCAGGAGAAGGCTCTAGAGGCTCTAGGGAACCAGAGGAATAAGTCTGTAGCCCTTGAACTCTCTTTAGCAGGTTACCTTGGAGATGCNAAGTCTCCTCAGAAAGTATCTGTCCAGCTTTTTAGCATCCTGCAATGTATCTATTTATTCAGGCCCATGGAGAGAAATACTGCCTTGTTGCTATATTTCCATACCCCACTCCCCTTCAGTCTACACATGCTTACTCCATAGGTTTTGGTGCTTACTCCATAGGTCCCTCCTTAGGTGACAGTATGGCTGAGAGAAGATGAAGGAAAGCAAGAGAAGGCCAAGTTAAATGCACTGTGTGTTGTACCTACCTTCACAGCTAAGCCCAGTTTGATCGAGTGAGAAGCCACGTTGACACTCACAAACAAAACTTCCTGGTGTATTCTGGCAAATGCCCTTCGCCCCACATAAATTGATTTCAGTAGCACACTCATTGTTATCTGAAGGAAACCAAAGCCTAAATGTTACTTTTTATTCCTTGTTGTGAAGATGATCATTTAGCAATGCTAACAATAACTGTTTGTGACGAGGTAAAGAAACATCAGTAACATAGCTGTCTAACTGCCCTCTCCATTTTTCACTTTGCACCACAGAAGGAGAGCTTCCATTACCTTCTTTTTAATTTGAAAACACTAACAACAGTGATGGGAAGGGAAACACTCCTTTTCTTCACCAGGAATATGGAATTTGATGTTCTAGTCTTCAAACACCCCCAAATTCATACCAATACCACAGGATCATCAGACTGCCACAAGCAGGATCCAACTTGCAGAGCAGAAAGAGTGTTTTGCAGGAAGTAGTTTTGTTTAACATTTCCACAGACATAATGGGTACGTGTTCAACGGACAACTGCAGAAACACGTTTCATGCTTATTGTTTCAAGAAGCCTTGACATGATCTGTAACATGGGTCCTCCAAGGAACTACAAGAACAGAAATATAACTATTTTTTTGCTCAGTGGGTAAGAAAGGATAAGGCAAGAATTACAAATTGGGTGTTTTTACTGTCTGCAGTGCAAAATTCAAAGACACAGATTATGAAAATAAGGGAAGGTAGGAGGGAGGGCCTCTTTGCATTTTGTGCTCTGGTAGGACTGGGATCAAACCTGGCCTATATTTCCTTTTGGTTTCTCAGGAAGCCGATTTCATCTCCTTGCTACTTTGCTTCTGGAAGAAGAGTCAATAATAAATTCCTAATCTGTGTCTACATTCCCACATCACTTACCAATGCAGGCTGTATGGTGCTGAGTGAATCCAGGAGGACATTTACAAGTGAAACCCCCAATAGTGTTGACGCAAAGGAACTGGCAGTTATGCTGCTTTGTCGCACATTCGTCAAGATCTAAAAAAAACCCAAGAAAACATCTTTCACTTACATTCCCTGCAAAGGGTCTGACAGTTCAGCTGGACTTAGAGAGAAGTGATTGCAAATAAATAATGTATCAAATAAAGCCTTTTGAATCAATGTCTCACATTCCACACCGGCTTCCAGTTCCTCTCACATGAAGTCACACATGTAATGAATGGGACTGTGGAGCTACACTAGGTTCCATGCTAACGCTGGATTACAGACACCACTCTCATCCATCTGAAAGATGCTGTTACATACTAAATGTTTGCTCTTACTGCAGTCAATAAAAGGGAAGTCACCATCTTCATGAAAAGCAGTGGCAGACTGCAAAGCGGTATTGTACTGAAGCACAGTATTACTCCAAAAGAAATATTTAAATGCTAATGACAAAGTACACTGTCATTTCCCACGCCAAGTTTAGAATTGCTGCTCTAACTTGTGCAGTTTCAGTCAGATCTTTACTACCAAGATAAGTAAATAAATGGAATTATAATGAACATTTCAAAATCTCTCCTGCACTGCTGTCCCGTATTCAGCATGCGGCAGAGGTGGTAGATTAAAACTCTGTTGATGCTGGACAATGCACTGCAAACCATGCTCATCTTTGCATCCATTAAGATACATTTATCACTGAAAAATATGGCTTAAACCAACATGCTTACCAAAATAAGACCAATCATATATACTGTTGGTTACAAAGTCTTTTAAGATCCACTGCCATCAGCCTGCAAAAATTCCTGTGGATATACTGTTCATCCAGATTATCAAAGAACTGAAATGTCAGCTCTATCCTGTGCAGGCCATTTTCACTGTCCTTAGTGGAAATACCCACATGAATCAAGGAGACAGATTTACATCATTTAAATGTCCTTGGATTGGTATTTGCCTGTGAAACCGTTTCTGCAGTAAATTCTTTTACTGATTTTTACCTTTGCAGCTTCTCCCATCTTCTTGCAGGATGTACCCTTTTGGACACGAACACTGGAAGCTCCCCTCTGTGTTTTTGCAGATGAAATTGCAAGGTTTTGGGGACTCATTACATTCATTCAGATCTAGAAGAAACAAACCCAGATACCTCAGTGCTGATAACCAAGATTTGTGACAATGATTTTCAAAATGCTCAGGAGATACCAGCAGGAAATCAAAATCCCCAAAGCATTCTAACGAATGACATTTTCTCTTCTCATTTTTCACAATCTTCATATTTCCTTCTTCAAGTTATCTCTTAGTAATAAACTTTATATACATACAACATAATAAGAAACCTACCTATGCAAAGAGTGCCAGTTATATCTGTAGTATAGCCAAGGTTGCAATGACAACGATAAGATCCCCTCTCATTGATGCATTCTCCATTACGGCAGACATCATGAATAACCTTGCACTCATCAATATCTGCAATTAAATGAGGGTTAGTTCACAATGGAACAAGAACCGATTTCATACAACTTCAACAGCTTTCTGTGACCTGACATGAAAAAAACCCACACCCTACTTAAAAAAATTGCATAAAATAATGAAATATTGCACAGATTAAGGAGAAACATTAAGTAGAAAAATACAGAATGTAGCATTAATTTAACTTTCAAATGCAATGAACAAGCCTGAAGCAGAAGCAAATAACTGCACTGATCATGTATCAGCTTCCATAAATCAAACATCACTTTGCTTTCATGTACACAAATAGGTCTTAATCTGTACCTACAACACACTCAAATGTGAGAGTGCAAACTCCCATTTGAGTGCATGTCAATCAACCAGCATGCAAAATAAATAGCTGCCAAGCTGGGATGGATGCCTCGTCATCCAGGGCCTTTGGCTATGCACCCTCCTCCCAAAGGACTATACCCTCTCAACATGAAAACTCTCAGAAAATGTCAACTGATACCCAAACTATTTAGGACCTCACAACGTTCAAATATGCAAAAAGGGAGTTTATAATTTATCACTTAACTTGGCATTGTGTAAGAGAGCCTTTAATAGAAAAGTCAGTACCTGCTCCATTAGACATGTATCCTCGGCCATGAGGGCAAAGCTTCTTGAAGGCCACAGTGCCTGGGAAGGGGCAGACCTCGCAGTTTTGCCCCCAGCCTCGGCCACCATCACAGCAGCATTCAGACTTGGTGACAGAGTTCCTGTTGCTTGATCCGATTTGACACATACTTTGTAAGACTTCAGTGAAGCAGTAGCCCTCCCTGTTGTCTGGAAGACAAATTATGCATCACAGAGAATCCTAATGGTGACGACCTCCAGAGGGTCATGAGATATTAGGAATTTAGTCAGAAATATAAAAGAAAGGGCATACTTCACCCTGGGACTGTGGAACTGAGAGTGAAAGACTACCAGCAGTAAGAAAGAGAGCACGATGTCTAAGGGAAACAAAGAAGATTTAAGGAGATTTAGCAAAAGGTGGAAGACAAGTTTCATTATGCTTATAAAAAAATATGTTTCTGTTTGAACCCAGAGAAGAAGAACTTGCTGAAAATCAGGACCAAAGAAAAAGAAGAGCAATTCCCGGCTGACTGGAACCACTGAACAGTCAGCTTTCATAGTAAGTCAACCCAACCAGACTGACTGAAGCAGGCATATGTTAGCACGGGAAGAACAAACTTGCAGGAAGGCATCTACTCACAAAGGCCTCCTCCTGAAGGCATGTAAATTCAAGAACATGTTTACTCACTATACATTTCTAAGTTTAATTTCAACCACAATTTCTGCCATCAAAGTGATAGTTCATTAGGGTGTTAATGTGCGACTTACCAAGGCATTCATTCTGGGCATCACTGGCAGTGAACCCCTCATTGCATTCACATCTGTAACTTCCCACTGTGTTTACACAACGGCCATTCTCACAGATCCCAGGTTTGGTCTGACATTCATTCTCATCTGTGTTTTTCAAATGACATGACAAAATCAAGTCCATTACTGGATTAATGCAGGTTAGAGAAGTTTGTATGGAGCTCTTAAGCTATGCATTCTGCCTGGTTAAACTTGCGTAATTTTGTTTTGTTTTGTTTTAAATAAAAAGACTCTCTTACTCAATTTTCAGAGGAAAGATGACTATCTAACTCACAATATTATATATTTTGTTACTACATTTTCTCTGCAATATATATCTCACTGGTTTTCAAAATTTTTCATAGTTACAGCTGCACTTCTGAATGCCATCCAAAGTTTAAAAACAATTCACATCTACTCTCATTCATGCTAACAGAGATAAACAAGCTTAGAGCAATGGGCCCAATTCTCCGCTTTCTTCACTCAGAGCAATTCAGCAGCAGCAGTACAAGCTGACTGTAAAGACAGCCACATCGAGATTTTCTACTTACTGCCCACATGTGTGCACACCTGAACAGCAAAGCAAAGCACCAGGAGATCCCTTACACAGGTAGTTGTGCAATTCTTCCCTAGCTCCTTAACACTTTGTTAAATCCAAAATGGAGTAGCTGTATGTTTCAAGAGTTTCAACACGTCAGTGTCACTTACCTATACAGCCTTCCCCATCTGGTCTGCGCTGATAACCTGGTCCACAGATACACATATAGGTGCCAATTAGGTTTTTGCACTCCATCTGTTTTGAGTCACAGTCATGAATTCCTTCTTCACACTCATTCTGATCTAAAACACAAGGTTTAGACTTCATTATATGGAGAGACAATCCTGGAAATTCACAATAGTAAATTCTGACTTTGGAATTTCAGTCGTAATCAAACTCTATACATACTTTTATTGTGCTAAACCAACCATAAGATATACTAGCCTAGAGCAAATTGATTTCTCCCAAATGCCCATTTTCAGGGCAAGACAAAACCATATCATCTGATATGACCTCACTTTATGCAGATGTGTAAGTTTACAGGCAGGACAGGGCTAATACAATCAACTGCATAATGCAAACCATAGAATTCATCCCAAATTCTTTCTGACTCAGTTACTTCCTGGGATTAAAACTCTGGCCCAATAGTGCAGTGAGCCAGAGCACTACCCCTGCAGGAATTTGAAATCATTATCTTGTAACTGTGAGAGTCTGGTAGGAGCTTTACCTCTGCACATTCTCCGGTCCTCTCGCAGAACGTACCCCGCAGGGCACTTGCATTCGTAGGATCCAAAAGTGTTCACACAGCGGAAAGCGCAGAGCAGAGGGTTCTGAATGCACTCGTTGACATCTGGATTTGGAGCAACAAAGACCATGGGGGAAGTGAAACATGCTTTTGTAAAAGTCGGCAGACTTGAGTGCACAGGTTTTAGGTACAGGCAACATCACAGATCCTAGTTTACCGAGGGCTAAATTTTAATAGTTGGGGAGCCGTGGTTCTACTCATTATGGATTTCTGTGTAGGAGCAGGCACCAGACATGCCAGGATGTTTGCACAGCTACCTGAAGTTTCAATATCTTCAATGGCAAGCAGCCAATGGAAACAATTTCCAGATCCATGCTGCCAAAAATACTGTCTCTTTTTCACATCTAGGCTCGGTTTTTATGACTGGTTATTTTTAAATTCTAGATGCACTAATTCAGCTTCTTTGTAAACTGAATTCCATAAAACAATATCCTTACTAGAAACATTATTTTGAAGTGCATTTACATACACTCTGGACTACTTGAGTAATTACTGCTATATAATGATGTTTATGCACTCTGCTGATTCCTCCTCTGCAATTTGAGCTTTCACCCAAATTCCACAGGGAAGCGAATGAAGCTCTAACTGTATATAAAACTAATGCAAGCTGATGCAAAAATAGAAGCATTCTTTTGTATGGGCTTGCAAACAAATAGATTGTGGCAGATAATTTAAGAACAGCTGTGTCAGGTCAGAAGAGAGCGTCAAAATGTCCTAGGACATTCACCTCTCTCTGGTTGTAACAAGAGGAGACGAGTATTAAAAAACCCCATACCATGTATGCAGAGATCTTTCCCCTGATTCAGCCTCTCACTGTAAGGACTTCCACAGCCAAAAGCCACAACCAAACTATCAAGCTTAATTTCCACTGATGGATTCCCACACAAATTTGTACAATCTCTTTCTGGGTCAATTTATACTTGTGGCCTCACTAATATTCTGCAGCAAAGAGTTCCACAACTGAAGTAAGTACTATGCATACAAAAATGTTTGCTTTGGTTTGTCTAACATGTTCCCTCTATTTTTGGTACCTTTACCACTTGTGGCTTTTCAAATTTACATCATGTATCTCTTCAATCACATTTTCCACACTGAAAAATTCTACTCTAATTAATTTTCTGTGTGTCCCTTCTATAACTCTGATCTTCCTTACTCCTCCCTTCTTTGTGCTTTTTCAGATTTTTATTTTTGAAATGAGAGACAAAAGAATGAAAAATATTCAACATAGGGGTACCATGGTAATTGTCTAATACTGTATTTACATCCCATTTTGTTTCCTGTTTCTTCCCTAACAAACCCAAGCAGCTCATTTTCTATTTTCATCATCCACAGTGACTCTCTTCACTCAAGGGTCATCTAGGAGGTAAACAAAAGCCATACGCACAACAAGCTGCATTTCTAGGGACTGTTCTGGAGAGACCGTACCCCAACACGCTCCTCTCTGGGCAGTCCCTTAGCAGATACCACCAGAAAGCCTGTTCATCCAACCTCCAGTTAGAAAAAAGGTACCACAGTTCAAGGTGGATACAAGAAGGAGGAACCTATCTTTTCTTTATCTGAAATGATAAAGATACATTGTTCCAAATGTCCGTATTTTTCTTTTTAAGCTGCTTTACTCTCCTAAATTCTTTCCAAAATCAGGAAACTGTTTCAGCACACAACTACAACGACAGTCCTTCACACATGGAAGTCTCACCTTCACAGGTCATCATCGGTCCAGGCTCAAACCCCTCAACGCAGGTGCATTCAAAACCTCCCACCACGTTCCTGCAAGTTCCATTTCCACACGGGTTTCCAACAGCACATTCATCAGTATCTGCAAGTAGTTAAATCAAGGCAAGAATACATGGTTATACTCAACCAAAAAGGTGTAAAATCTACGTTCTCAATGTACAACCAAAAAGATAAAACACAAAATCCAAGAACTAACTTAAGTTACTGAATTAGTCACAGACTCCTAGCATAATTTGGGATTGCTAGAGGTTATCTGAGTCAAATGCCCAGCCAGAGCAGGACCAACTTGGAGCAGATTGCTCAGGACCTGCCCTGGCAGGTTTTAAGCACCAGCAGGGATGGAGACTCCACAACATTAGAATAATATAACCCCACTACTCCTTAATGCCATACTTCGCAATTCAGGAGATTCTTTAAAATGGAAGTTCAAAGAGCTATACTTACCCACACATTGAGCTCCTTGTAGGATGTAACCATATGGACATTCACAGCGGAAAGACCCATCTGTGTTGATACACTGCCCAAATTTACAGTTATCTGGATCAAGGCACTCATCCACATCTTAACCAGAAATACAAACAACACAGTAAGTGCAACCGACTTCATGTGTTTTTTGACTTCTCTCAAAAAACAAGTGTTGTTCTGGCAAGAAATACTCCTGAGATCACAAAAAAATACTAATATTTGAATATGTTAGTATGAGGGCACAGAAATTTTCTTGCAGGCCAGCTTTCAGAATGCAGAAAAGAAACTAATTCTAAATGTCAGATAAAAAAACCTCTCCAACTGGGGCTATAGGGAGAGGAGTAGATATGAAAAGCAGTAGTCATCCAGCACTCCTTAAATGAAAACTTTTGCCAATAAGGCTGAAGTGCTGTTTGTCTTGGGAGAGAACAGAATGTACTGAAGGGATCTGGGAAACTGTGCTTGCACTTCTGGAGGATTAAAACCATTTACTGTAAACAGGCTATATATATTGTATAAGAAAAGACAGGTATGCTATGTGATCCATTCTCTAGATCCTATGTAAGTTTCCTAGCAAGTCTGCTCAGCATAAATTAAAAAGCAAAATATACTACTCTAAAAGAAGTTTCATTTCTGATACGTGGGATATTTGAGCTTGAAATTAAAACTGGTATGAATAATTGGAAAAAAAAAAAAACAACAAACCGTACAGAAGTTTCCACAGTTCATGGCTTTTGGAAATAGTTGCAGAGGTGTTATTCTTAATTGAAAGGGAGTATGGCTTATGAGTAGAAAATGGCATACTGACACAACAGCAGCATTGCGTAGTTCAGGCACTTACCCAGTCTTGCATCACCAGGTCCAACAAGGATGCCAATTCCAAATGGACAAATCTGTCTGAATGCCT
>VYZV01021828.1:198229-239044 GCA_013401275.1 Pandion haliaetus | reverse complement strand
GAAAAAAAAAAAAAAAAAAAAAAATCAAACCATATGTTAAATTCTATCTCAGCGATCAGCATTACTCATGAGCTACTCAAGTAACCACCGATACCAATTCATCTTCCTCATGTTCAAGTCCAGAAATATAGTATGTAAATGGATAAACTTGTAATTTAATCTTACATTCATGTAAAAACTGTATACTCACTTTACATTTCACCTGACCTCCTGTAAGTATATATGTAAAATCCTGTGAATAATTAGCATTATTTTACTTCCTTTAAGGAGCAAACTAATGCAATATTTCCATTTTAAAAGTATCTGTACTAGTGACTGCATTCTTTTCTGTTGTAAATGAAAGATTTCCTACATTTTCTAAAGAAGACACAATTTTATCTATAGTCACCAGTTAGTAGCTTCTTAAAGCATGCCAATCTCTAGCTCTAGAGTAAGTAATAATTTTATTACAGGTAGGCCGAGAGTAAAATTTCTGGGTTGAGCTTAGAGTGAAGTCACCACTCAGTTTCCAAATCCACAAGGTTTTCTGTGTGGTTTTTGAAGTGTCCTGGTTTCAGCTGGGATAATGTTAATTGTCTTCCTAGTAGCTGGTACAGTGCTATGTTTTTGAGCTAGGTATGAGAAGAATGTTGATAACACACTGACGTTTTCAGTTGTTGCTAAGTAATGTTTAAGTCTAAAGTCAAGGCTTTTCGGCTTCTGGTGCCCAGGCAGCAAGAAAGCTGCAGGGGCACAAGAAGCTGGGAGGGAGCACAGCCAGGGCAGCTGACCCAAAGTGGCCAACGGAGTATTCCATACCATGTTATGTTTTAGGAACTGGGGGGCGGGGGGGGACATCGCCGCTTGGGGACTAACGTGTGTCGGTGGGTGGGTGGTGAGGGTTTGCATTGTGCATCACTTGTATATTCCAATCCTTTTATTATTACTGTTGTCATTTCATTACTGTTATCATTATGATTATTAGTTTCTTCTTTTCTGTTCTATTAAACCGTTCTTATCTCAACCCACGAATTTTAGATCTTTTCCTGATTTTCTCCCCCATCCCACTGGGTGTGGGGTGGAAGTGAGTGAGTGGCTGGGTGGTGCTTAGTTGCTGGCTGGGGTTAAAACACGGCATGAAGATACAAAGATGATGTAAGTCTTTTGAGAAGACGTAATTCTCTATTTTTTTGTTGCAGATATCATGTACTTCCTTACCTGTGCAAATCACCTGGTATGTTCTTGGCATTAGAATAAATAAGAAATCCTAAAGTTCCATTCTGGTGGACCAAAATGCAATAAAGATGCATATAATCATAACCTTCAGCTTCCGAAACTCCTCTAGTTTTGGGTCTGACACACACAAAAAAATACAAGTCTAGCAACTGAAATTAACCTTCCACCTCTGCCCTTTAAACCACATCTTGAGCAGATGGATGGACACACTGGACTATAATTCAAACCATCTCAAGATGCAGTTGAGCATATTCTCTACTAACCATGCTCAGAACATCACAGAACCCTTGATGATTTCACTTTTCTTTTGCAAATTCAGTAGGCTGCAAAGAGGTTTACAGTGCAGCAGTAGAATACAGTCATAGACATAACAAATGTTATGCTTTCTTTAGTTGAAATACATTAGCTAATCTTTGATGAGGTTGAACAAAATAGAACTAAATGTAGATGCACACCTGCACTGAAAGCATGAAAGTGTCTGGCACACTGCTGGGCTCTGAGTGCGAAACAGCCCTGTGCAGCTGGGCAGCACAAAACCTGCCTGTTGCTCAAGCCTTTAGAAGGAGACTCAGGTGGCACACGCGTTTGAGGTTACCAGCCTGTATTCAGATAGCATGCAATGGAGAACATGCATAAGATAACAACTGAGTCTTTTTTTTTTTTTTTTTTTTTTTTTAAAAAGAAACTATTCCACTGTCCATGACATGCCAAGACATAAACTTCCCAGACTCGGATATCTTAAAGCTATTTCTTTTTCAAAACTATGAGAAAAATGGCCTTGATATCATCCTTTGAGAACAGTTTGGACTGTGAAAAATGCATGTGCTGACACTTAAATGAAACGCTACGATGTATACCATGCTTTTCCAACTGACTTTGGTTCAAATGTTCCAGGGCAATGGAATGAAACATGCACAGGCAATAAACCTAGGAGGAATATTGCAACTGGCACATCTGATTCTCTTTTCTTCCCTTGGCTTTTGTGAGGATTGTCTGCAAAACATCTACATGACTTATTAATGAAGTGAACTGTATTAATGTATTGCTGAAGCCAGTAATGCTGTTAACCACATTTGTCAGCATGAATTAAAGTCCGTTCAGCAAATTGCACCATTATGGTATAAAGGTCTGTTGATTTGCTTGATGCCTAGTTACTCAGTCTTACAAAGGATACTAACAAAGGAAAGTTTCTTTGGCAACAGTCCAGGGAGGCTTTCCTTCATCAAGGCCTGTGTTTTGTCACTCCATGGTATTTATGCAAGTCATTCATATTGATAGGCTTGCAAATTTATATTTTTTTAATGACAAAATGTAGTCACAAAATGTAGCACAGTGATTCAGATGTCAATGTAGTTTGTTTTGGTTTGTTTTTTTTTAATTAGATCTCATGTTTATGGCATGCCTTCCTATACTCACAATTAGATGAATTCCATTTGTGTCTTGCAGGTATTTCCACTCAGAGCCTACCAAGGACCTACTTACTACTTTCCGCTTTCTGTACGTGACACCTCCAGAGCAAAATACTCAGCACCTAATCATACTAACAAACCTATAAGCAAACAAGCTTGAGACTGGACTATGCAAGGAATATGTTTTTTGAGACTGCAATGGCATCTGCTTTACAGAGAGCAATGACAATTGTTAGGGTTAAACACCTCTGGAAAATTATTTTTCCTAATTCCTTCTTACAAGAATCCCAATCTTCTTTCAGTTCTGAGAGGCCATCATGACAGTAAGATAACCTGGTCAATAACGCACCATCTGCTTCCTCTGGGCAGAGTTCACAGGGATCTCCCCATCCCTGTCCCTTTAATGCGCAGCAACACTCTTGCTTGGAGTGGTTTCGGGACTTCGGTACAGAACATTTTCCATCTTCAAATTTGGTAAAGCAGTAACTTACTCTTAGATCTGCACAGAGAAAAACTTGTCATGAGCAGTTAGGGTGACTGGCACAGTTTTCTCTTAGGGGTGTTAAATGCAAAATTACAGGACACCCTTCCCCCCCCCAACAAAATACCCAACCTTCCATCTGGGTCTGTCAAGAAGGACCATTATTGTTTCTGACTGAAGAAGATCTGAAGAGGGAGAGGAACTCCCTGCCCTGGTAAAGGAAGGCTATGAGATAGAGTGTTCTACTTCAGTCATGGAAAAGGAGGGGTTTTTCTCTTTTGTCCAGCAGAGATGCAAGGGTTGTACTCCCGTCCTACCCTCACTCTTCTTTGTAAAACCTGAATATTGGCTTAATTTATTTATATTCCATTATTCATAAGAATCACTTGAGTCAAGAGATTTTAGTCAATTTGCAATGATAATACTGTGTAGCATTAAAATGAGAGGCGATTTTCAACAGCGCTTTCCTTCCTCATTCTTCCCTGAAGTACACACAAAGAAAACTGGCTCTGTGGCATTACATTTTACTCCCTTAAGCTGGGTAACCAGGATGCTGGAGCAGAGCTGAGATCACAGACTGCAAGCACCCAGCAGGCAGAGGGCTGGCAGCTCCCTGCGCTGGCAGGGGGACAGCAACAGGGCAGTTGTGGAAGCAGCTGCTCATCCAGTTTTCCGGCTGCAGCATCAATGCTGGGCAATGTCCAGATTTTACAAAAGTCCTAGGTAATGGGAAGTTTTAAACAAAACTTTGTTTGGCCTAAGATACTTGAAAAAAACCCAAACACCAGTATTCTCCAGGGGATGGGGAGAAGCCCACTTGAAGTTCATGCACACAAGTGTGCATTTTCATCTGACATTATGTGTGAAACAGTGGTCTGTTTTCATAAAGGAGAAGATTAGGCTGCATTCTTTTTTATGATTTTGTTTCTTGGGTTTTTTTGCGACTTTTTTCCTTACCTGAAGAGAACAACACCCTCAGACTGAACAATCCTCATTTACACAAGTTACAAAAGCACAGCTAAAGCAGCTGTGCTGCTTTCCTGAAGTTGAGTGAAGTAACTGTGCTAAACTGCATGGTGGTTTGGAGATTTGGATGAACATTTACTGCAGGTTGGATTTATTTTTACCAAAACCACAGTTTCATATAGCCCACTGTGAAGTGAAGAACTTACTATTGTGTCAACAAGCATCACCGTTCTATGCCACGCCTAACTACAGACATCCTTATAAAGGTCTTACTCCTCAGTGGTTCCCACTGTGCACACTGTGTATAGGACATTTAATGATGTATCTATTTAATAATTTCTAAAGTCTTTAAAATAACTCACTCCCTAATTTGCTGTGCTTGTTCTTTATCCACAAAATAAACTAACCTGTGGCTTTTCATTACTAGATATTCAGCTTTTAGCATCTGATCTCTGTCTTAGTGCCCACGTTTAAGTTCTGAACAGTGTATGCGGTAATCTAGAAGCCATAAGATGCTTCAGACTTTTCTAAGCAGATAGGTGTTTACTGACCACACAACACTGTTTGAGAATTTTTTCCATTGATCTTTCTTCCACCCACACATTCGTGGAGAGGAATAGCATATAACAAGTGTTATGGTAAATTTGATAAATGCTAAGAACAGCCTTATTCCTGGAAATGCTGCCTTTAGCAGTGCATTGCAGTAGTCTCCTGCCTGTGTTCGTGCTCCATCTCCATGTCAGACATGCCACAGTCTATACAGAGTCCAGGTAGCCTCAACATTTCTTCCAGGGGTGCAAGAAAGGGCTGCGGAGGAACATAATTTCCTCACTTAACCTGGTGCATTTAACATTACCTTCCCCCCTTTTATTGCAATGTTCTCTTTAATGACAAACAGATGGTAGGGCGAGACAGAACCTGGCCCCAACTACAGAATTATCATGTTTTCTTGTGAAAAACACCGTTTGAGTCCAGAGTCTCCTTGTTATATTAGAAACAGGCAGCTAATAAGGCTTTTCTAAAACAGCAAACAAATACTGAAATGCCAGAAAATAGGAATGAACTTACCTTGGCATCGCCTTCCTGTGGAAGACAACACAAAGCCTTCTGGACACAGACATTTGAAACTGCCTGGAGTGTTGCTGCATGTGCCCAGGGCACAAATTTCTGGCTGTTCCACACACTCATCAATGTCTGTAAGAAAAGTAATTAAAGAGATGAGAAATAAAAACATTTACACTGGCAGCTGTACTACATAAAATGTAACCTTACATCATCACTGATAACTAACAGATTTGAAAAACAAAAACATCAAACAAAAAGGAACAGACAAAAAGAGAAACAAGAAATCCAGGTGCAAAATCTAGGGTTAGTTTTCAAATCCTCATGCAGTGGGCAAATCTCAGCAATGTACCATCAACCAAACAGCCTGGGATTAGATTTTTCTTGGGATCAGATCAGGTAGTTCTGGTTCAAACAAAAGTTGGTGAGACTTTTTCTGGGAAGTCAGTGACTTACTAGTGGCTACAGTTCAGAACTGTACACTGCCACAAAAGATTAAACATTACTCATGTTTAGATGCAGAGGAAAGTGGTAACAACTGTGAGCAGCTAGAAAACGGAGAGAAGAAAGATTGTTCTGTACACACCTTCACACTTGTCATTCTGCAGGACATATCCAGGAGGACAGATACATCTGAATGATCCATCCAAGTTCTGACACGTGCCTGGTGAGCATTTTCCAGGCTCCAGTGCACACTCATTGACATCTAAAAGAAAAGAAAGTCTATTTATTTGAGATAATTGCTGTTATCTCAATAAATCTGTGGCTGAGGCTGCTTTAATTTTGATTCCATCAAACTGATGGTAGAACTTTCCAGGAGCAGGAGAAGAATCCTTTTCTGGTCCTCTTGTCATTGTTTTCTTCTGCTAGATACGATGCTGACTGTGACAGTTTTCTCTGATCTCTTCTACTGTTTTACTAAGAGTATCTCCTCAAGGTTTGCTGCACTTTTTTTCCTACCCTAAAAGAAAGCACTCACCAACACAAGTCCTTCCATCCAGAGCCACTTCATAGCCATCATTGCAAAGACACTGGAAGGACCCGATCGTGTTCACACATTGACCGTTCCTGCAGAGCATTCCATTTCCGCTTGCGCACTCATCGACATCTAAGGAAAATAACATTGAAAGATATGTAAGGAACACCTACAACAAGTGAAATTGGGTAGGTGAGATTTCTGTTTCCACTATATTGGCACAGTAACTGATAATACATAAATAATCCCCTGTTTCAAAAGCAAATGAGGGGAAAATATCACTATTGGGCTATGTTGTAAAATTGTCAAAGCAAGAGTGAAAAAAAGAATGGCATATATCAGATGCAAATATTTAAGTGGCTACAGAAAAGTGAGGAGTGCATAATCAGAGGCCTTTTCAGACTGAAGAAATCAGTTTTTGTGTTTAATCACGCAAGGTGCAATCCTAACTCAATCGTGAAGATGGTACTAATGGTACGTTCATTAGAAGTAGAAAGTCTTAGAAAAATGAAACTGGTCTCAGCACTCCTTACCTATGCAGTCATTGTTGTGTGAGAGGATGAATCCCAAATTGCAGCGGCAGTTGAAAGAGCCAATGGTGTTTCTGCAGGTTCCGTTGCCACAGGCGTCTCTCTCACACTCATTAATATCTACAAAGGAGAAAAAACAAGCAGCCAGAATTTTAATCACTGATGGGAAAAGGGAAGCCTGTAGCTATCCCACAGACAAGAGAAATAATCCACTGCCAACAAAGTGAATAGAAGGAAAAAGATTGTTGTATCTCCCAAAAAGAGATTTTACATAGCTTTAGACACTTGATACTAACATCTACAAAAATAATCAAGGATCCAACAATCATTTATCTTACTGTGGCTCCTATCTCACCCTTCCCAAAGGAAGTCGAAGCTACCTTTAATCAGAGGCATTCTGAAATCTCCTCGTCTTGCTCAGACAACAGACACTACACGAACAGCTGTGAACGGGTTAAATACAGAATTTCCTTCTTTATGAAGATGACTCTGCTTCTGAAAAGGGCACTTTTCTGGCAAGACATCTACCCTTCACTTACTCTGTTAACAAGTAGGCTGCATACAATTGCTGCATTGCAATATTTATCTATTAAATTTCTTGCCTGAAGGAATAAATGAGACAAGATTCTTCAGACAATTCTAAGAAGAATGGAACATTTTCCTGAAAAATGAAAGCATTAGCAGTTCATTAGACAGGATATGTATTTTTAAAGGTTCACTCTACTGTAATGAGATGTTCTTCATTCATTATCAGCTTCCCGTCATCTCTACTTGCCAGCTATGTTGTTTTTGCACCTTTGCTGGTGGTAAATGGCTCACAATCTCTGTTCTTGTAATGCAACTCCTTATGAGAGAGGATAGACTTAATAACTATCATAATGGAAGCCTAAGTACAGCTTAATTTGATATACTTGCCTATACACATTGTTCTGTCATCATTGGTCTTGAATCCATTGTGACAAATGCAGTAGAAACTTCCAACAGTGTCAATACACTGCCCGTGGCTGCAGATATTGGGAATTTCTTGACATTCATTCCGATCTGAAAATAGAGGCACAGTGAAAGTTGAGGCCTCTAAACTACAGGGATGAAAAGATGTATTAGCAGCAACCATGATAGTTAGAAACTAGTGCATGGCCCTAATTTAAAATAGTATTTTTAATTTAATGACAAAAGCATTACTAAGGAAATCTCAGAAAAGAAGCTATTTGCTTGTAAATTACCTTTTCCAACATTTGTGGAGCTGAAAAAATTTAGTGTAAAAATGTTATTTACCAAACACAAATTCTTGCTGGAGGGAAAGCATATCACCATGGCTTTGAAAAGTAGAATTAATGACATGAAATTGTATAGGGAGATTTCTGAGTGCTCTACATTGACTGCAGCAGATATGAAAGCCACATAGAAATCACAGTTTGTATCCTCATGAAAACAACTACTTGCTTTTAGGTATGTTTGATTATAGCATAAATTGCTTGATTAACTCACAGAAATTATAGAAAACAGAAAAGGAGATGAATCCCACACTTTTCTCATTAAGCTTACAGAGAGATAAAAATGCTCTGTAGATTTATCTACTCATTGTGCAGAGATAAAATGCGTACATGTATACCTATGTGTTGTAGCATCCATGCCTCATGCAATGTGATGATCCTGTAAACTGGACAAAGCTCAAGCAGCAAGAAGAGTTACTGCTATATGAAGTCAGAAAATATTTTGCCAACAGCAGCAAACAGTCAACTGCATAATTCTTCAGAGATGGGGAAAGCTATCCTGCCACGATGTGATATGCTGCCGTGCAATAGCAGGGCATCTATTACGCTAGTTCAACAGCTGACTGCTTCCTACTACTCTTGTTATGAATGCTTTCAGGCAGAATCCAGGATTCTATCAATCGTAAATGAAAGAAAATATTAGAGCACAAAATGTTTGCTGTCCAGCACATTTTTTTTCCATGACAATTCAGAAACATGACCAAATTAGGTCCTTCTATTGATCTCATCACCAAGAGCTGGTTTGATTCAATATGCTTCCTGTTGTTTCATCTGCAGCAGCTCCAAAATATGACAACTGAGGTACTGCCATAAGCAGCACCTGTATTAGAATTGATTAATTTTAGTGTTCAGTAATTTTCTTTTACATGCAATCTAAGCAAAGCAGATGCAATTTCTTACCAAAACATCCCCAGTTCATTGCAAAACTAAGAGTCAAGTTGTTCCTAATTGCAAAGAACTTCACGTACTAAGTCTTGTTTTCCTGCCTCTATTACCTCTTCTCTACACTCTACTTGGCACGCAGACAATCCTGATAGCCCCCATACCCAGGATTACTGCACATCAACTGGGGCCACTAGTAACTTTGGATGGGTGTTCATTGAGGACCAAGCTCTCCCAATGCTATTAATGATACTGCCACTAATTAGAGTCTATAGGAGGCAGAAAGAAAACCAATACTGGATAACATGCTGTCTTAAGAACTCCTAATCTTTGCAGCTCAAGAGAGTAGAGATGAAAGAAAACCTATGACTCTCTTTGGTGCTCTGTGGGCAAATGAAACTTAAAGTCCCAGGGATAAGTCACTTCTTTTGGAGTAAACAGAGAACATTGTAACTTCTAAAAAAATTGGAAGGCATTTGTCTTAAGTGCCAAAAATTAGTTTATATGAAAAATTATTTATTATACCACAATAGGTAGCACCAGAAGAATGCTATTTTGACAGTAAGATAAATGCAGTACTCTTGGTGCTAGCGGCTGTGATACATCAGTTTTAATTCAATAGCATAAACTACTGGGGTGTGATCGTTTTCCATGCAGTACCATGACTGATCCCACACTGCAAAGTGCTTAGCACTTTTTGGTCTCAGCAGAGAGGTTGGGAATTTCCTTACTTTGNATAAAATAAGAGAAAATACAGGGAAGTATTACTGTTTGTGCCAAGTCATGTTTGGTATTGTAACCCATATCAGAACCCTCCCTGGCTCTTCCTGTACTGCTGTAACGAAACCATAACAACAACAATTACATTAGGAACATATTGAATATTTACATGTGCCACTGCATAGCTTAACAAAACAAAGTTTTAGTTCTCATAGTAGTGTTCTAGTTGCCCCTACACCCTTTTCCCTCAAGGGTCACATAAAACAATGAAAAAAAACACACTGCAGGGAAAAGTACACTTCCTAAAACTCAAGTACTCAGAAGCAAAAACCCAAGGAAAATGTTACCAGTTTCCGTTGTAATTATTATTTTGTTCAGAAATGTATATAATATTTATAGCTGCTTGGCCCACAGCAGTCTTTGAAATCTCTGCAATTCTTCAAGTAATCAAGATAACATGAATGCCTCTCTGGACCACGGTATTATAAGAAAAAGCAAATAGATTAGAGAACTGCAGTCCCACTCAGTGAATATTTAAAAATAATGTTCAGGGGCCTATTTAAATCCACATAAAAGTTAGGAAGTTTAACAATAAGCTTTTTAAGTTAGTTATTGCATATGGCCTAGCAGATAAGTCCACCTTATCAGCAGACACCCCAGCAAGCAGCGAGTTATTTGTAAAAATACAAGTGGCAAATAAATTGCTAAAACACATCTAGGAAATTATAATGAAAATCAAAGAACTTATGCAGAGGAAGGTCCCTGTCAGGACTGCAACTGAATTTTTAGTGTCAGAAAAGAGTTAGTCAAAAGGTAGTGAGCCAATTGGTCTTCCCTCCCTAGGCACGACATGAGCTAAAGAAAAATGTTTGCTGTTGGTGGAATAAAGTGGAAGACAAGCACCTACTCAGGTCATTAACTCTCATTTATGCCTCTGTGGGATGGGCCCATTAGCCTTCTGGAAACTACCAGAATGTTTATGGGATGCCCTAATAGGCTTTAAGAGGAGGATTCTTGGAGCCCAGATCACCTCCTGGGCTATACTATCTTTCTGAAGAGGAGATAGTATTTTTCAGACTTCTTTTAAAAGATCTACTACTTTTTGCAGACCCTTACACAAACAAGCCAGAAGTACTCACCAGTGCAGCGGCCAGTTGATGTGAACCTATAGCCAGGTTTACAGTCACAACGATAGCTACCAGCTGTGTTGACACATTCTGCATTTTGCTGACACACTGGTCCGTTTTGGCATTCATCAATATCTGCAATACAAAAAAGGAATTTGATTGTTATGGTAAGCTGGCACTAGAAGGACATCAAACCCACCTTGTTTTTAGTATAAAAGCTTACCCAAATACAGGAATTTCTTCCCAATTCTGAAAAAATAAATATACTGATAAAAGTAGATACTTGGTTACATTTAGGTATCTCCCAGAAATGATCCGAAAGCCACATGTTCCATTTGTAAAATTCATTCCTATTTAAAGAATTTATATAATGGTTTTCTGAAGGTGTTGGAGGACCCATGAAAGGCCTGTTGCAACACTTCACTTGGGTGGATTTCAGTCTTAAGACTGTGATCAGAATAAGTAAGGTGCTATGTCTGCATAGATCTCCACTGGGGACTATAAGGATCTCCCTTGATCGTAACAGAGCATCAAGATCCCTACCAGGTATTAGTAGCTTTCAGTGTAAACACCACCACAAAATTTTAGGAAAAAAAAATTTGACCCATTTTCCTTACTTACGCTGCAAAAAGAGAACTTTATTTCCTTAGAAATGTAACTGTTTCAGTTAGAAGCAGCATACAGAAGATGCTTTTACTCGAAGCTCTTGATGCCTTGCTTACAGCACCCATGTTGTCAGCAGTCATAACCCACACCAGAGAATGACAGCAATTCATACTGCTGTCTTCAGTTTCTCCATTAAACTAATACAATGTTAGGAAATGTTTAAATTGAAGAAAAAAAAAATAAATCACATTTATTATTTACAAAAATCTTTGTTCTATTAGAAAAAATATCTTGGAATTAAAAAAAATTGTGCTCATGATCTGACTCAAGACTACTACCCTTTTCTTGGCTTTACTGTCAAATGTGAAAACTGATGTTTCTTCCCATGACTGCTGACTCAGTTTTCTGATGGAAAATCTGGTATTTTCTATGCAAAAGAGTTCCAATTGTCTGAATTAACATAGACTTATTACACTGGTACCAGTATTTTCCCCTCATTAAGGATTACTTGCGAGTATATCAGATTTGCCAGTGTCTGAATTGCCAGCTGGTGAAATCCCATTTCTCTGAATGAGATCAGCACTCTACCTTCGCAGATCAGTAGCTTGTCATTGTAGAAGAAACCCACAGGACACTCGCATCGGAAGCTGCCAACCATGTTTATACAGATCCCATTTTCACACACTCCAGGAATCTCTCTGCATTCATCAATATCTGCAAGAAGACATTTTTTTAAATGCTTGTAAACAGCACTTCATGAAATCTTCTGCTACAGAATATGTCCTTATGCATTTATCCTTAAGAGAATTATCAAACAAATAATGCGAGCATAAGAATGTTCCCAACTGCAACAGACAGCGAGTCATTCCAAACCGTGGAAATGTAGGTATTTCCTACTTCCTCAGGTTCTGACTCTTCACTGTAGTGAAGATATATCCTGCCACACAGGAATGCAGAGGGTAGCACACATCCTCCCTCCTGTGTCCCACCCACAGCCCTGATGAACCTCCTCATCTTCCTGAGTGTTACAGTGGAATTATTGGCAAGAGCCAAACAGAGAGAATGTAACTGTCTTTGGTTTAATACAGGAGAGCATGACTGAATGCAAGCACTTGTCAGAATTAGTTTTGCACTGTTTTACCCTGGTTAATCTGAAAAGACTTTCATGTTTTTATGTAACAGTTTGAAAGTGCCAATGCCAGGTAACATCTGAAGTGCTGCCAACACACTATTAATTAGATTTATTAAGCCAGGAAGCCAGGGTTTGCCAATGCTCTGTATACACCTGGGTCAAGTAACTGATTTAGGCAGAAAAAACCCCAAGCTGCTATTACAATTATGTGTCTTGCCTATTGGTCCTTAAGTTACATATCTTTGATATTCTGACAACATGAGAGAGTTCAGAGACTCCTCCAAAGCCTCTCCCTTTAGTAAAAATTGCCACATGCACTGATGTACACAAGACAGAGAATATGGTGGGAAACTGTCAGCTAACATGAGTTTCCATCAGATAATGTTTTGGGTTTTTTTTATTTTGCTGCTGGATCAAACCTTTCATTTCCTACATTAGATTCTGTAATTCTGAGTCCTCTGATTATATAAAGGACTGCAACGCTCCTGGCACGCACATCAACTGCTACAGACACAGCTTTTACATATGCATGTTAGCATGATCCAAGGTCTCCCAGCTGATGCTGACGAAGGGCCCACCTAGCCTGAGGAGACTTGGCAACAATTTGGGCTAATGCTAATAACTAGAAGGGGGAACTTTGCTTCTAAGCAATGACCTGGTAAATAATAAATACTGTACATTTCTGTAACTTCTTTAAAAATTACATTTCCCACTTTACTAGAAATATTTCCATCTAACTAGCTGAACACTGCATCACAGCAACAGCTTAATACTAAAGCACCTGATTACTGCCTGTATGCTGCCTATGTTTGTTACAGGGCACATTATCTGCTTCTTATTTGCATTTTTGTGTGAATAAAAACAAAAGGAAGTCCCATTAGGGATTTACTCAACTCCTTGTCTTAGAATTCCTCATTCTCTCCCTCTTTTTGTTTTGCAATTTGTTACTCACGATTCAAATGTTACACACAATAACATATGTGAGAAATATTCCAACTGAGCAGCAAAAAGGATTTTTGTGTCAAACCAATACACAGGGGGACTGATGTGAAATGTCAGATTAAATCTCTGCTTTCGTTTGAAGGAAAGACTCCTAATTCCTCTCAGACCAAATGCTGGTTGGCCTTACTCCCAGACCTCTTATTCTCAGTATCTGTGCCCTGCTCATGTAGGCCTGATTATAGTTTCTTTGGAGCTTTATGTTGCCTTGATTACAAGGAGCAATTATCATTGCTGCCAGCTAGGAGGAGCTAGGCAGAAAGTTTGCAGGCTCAGATTTAAACAGAGGGTTGAACTCCATTACACTGTTTAGTCGTTATTCCTTCCATGAAAAAAATAATTGGGAAAACAAACCTCCCCTCTTCCCTGGGCAGAGGTAGCATGGAATTTAGTTCAAAACAGAAATTACAACTCACCAACTGGTAGTCCTGTATAAATGTCAATGAAGAAGCCAGGCCTTTGACTTCCACAGAGTGTGGAGAATTCATCTGCAACAGGAAAACAAAGCAGCAATCACAGTATTTGGAATTAATCAACAGTCAAGAATTTATTACGTCCTTTGCCCAAGAAAATTCTTCTACTCTTTCATCACCTGCAGGGCACACAGAGGTATGCAGACCCTTCCCCAAGGCTCACCATGTGATGTGCTTAGTATGTACTTGGGTTCTCATTCAAAGGCCATTGAAATTAGAGAACAAAAAGATGTAGAGGGCTTGGGATCATATACTGATCTTGCTTTGCATATGCTTATATCTGTGCATTACAGTTTTTGCATACAAGGCCAGATCTAAATTTTAAAAACCTGAACTGTAAGTTGGAAGTTATCTGAGTAACTGTCTAGGAAGTTTGTTCTTGAAGCAAACCACCTCGAACCAGAGTGGGATGTCCTGGTCTCAACTCTGCAGAGTCTTACCTAGTGTGGAGGAATCCTATATGCCCATACAATTAGCCCAGAAACTCCAACATCTTACATTTAGCTGCTTGACACAGATCATTCTCAGAAAAGACTGAGGTACCTCTGTAAACCCATGGTTACCACAAAGGCCCTTTGTGGCAATCAGCAGTCAAGGCACAGCACAGCAGACACCGTATTTGTTGGAGCAATGCCAATAAAACCTTGGTCAGTGCCTCAACACTGGATCAACAAGCATTTGCAAAGACACAGATTAACCAATATAGAGCATGAAGTCTCCCAGAAAGGGAAACTGGCACAAAGGAGGCATGGCCCAGCAGCATGAACACAAACCACGCCACATATGCCTTCATTGTGACTAGCGCTGATGACCTCCAGGCCAAAGAAGTAACTAATCCCTTCATTTTAGACATACAAGAGCAGACAAAGACATAGCACCTCTAACAATGTTACACCCACTAATAGTGATTATGATGTTACCAAGGCTTTCAAATAGTTTTGCAATGCAAAAACGTACCAGTGCTCGGGATAGGACACTGTTCACAAGGCTTATTCCACGCACGTCCAATGTTGTAGGAACAGCAGCACATTTTCTTGGTCATATTAAAGAGTAGCTCACCATCACAGGTTTGATTGTCAGCATAGTAATTTCTGTAACACAGACTTCTTCTCATATCTGTGAAAATGAAGAAAAACCCAGGCCAATGCATTAGCAACGCTTACGGAAGATGATCTACCTGAAGGGTTTAGGAGATACCTCCTTCAAATACGTACTTTTTAGACCCCTGTCAAGTAGATGCTGCATCACTGTAGAATACTACAGATACAGCTTGTCCCTAGAAGATTACTCTAAAAGTATGAAAAAGTGTTTGCAATACAAATATTCAAGAGCAACCAACACAGCTGTAACACTGATCAGACTCATCAAAAGATTCAATATTGGCCTTTTGCCCAACACTGAAAAACATAAGCTAGTTTATGGTTCCCTCTAAGAAATGTACACAGCTTGTGACTTCATTCTGTAAAGTCTGAGTAATTTTAGTAGTGTTTCATATGTAGAAGCTTTTAAAGCTGAAGTGAAACTTGGAAGGGATGAACGCAGAAAATACCAAACTAAAGGAGAAATTCTGATGAGGTACTTTAAGATCTCTATTAAAACTGATCTGCTTTGCTTTATTTAATAAAATTAATGAAAGAAGCTTGATTTTTCATTTAGTTAATTCCTGTACAACTAAATTCAGAGAAATAGTTCTGATTTGTGCCTGGTAAAGCCCTGGCTCCAAGCACTAAGATAAAGCTTAAAAAAAACCCAAACCAACAACCCATACCCATGCAGTTGTTTCCTCCATTGACTTGCATGTAATCAGGAGGACAGATGCAGGTGTAGTTCCCAACAGTATTGTAACATGTGCCAGGTCCACAAATGCCAGGTGTTTCACACTCATTCACATCTAGAAGAGAACAAAAAGGCAGTGAGTGGCCACAGAAGCTTTCGCATTGTGCTTCTGAGAATGAAAATGTCTCAGTAAAGACTGGGGCAGGAAGGTGCTGGTGGAAGAGAGCTGAAGAGGCTCTGAGCAAGGTCATGGTGGAGTAAAGCCCACACAGCGAAGGAAGTGGTGGCCCAGGTGGCCATGGAAAGCCTGGCTGTGACGTGAAGATGGGAACTCTGATATGTCTAGGCAGCTCAGAGAAAGCAATTTGGTTTTTGCACCTGTTGCACAAAAATAGTATTTGAGGATCTCATCTATTCTGGATTCCCAGATCTGGGCAAGAACCAAAGCTGTTCTCTGTGGAGTGCCCATCTCAATAAGTAATGATGCTAAAAGACTGATTGGGTGGTTCAGGTCTGTTTGGGGGGAAAAGGAGCAACTTTCCCAAAACAAGATGTCATGTTTACTTCATCAAGAGACTTTAACCTTTGTTTAAAAAAAAAATCCAACCAAACCCAAACACAACACCACCCCCAAACCACCTCAGTTCCTAAAAGTTCAAAAGTATTTCACTAGCCTTACCATTTTAAAGTAGCTTTGACACACCACTAAGGAAAAATACAGAGGTAGATTTCCTCTTTAACATTTGTTGAGCTACCTAAGCACAATATGGATGAAGCACTTTGGTTCAGCCTTAATTTAGGACCTGAATCTTTTGTATTTCTGCAGTGTTTGGCATATGATAGGCACTACATTAACATTATTAACAGTCTGGAAGGCTGAAGTCAGCCTGGGCAATGGGAAATCTAAAGACTTGATGGGCTGCTTAACGTTTTACATGCAGTACAACCTGAACATGTACTACTGACTGTGCTAGGGGAAGGAAAATGTTTTGCAGTACAATCAATATTTTCAATTGGAAATTGAGATCAGCAGGATGGAAAATAAGCAGTGGAAAAGAGGCATGGACACACTGTAACCAGCCCAGTACACTCATGGGGCAAGTTTGCTCTTTATCTGACTGCATATTCATTATCCATTACCAAACAGCTATTTTTTATAGCTGGTTAGTAAAATTTTGTTTTATCTAAAGAAAAATTGTTGGTTTTTCTGGTTTTGATCAAAATCTGTTTGTTTTAAACAAAAATTTGCATATATTTCAACATGGTCAAGAAGGAATTTTCTGTTTCGATGCAAGACTTCAACTTGTTCCAATTTTCCCACCCCTAAGCTTTACAGGGCTTGGTCTGCTTATGTTCCTTTTCAAGGACAGATTAATTCTTCTGCATTTTGGTCTGTCATCATTTTCTAAGAACAAAAGCAGAAGACTAGTTACGTGAAGGCTACATACCATCACACACTCGAGTCTCTTCATTCAAATAGTACCCTGATGGACACTGACACTGGAAGCTACCAAATGTATTAATACATTTTCCTCCTTGGCAAAGTCCAGGCAGTTCTTGACATTCATCAATATCTGTTCAAACAAAATGACAAACATTTCACTTATGCTTTTCCATGAAAAACAACACTCACTGAAGAGTTTCATAACTTTAGATGTGTAAATATAGGAAAATATAAACATTACCTTCTAATATAACTGTAATAGGGTTTGGTCGGAATCCTTCCCCTCCAGGACAAAGAACCTTATATTCAGCTGAAAACAAAATAGATTTATGAACCTAAAATAGTAGAAACATTTTCAGCACACTCTGTAACATCAACTGCTATTCCATTTCATAATGTAGTTTTTTGTGTAACAGCAAGCTTGCTCAGAAGTGATAATAATATTCTGACTAAATAATCTTTTTGAAATACCAGTAAAGTTTTTGGTTCAGACCGGTGGAAACCTGACCCTTGCATGTACACAACAAATGATTACACTGGTATTTGAGTTACCTGGCTAAATTAGAAAAAAAATCCAACAAACACATTATATTGTTGTGTTTAACCTAGGAAAGCTGACTTACTTGTGTTCACAAGTGGGCAATGTTCACAGGGAACTCCCCAAGCTTTGCCCAGGGAGCAGCAACAGGAGGCCTTGGAAACACCCACTCCAATCTCATTGCTGCAGAAGGTACCACCATTATCTCCACGAGTTTTAATGTCCAGGTAACAGTTGCCAGATCGTGTATCTATTCAGAATGCATATAATGACAAACACATCTTATGAAGGAGGAAAGCACAACACCATCATCTCAGGATAAGGGATACCTTCAGATAGCTCTCATTTCTTGTAGGACAGCCAAAGAATGTAACTTGTGCTGTCCAGGAGGGCCCAGCTTTTCCCACTTAGATAGGATGGTGGTGCCCCATTCCTTGGCTTTGTTGGACTTCTCACAAAGTAAGCAATTTATTCAGCACAACCAAGGGCAGTTCAGCCAGGCCTTTTCTCATTTTGATTCATATTTTCACCCACATTTGCACATCCTTCCAGTTCCAGAAACCCACTGCTTTCTCCTCTACTTGAGGTTAACAAGCTTGAAAGCATCTACTAAATGTTAGGAATTTCAAATACATTTGAATTTAAGGAGCATCCCTACGTCCTCTTAAACAAACAAAAGCCAAAAATTATCAGAGGATTACTAAGCAGTTGAAGCCTAATACAAGAGCATTTCCATCAGTCATGAAGCTGCATCTAGCCAAGCTGCACTCAATGCTCCCAAGAGCATGGGTGGCTTTATGCCGCAACTTAATTTGCCTGCCATCTTGGGGCCAGCTGGATGTTAGTTTAAGCTTGTGGAAATTTAAAATTGTCTCATGCCTGCAGTAAATTGTGGACAGTTTTAACACGCCCCAAGGGGTTGGTTCTGGCAGCCAGGCACTGCTGGCATGCTACATCACTCTGGGCATACTCCCGCTGCACTATTACAACTTCTAAGCCAGGGGCAGTGGTGTGGTAGTTGGAGAGCTTGTTCCAGCCCTTTTCCGTGACCTGGGACTTTATTCCCAAGCAGTTATCCTTGCAGCCCCTCTGTGCAACTTCACGTGTAAATAACATAAGGAGTGGTCCCTTACCAACGCATCCAACTCGGGTGGGATTCAGCTCAAAATCAGGAGGGCACTCACAGGTGTAACTACCAGCAGTATTGACACACGTGCCACTAATGCAGGTTGTGGGATCTGCACATTCATTAACATCTGCAAGAAAAAACAGCATGTGGTAAGCAAATACTCAAGGACAGTGCAAACCATCGATACATCACATATCATACGCTGACCACCACAAATCCATTAGTTATGAGATACTGAATATCAGAAAGCTCTGAAAAAATACATACGCAATTTAGAATAACAGTAGTCTGAGATAAATTCATCATTTCATGGGGAGGTGGGGAAGTGTTCTTCCTGGAAAACCAATCTATGAACTAAAATTCACATAAAGTACTAAAAAAATACTTAAGGGAAAAATACACAACAAGGTCATAGCTTAGCATCCAGTACAGTGAACGGAAACTACAAGGCACAACACAGCTCTGCCTGGGAGATGTAGACAGACAGAGGGGTTCTCTCTGCTCTGTTTTTTCCCCTTCTTCTCTTAAGCTAATGGGATATCAGAGGTTGAAATAGAAGGGGAAAGAGGAGTGTAGAAAAGGTAAGAAGGAGAATCCTGTGTTATACAGTAGGGAAGTCTATATTTTCCTATATCCAGTCTGATTTGTACAGCTTTTTAAAAGAATCTCCTAAGGAGCTGACCATGACACTAACATAAAATTAAAAAGCATGTTGTTAAAAATTATCTTTACCTGTGCAGTTACCACCACTTCTGTCCAACTCATAGCCCACTTCACACTCACATCGGAAAAGTCCAGGGAGGTTGTGACAAGTACCGTAGACACAGATGTTAGGAAGTGAGCATTCATCAATATCTGATAGAGGAACAGGAGGGGAAAAATACAAGGTTTCCTTATCTTTTTAAGATATAGATGGAGAACTGCAAAAAGGTTCAAAAAACATGGATCTGGAAGCCAACTGTTTCTGTACACTGTCTAAGACCAGGAAAAATAACATGCAAGATTTATATTTGGAACCTAAGGAACCTAATTCATAACCTTTTTTTTGGGCAAAAGGCTCTTTCCAGTGTCTCTGGAAGCCATGACAGAAACAATTTGAGCTTATTAGTGGGCTAATCTGACAAGTAGCAAAATTAAACACGTCAGGAGATATACTTTAAAAAAATGAAGTTTATTCTAAACCAGCAGTCATCTGCAGAAAGCTGGACATCAGCAAAAAAAAAACTTGTGTCCAAAGGTGAACTTGATGCTCGTCTTCAGGTTTCTGCATTTGACATATCTGAAGTTTGGCAAGTAGAGCTCACTTTTGTGCCTTTTATCCAAATCACTGCATATGATTCAGTATTTACTGAATGCTGTACGTGCTGCACAAAGAACAACCAATTTGATACAATAAAAAAGTGTGTGTTTACAAAGGACCCTAAAATACTGCGTTTAGTGTACACATCTGAGACATCAAGGAAAGTCTGTTTTAGCAACAGGAGCTAGGCTCTATATAAGCTATTTAAAGTCAGCTAAAAGGCTTTAAAGTAAATTGTTTCATGAAACGTTATGAAACCTAATATTGTTTTAGTTTACACAAAAATTCACTTTCAAATTATTTCTCTTGGTAGATTACTAAAAAAAATACACAGAACACTTTTCAGGGGAAAAAATCCTATTTATATGATGTACGTATGAACTCCATCAAATACCAGTTACTATGAGTTATTACTATGTCAGATGATATGGCTGCTGCATCTTGACTGACTTAACTGATTAGCATTACATCAGCTGAGGATTTCAAATGTTACAATCAAATATATGACCTTAATAATTTTGGTAACATTTATTATTTTATTTTTGTGAATCTTTGCATATTCAAAGCTCTTATGAATGAGTTGTAAACAGTTAACTGACAACTCACTTTCAAAATTGAACAAATACTCATGGGATATTTTTTTCAGTGGTCATATAAAATTTCTGCAAGGCTTCAGACTCTGATTCTGCACCTCACAGAAGCTCTCAATGCATGTTCATTGTATTAGCTACCAAACCAGTGTTTTTCAGCTTCATATACACCAAGACAAAGTAACAACATTTTCCTGTTTAACTGTTACGAATAAAATGAAGAACTTGGTACAAATGACTAAGATGAAATGGCAGCTGACAGCACCATTTGGATCACCAATCGGACCCACAAATAATATGTCATAAGATAGGCTCCAAAAAGCCATTCTCTCTATATACAATAGGTAGATGAACACCTAGAGGCCCATAATAAATGTATAAACTGAAAAAAAGCAACTATTATTGACAATTTTCATGTAGTTCTCAATACAACCACAACTGCAACCAATCGTAATATTTTTCAAACATAAAATACTACTAAGGCAGAGTTTGTTGAGTGTTGTTTAAAGCTTACAGAGAATTACCTTCACATGCTTTCCCATCTGGACTTGGCAAAAATCCCATATCACATTCACAGCGATATCCTCCAGGGGCATTGAGGCACTGCCCATTTTCACAGAGATTCAAGTTTTCTGAGCATTCATCGAGGTCTGTACAAGGAAGAGAAATTGCAGGTTTACAGTAAACACGGTTTTCTCACAAACATTTGTTTCAGCTGAAGCATGCAGTGTTCCAAGAATTTTAATTATTTTATTAGCTCCAAACACTTGTAGAAGAAACTGCAGTCTAGTTATGTGCAGAGGCTATTACACGTAACAGCTTGGTATATTTCTGACATGTTGAAAATACAGCTTCTAATCAAAAGGAAAATCAGAGAGAGGCACAGACTCCTAAAGTAGCTACAGTTAAGAACAATTGGAGGCAGTACGCAGGGTCAAATTTAGTCTTAGAATGAGCACGTGAATTCTATTATAGTTAATGTTTCTGTTACAGCAAAGCCTAGAGGCAGCAACTGAAAAAAGAGGTTTACTGTGCAATGAGCAAACATATGGTAATAGGCAGTCTCCACGCCAAACATACAAAAAACTGACAAAAAGTGGCACTGAGGTGAAAGTAACTTGATCAAAATTAAACTGCAGGTTAACAGCTGATGAGAAAAAGAGGCCTGCTACCGGACTACGCTGCCCTTCAGATTGTGGCCCTTACTCTCTAGCTGAAATTTTATACATGACAAAAACACCCTACTTGTTGCAACAGAAGAGCTGGCACTGTGAGCTTGTAAAAGTCCATGGCTGGCAAATCAAAGGCAGTACCTACCAGGGTGAATGCTGCATGCTTTGGCAGAGGGTTTACAGAACACTTGTCTGCCCTAGTTTGAGTCCCCACCACCTCTTGAATCCATGAAAAATAAAGTATCCAAATTAAAAAAAAAAAAAGTTCTACTGAATGCAGAAACTCTGTAAGCACTCCTTTTGAAAGATGTAGTTTATAGACTCCTGGAAATCATCATATGGGAAATTAAGAAAGAGCATTGGATTATGAAGGTCACTAAGGAAGCTGAATCAGATTCAAGAGTAAATTATACAGGGAGAATTAAACAGAATTCCAGGGTCCCTTTATAATTTGGAGTTATTCAAATTCAGCCTTAAACCTGCTGAGCCAGATTCTCAGATACCATAAAAACCCGCTGTAGTTGATAGAGTGCTGCTAATTTGCACCAGCTGAAAACCTGGCCCACCAGCTGTCTATTGCATGGCTTATTCCAAACAGGGTCGCCCTCCATGTAGCATCACCAGCAACACTGATATCCTCCTGGTGACTAAGCTTAAATAAGCTCATCTGTTCTTCAAAACAGAAGACCGAAGTGTGGGTGGGAAACATCTCTCTAGCGATGTTTTACAATCACATTTACAATTTATAAAAAATTAAGTTTCAGAAGCAGCTACTTCCATCATTCCACACATCAGCACTGCATCCTGACACCATCTCTCAGGATGATGCAGTAAAGAGGGCAGACAGCACACACTCACTTGGGGAAAAAACAAACATCTTTAGGCAATTTTATGAAGTAATTTTAATGCATGTGCCCTATCATTTAAATATTAAGGTGGGTAGACAATGGACTGGTTTACTAACTAGCCAAATTACATGATCAAGCATCATTTTAATATTTTGCCACCCGCTCCAACCAGCAAGAAAAGCTCAATGAAAACTTGCATTTTATCAAGTGAAAAAAAGTGACTGCTTTAAAGTAGGTATTATACACAGTATTTCTTTCAATTTATGGCAACGCAGGTGGAGTAGAAGACAATGGAAGATGACTTATTAGAGAATAATTTCAAATGTTTAAAAGCTATTTTTGTGTATTGAATCATAGACTAACTTAGGTTGTAAGGGACCACTGGAGGTCATCCAATGCTTTCCTAAGAAAGCTCACCTGTGCAAGTGAAGCCATCCCCAGTATAACCTTCTTTACAAAGGCAGCGGTAAGAGCCCATTGTATTTTTGCAGTCAGCATGTGGGCTGCACATGTGGGTTCCGTTGGAGCACTCATCCAGATCTTTAAAATAATAAAAAAGAGGGAAAGGGAAAGGGCAACATTAGTTAAAAAACAAAACAAAACGAAACAAAAAAACCCCACACCATGAATACAGATTTTAAATAGCTTATGGCACACAGAAGCTCTACTTTAAATAATCTTCCATAATAAAACCCACACATGTGGGGTCATCTGACTGGAAAAGCGGGCAAAGAAGTCTGACAAGGTAACTGTGAATTAGGAAGCTGCAGGACACTCTCAAAACTAAGACATGTATCTTATTTTCACAGGGAACACCAGGAGACCCCTCGCTGCCTCCCATCAGCTGCCCTCAAGGACATAGTGTCTCTCTCCATGGTCCAGGCTGTTTTCACCATCTCGCAAGCCAAACATGAGATAATGCTGATTTCACAGTTACCACTGCAGAGAATTTGTCCTCCAACAGATCATGTCAAATCGACCTAACAAGCTTGATAACCATTTGTCTTCTCAATTTGTAGGTGTGGTATCATTTTTTTCAGAATTGCTAGGACCTAGTTTTGGCCTGACCTTACAAATAAATACAAATGCATGTGACCCTCACCTGTGCACTTGATACCGTTTCCAATCCAGCCGGGGCTGCAGCTACATTTGAAACTTCCTGCTGTGTTTGTACATATGGCATGTCTATCGCAGTTATGGGCTCCAATTTCACACTCGTTGATATCTGTAAAAACACAGGGACGTTTGAAGAGCTCATGGATCAAACTTCCTCATCCCCAGATAACTGATACTGGAATTTCTCAAGAAAAACAATGTGAACATGAGAGCAAGCCTGCATTTCTTTATAACATGACATTTAAAAATGAAGCAGAGGAGAAATAAAATCACAAGAAAGAGAAGCAAAGAAGCGTGCAGTATATTTCAAACATGTGCTGCCCTACTACCTATTTTTCTGATATGCATATAAAGCAGTACTTCTGCAGTTCAGTCCAAAGCCTGGTAAGTTTTATATTCAAGGAAGCAAACATTAACTCAGGTTTTCCTTCTTTTTCTAACTGGTGCGCTCAGAAAGAATGTGAGGCCACAGCCTTTGGGAAGAACTAGCATCCATAAAGATTAACATTGCAGGTGTTCAGCATCCTAGGATGTATGTTTGTTAAGCAGCTTTGCAATAGGTTATGTGTCAAATTTGATGACTAAGAGCTTGTGTGAAGACCCATGCTCTCCTGACAGCAGAGATACCACTACAATGTGCTGGCTTGCATCTTGACCATACCTTAACACAACCGACGCGACAAAGACAGCTGTCCCATCTGCCCATCCTGGAGTCTGCAGAGAAGGACTCGGGTATCTCTACATTGTATGGATTGCTAATAGGGCTCAGAGGCAACTCTGCTGCCCAGGGACACCTGGAATGCAGCGCTCCCACAGCCCCAACCATATCTGCAAGGATGCTGATGAATACCAGCTGGGCACCACTGCAAACTCTCCTAGGATTATCCCTAGGCAGTTAATGAAGCCAGGTTCTGCTTTGCCAGAAACAGTGTGGAAGGTGGAGGATGGGCTGCGCCACTGTATTTAACACGACAGCTGATGGGACACAAAGCTCATCAGGCATGCAGTTTATAAAGAACTCAGGAAACCTAAGACAGCAGAAAAAAGTCAGCATCCTTGGAGACACCAGGCAGCAAGTCATCCGATCTTCAACATATGCATTCGTGCCAGCATGTTCTATTTCAGTACTTGCTATTTTCACCTTATTTTTATTCTTGGACATTCTCTGGCAATGTCAAAATATATAAACTGAAAAAACAAAACTGAACTCCATTCTTCCTTGTCAAAAAGCAATATTAATGTCCCTTATAAGTACCTGGAGAATGTATAAACTCAAAAGCAAAGTTTTCAGAAATTACTACCAGTAACTAAAACAAAACTGTCAGGAATTTTCTTACACATCTGAGCTATGGATTTTACAGTCTTTTCTGTAATTGAGCACACTCTAACTGTGCTATACTTCCACGCAGGATCTAAATTATCTAGAACTCATATCAAATCGCTTAGTATTTATATCAATTTTCTCAGCCCTCCCAGGTGCTTTTGCTGTTGCAGTATGCCAAATCATCTCATTCTGTACAATAGCTGATGGAAATCAAGCTCACAAACTCTCTGTGATTCCACACACAAAATCCCAGCTCAGACCCCTCTCAAGAGGATGACTAAGAAAAGGCATCAGCCATCAACCTTTGGGGTTCTCAGCCCCCCAGACCACACACTTCAGTTTCCCTACCATTGTACCTAAAAACAATTAGCTCTTTGAGGAGGGCAAGAGAGTGAAGCCTTTGGGGAAAGTGCCCAGGTACTATCTTAGCTATTTCCTTTGTAACCCTTTCTTAAGTTTTTCTGCCTACCCTTCTTTAGACAAAAGGCTCTGTGTCCCTTCTCTATGCTCTGTACATATATTCTGTCTTTTCACAAAGGCTACATGTGACTCTGAGAAGCAGACAACATACGGCTGTCATCCTGCAATTCAATACTCAAGTCCAGAAATTACCCAAACCCACTGTTGCTTTGGGTTTTTTTTTTTTTTGTTGTTTGGGGGGTTTTGTGTTTGGTTTTGTTTGTTTGTTTGTTTGTTTAAAGTCTGTATAGGGGAACTGCATCTAATCTTACTTTTCTGGGTTTCTTTCTAAATTAGGCATTGCTCTGAATCAAAACCCCATACATGAGTATTCCCATAATCTGAATGCTGACATCTAGATATAGATCTAAATCTGGCAGCTGGAAATCTACTGTTAATGAATGTTGACTGCACCAACAAGCCTGAAAACATGCAAATGGACACTTACTTTTTAAAACTTAAAAAAGGCATCAGGAGCAGATAATCTCAGAACATATTTGCCTTTAGCATGTGCAGAAACTCATATGAAGATAACATCACCCTAAACAGGAAACTAGTGTCTGTCAAAAATCTTAAGGGTGGTCAGAAAAAAAATAACTCATTTTGGCTTGAACTGAAGGGATAGACTAGAAGGAATTTTGAAAGAGCAGCTACAGTATACAATGACATAAAAAAGCTGAGGCAAACACTCTGTATTTTAACCTTTACATGATTTTAAAACTCAAACTGTTAAATCACTGCTAACATTAAGATTGCACTGTATTTGATTGTTTGATGCTTTGAGACATACAATCACATGCTTCCTTATACCCTGCAGAGCACAACAAAACACCACAAAAAACATCATCAGTGAAGAGATTTCTGCCAAGAATTTTTTTAAACCACCAGCAAACACAAACAGAAACTTGCATGCAACAGCTACACCGCAATGAAGTCATTCTCAGGCTCAAATTTAAGGCAATCTAAAACAAATCTTCAACTCTACATAAAGGGACTGCGGACTGCATCCCACCTCGCACTGACCTGCTAACACTTTGCACCTGAGAGCCTCCATTAACATCTCTCAGGAGAACAGCAGCACCCTGACACTGATGCCCTTGCACTGGACACTTGTTCCCCTGTCACCTGTTTGACACACACGCTAAAAAGCTTGGAATTTTTTGTGGGATGAAAGTTGCAAGCACAAGTCTACATCCAAACATGGGTATTTATAATGGGATCAACTTTCTCAGCCATCATCCACTGAAATGCCATTCCACTTGCTTTGAACAAAATCCTGAAATCCTTTTCATCTTTTTTTCCAGGAAAATTTTTCAATAGATTTCAATGCTTTTTGCCTGGGTAAAGATCAAACAGGGAATGCAAAACATATTTTCTAATACCATCTACCTTTACAGGGACATTGCAAGGCTTATTTCATTGATGCAAGGAAAGGTTTTCAGACGCTTAAATGAAAGCTGATTGAGGCATATAAAATACCATCACTGGCTTCATCCCAGATTTTACTTATTTTCAAAGCTATCTGCATTTAACTCAGATGTTGTTTTGCTACAATCCCTATTCTCTCCTTTCATTGAACAGCTGAATTATAAGCCTAAATTTATTGCATTGCAATTATTTCCAAGACAAAAGAGATCTCAGACCAAACACAGTCCTGTGTAAATGGGGCAGTGAAATCAATGGAATTTATGCCTGCTTATACTGGAGCTTAATATGGATTTATGTTGCCATAAGTATTGAATTATGGCTTCACAGAACAAAACAAAAAGGAGAAATTCAGCTCCGTAGGGGAAAAATTAACTCAACATAAATATATTTAATAAGACCAAGAGTCCAGATTGTGCTGTCTGCGTGACAGTACAAACAGTACTATACTCTTCAAATACTCCAACTATTTTCATATAATTGAGGAGAAAGGCATTATTTGGTCTGAGTATCATGACCCAAAGAGCAGACAGGAGGACACTACTCAAGTCAGGGTTTCACATAATGATGGCCTATTCCCATTGACTTCAGGGGGATTTTCACTAGAGAGTAAAGGAGTGAGTCACTGATTTATATCAACCTTCTCCTTCTGCCTCCAGTATGAGGCTGTGACAAGCCAAGGAAAATAAAGACATTCCAATCCGAGACTGACACTGCATCCTCAGCTGGTCCTATTGTGCCCCAGTCCTGCTGCACACATGTTCTCAGCTTTGTAATTGCACAACTCCCATTAATACTAAGGGAGTTGTCTGCCTACAACAGATGAGAATATGCATGATAAATAATATGCAGATCTGACATCATAACAATCCCAAGAACTCTGGGGAAAAAACCTGTCAGTCACCCTACTTTGTTGGCTCCTTCAGTTCTCTTCTCTCGACAAATATTTTTTCTCTCAAGCCTTTGGCAATTAATAAAGCATCTCTCCCATTAATCACAGAGGCACAAATTTTTAGGGCTGTGGATGTGCAGCAAAAATACATGTCATATGTACCTGTCATGTTGGCACTATGCTTGCAAACGTGGCAACCAAAGGAAAGAAACAGCTAGCCAGTTATCTGCACAGCGCATCCCTACGCAGTCTGGAACTGGATCATTAAACTCGGACAGAGAGGAGCATGGGGATAAGTCAATCTATTCTCACCTATACTCTGGAAACACCCAAGTCATTCCTCTGTGTTTAAACAGAATGAGAATGAACGTTAACCCACAAAAATTCACACGTTCATCATAGGGCATGAAATCCGCAAGGTACTATGTGTACCATTTATGTTTTCTGTTAGGTTTCACTGGGGGCTTGAACAGTCTGTAAGGATTCTTAGCAAAGTGTGAATTTAATTCAGACTCTGCCTATAAATCAGTACTGTTTGTCACGAATTATGCAAATCCCTTAAGCATTTTCTGACTTTTTAATTTTTTTGGCGCTCTCTGCATATCTGTGCATTTTATCACACTGACGTTTCACTGGTATTTCAAGCCTGGGCCCAATTCCCACAGGGCCAGTCGTCTGGTGGAAGTCACAAGGCATTTCCTCCTCCTGGGTTGCTGCCCATGTAATCAGGTAGGTAAAAGGGAAGGCTTTTCAGAAGGAGAAGACTGTGAATTTCAACTTAACATTCACACAAGTAGAAAAATATATGCAAAAATTCCCCTGTTCTGATCTCTATACCTATAAAACTGTTTTCTCTTTTGGAATCACTCATGGATTTTATTCAGCATACTGCACCGTAAGCACCTCTTGGAGTTTCACATGGGGCAGTTCAGTTCTTGCCTGCTATCCATCCTTGCGTCATCAGCCTGGGGCACAGCATGTTATTGCTGGACAGATGCCTACTCAAAATACGCTCCTTCTGTAATACCCCCATTTGGCGGGCAGCATCTTAATATTATTATCTTCTGGTATTTGGCCTGACACAGCCAGCTCCCAGATTCATAAGGGAAATGTATTTGTTTCACTAATACCAGAACTCTCTTGTGCCATCAAGACTGAAACACAATGTATTATTAATGGCCAGAAGCCAAAGGCAGGGGAGAGAGGCAAGCACATTATATAAGTCACAAAATGTTATGGACCTATTTTGGAGGGCAAATGACAGGGCTTACCTCTTCCTTTCACCATATCAGGTGTCCTTCTCTTTATAACTATGGTATTGTCAGCCATGCAAGTATGCAGTGTGCACTCGCACCTCCTTTATCCACTATCATCATCATTACTGGATGACAGCAAGTAATGTTCAAGGTCAAACTCTCTAACCTCACACCCCACACCAAGGCCGCAGCTGAACATCCTCCACTAGACTTTCTCCAAACAGCACCAGCATGGCCCTTGCAGAGTCAGAGCCCGGTCTCAGCCATCCAACTCCCTGAGCCTGCTGTGGAGAAATCCAGCTGACTTTTAAAGCATCTTTATTTTTGATCTGATGAGCATCTCAGGCAACTTCTGCCCCCAAGTTCACCTCATTCAATTTGACTTTGTGAAGAGCGCCCTTAAGCCTGTGCAAGCACAGCTCCAGCAGGAACATGAGGTCTGCACACACAGCCATAACTGGTAAGGATGGATGGGAGAGAGTCAGAGAAGAATTTGTTCCTCTGTTGAAGTATCAGAGCAAGTAAATCTAAGGCTCTCCATCAATAGTGAAATACTGCACATTTACAGGCAATAATCCAGAGTGGTGATGAATCACAAAATACAAATGGAAGTGTCAATATATGATTTCATCTCTGCATAAGTACATATATACTTTATTGACAGAAGAAGCAGAGACAAGATATCTGTCATAAAGCTGGGCAATCTGGAACTGGGATAGGGGAAAACTTTGCAATCTTCTCTCTAGGGGCTATGTACCATTCCATGCCTAGAAAAATCTAAAATTAAGTGCTGTAAGTCAGTCTTGCCACAGTTTGCCTTGTGAATGGAAATTAAACCATTTGTAGCACTTTGCCTAGGAAACCTGCATCTACAATGTATATTTTTGCATAATTTTTTAAAAATTATATTTTTGTTACTAAACTCTGTCCACATTCTTACTAAGAACCAAGGAGGCGGGGAACTAACATCTGTGTGGGATGGGAATGTAAGTCAGTGGGTGGATTCTGAATACTGCTTAATGATTGGGGAAAAAAAACCATGTTTATTTGTTAAAATGGAAACAATCAGTAATGACAAGGGAGCTGAAATATTTAGACAAAACTGTAATGGAACCCAGAGGATGTTATTTAGTTGTTCTCATGAAAAAGAGAACCTCCCATTCAAAGCGTTGTACACATTTTTGTAATTTTTTTTTTCATGGGAGTTCCTAAAAACTGTGAATGCTTTTGATCTGTCTGTAAGACAAAAATTGAATCAAGGATCAAGGTGCTGTTGGCAAGGTCGCTCCAGAAGAAGTCTTGAAGGATGCTCTCATGGTCTGCAGTGCCTGAGCCTGGGGAACTTCAGCTCTAATCTAATACCGTGCAAACACGAGGTGGGGAATTCAAAGGTCTCCACCAATAAATCAGACTTTTTAAAAAACAGAACATGAGAATCTGCACACTGTAGCCACAATGGGACCTGTATCCAGACAGTTTCTTCAGCATGAAACTAACCTAGAAAGTTCTTGCTCTGTCTCCTCCCTTTTCTTATTTAAATCCAAAAGATTTTGGTGATTTGAGTATGGTCCCATCTCAGCTGTATCAGCTGATACTTCACCTTTTTGTCTTAGACCACTGGCCCCTTTCAAATTACTGAGCCCCTCTACAGCATCTGTTTTAATTAAGGTGTTCTGGTGGTTTTCCTGACAAGTGCCATCCTCCGTGGGACGCTGGTATATAGCCAAAAGCAGCAGAGGACGGGCTGAGGGAAAGATAAAGATGTGTGAGGTGGTGGGAAAAGCCACATGGCAGACAGCGTCCACCCAGAGAGCTGGGCTTGGCTGAGACCAGGAGGGAGGGATTTCCCTGCCTCTCTGTTAAAAAAGTATTCCTTGGGACATTTGCCACTACCCTGTGTCACATGACACCAAAAATGGTGGCTATTTCCAGGCACTTCCCCAGAAGCCATACCTCAGATTCCTCCCCTGCCTCCATGACCTTTCTCTGTCTTTTGCCTTCTACTAGTTGCTTCATCTTCCGACTGCTCCTTACGCTGGGAGTGATAGCTGCACCATGTGTAACTGATCAGCACGAGGGTTTTCAGGTCTAGAGTACTGAAGGTCTTCATATAATTTAGCACAGAAACAAAGAACATTGAAATGTTGGTCTACGGGGTACAATTAAGGATTTCTTGGATTTAGATCAGTTCATATGTAAGTCAAAGGCAGCTGTTACTAATGCACAACTATTCGTCCACGGTCCAATATGCAAAGTACAACTCCAGCTCTCAGATTGTTCTATGAGAGCTGTAAAAAAATAGCTTCATATATTTGGGGCACTTACAGAAGTATATTAACTCTGTACAATAAGGGCAGACTAAGAATAAAAATTTGTCTCAAAGACTTTGCCAGAAATGTGTTTACCCTAAGTCTACATTAAAAATTATATTAAACATATGTTTGCATTCATATTTGGGCAAAGCCTAAGACTTTCAACACCTTGGCTTGAGACACCAGCACCAGGTTTATTAATATCATGCCCTTGGAGCCTGTATATTTGAATCTCATTTCTGTTTGCTGGCAATACAAGAAATAATGCAAATTCTGATTTTGCTGATATAGTGTAGTTGAGTAGCTGTATTGTTGCCACTTTGCAAAAACTGAAAATGTATTTTAGCACATATTTCAAGCCATCTGTATTTTCCAAAATATCACTTGGAACAGATACCTGTTATTTACATGCATAGTATACAATTAACTAATCCAAATGCACCGAGGTCTTCAGGAGTCTGTCAAGTTACAGGCAATGGCATTTTTCTGTCCTCTTAGACCAACAACAATCTAGTAATAAGCCCCATTTTGTTCCCAGTGAACATTTTGTCACTTGTTTCAGCAGAAGCAGCATCAGGCTGAATGCTGTGCCACTGAAGTTCAGCAGAACACAAACTCAGCAAATTTGGCCAAGATACAACATTTAGCACAAATAAGTGAAAAGAAGCACGGTGAGAGGAGGTTTTGAACACTAGAAAAAAGGGCATGCAGTTTAACTCATGAGTTTAACTAAAAGTTAATAATTAAACTTTAAAACGTACCTGTGCAACCAGTTGTGCCTTTCTTGCCTGAATATCCCATATCACAATGACAGATAAATGAGCCTTTTGTATTCTCACAGGTTCCACTCAGACAGATGTTTGGATGCAGATCACACTCATTAACATCTAAAAACCCCACGAATTAAGATTCATTAAATAAAATTCTTAGAAAGTAACTGGCAAAATCTCTTGAGATATGATGTTTTGGTACAAAAACGGGTCTACATATGCATAAAGTCTGCTTAGGTAGTTATTCATTACCAAGTGTACATTTGGAGATCTGGTTTGACACTGCTATATTACTGTATCTGTATTAACATACCTTTAATTCCAACTTTCCTTAAAAAGAGAGACTAAGATTCAGCAGATTATCCAAAGAATGACTATGACTATTTATTGATGCTTTCTATGTATATGTGTGTATACATTTATATAGGCATGCATACTTTATCTAGTTTTGTACAAACGTTTCTCCTCAAATACGCTCCAGCTTTTTAATTTAAATGTGAAAATTTGGTTTTGGAGATACAGTATTTCATGACTTTGTCTACCAACGTACAGCACTTGCACATAGTTTTGTCTTAGAGACAAGTTTAAATTAGCACTGGTGATTTATCTTGCTAGAAATTTTCCACAGCATTTCCTTTCTGCAAGCACTCTTTCATCTGAGCACATAAAAGCCTCACTGGAAGAGAACCCAAAGATACGATGCTATAGATCACCATGTTTGCATGACAGTCTACAAGGATATACAGAGATTACATCTACATTTGATAAACATAGCTTGTGCAATGGGGCTGCTCCTGTGGTCAGGTGGCCAAAATTAGGGCATAAGAGCAATACTCTTAATATCATTGTCTGCCTACTTGGAAATAGTGCCTTAATAAATAATTTTTCCTCAGTTAATGCAGATTGGAATATATGTACTTTCACTTACCTATGCAAGTCTTCATGTCTTCAGATGCCATGAATCCATCATAGCAAAGACACCTGTATTCTCCTGGGATGTTTGTACATTGGCCTCCGTCACAGATGTTAGGATTGTCTTCACACTCATCAATATCTACAGGGAAAAATCAGATTAAGATACTCTACCTTTATGCAATGCAACTAACCAAAATCATGGCAAGCAAACATTTTAATGCTCTGATAAATATGACAAATCCTTGCAAATAACTGAATGGTACATTGCAAATTTGTCCTGATGAGTAAGCTCCTCATCTCCAGCTAAAGTCAGTGGCAAACATTCCTCTCAGCCTGCAGCAGGAACAGGAACCAACTTTTTAGGTAAAAAAGTCATTGTCAGAAAAAAAAAAAAAATACAAAAACTATCACACCACACGGCCACATACAATTGGGAGATTCTTGGATACAATCCATTATTGTTGAAGTCAGTGGAAGCTCTGAAGTCAAATTCAGTGACAAAAATATCAGACTTTACAGAGCTTAAAAAAGCCATCGTACATGCACAATACCTCTACAGATCTCAAGGGTGGTGAGAAACTGGAAACACAGAGTTGAACTCATGATGAGAATAATTACAGTACATACATTTATTTCACTAAGAGATTTTATGGGGTTTTTTAGCATTTCAGCTGATTGGCCAGGCCAGCCATATAGTTTACATCCTCTAGCATGTAGGTTGTTTTCTCAGTTCATGAAATTGGCCATCACTGATTGGGGCCAAGCTGCAGAAGCAGACACTTTATTATGTTAACGCAGCCATGCTAAGGTCTGGAATCTTTCAGATGGGGTTATATCACTGTTCCTTGTAAAAATCCTTAGAATCATCCTGTGTCAGCACAAACATTGTGGAGGCATTCTTAGTGGACGCTGGCGGACATGATGTCCTTGACTGTCCTTGAATGCTGAAAAGAAGGAGGCGCAGCAGTAAGTTGGACGGGAGCCCGAGCCTAAGAAGGAACTAAGTAAGAAGTTGAGGGAGTTAACAGCAACCCATGGACTTTATTAGTCAGCCAATTAAATGCTTAGCTAAGGCACATGGACATCATCCTTTAACCAATGATAAAGCAAAGGATAGCGCGTGGACAAGTCACAAGAATATATAAACCATTTGCTTGTTGAATAAAGTGTCTCAGTATCCACACACTGAGTCCGTGCCATCAATCCCCTCACAACATAGACCAGCAAGAGCAAAAATCAGAAACTCTACGTAGTGATACCATGGAAAAAAATCAGCACAAAAAGGACAAGATTCAGGAACTCCCTCCAGGTGAAAGGGTGTAATTCATTACCAGACCATTCTATTGTTGATCGCAGTAATTATGCAGCTACAGAAAATGAATTCACTTTAACTTAAAATTTTATGTTCATTATTCTTCCATATTTTTAGTAGCTAGTACTTGTGTGGATACACAACTTCTGCAAGGAGGAAGGCTGACCAGTCCCTGTTCAACTTAACAAGCAAATAATGTTGGCATGGACATTAGTCTGAAAATGTTAATTTGGAACGGAATTTGAATTAACATGCAAAATTAAGCTCTAGAAATGGGGATAATAATGACAGAAATAAAGAACTTTATTTACTAACCTGTCACTATACTAATTTCACAGTTGGGGGAAAATCAGCTGACAAAGAACCTGTTGTTTCTCCTAATTAAGCTGATTATTTATGCATAACCTCACCAATTCAAACCTGACCTACTACTGAACTGAACGGCATTCTTACCAGCTCAATTATCAAGAAATATGTTCCATAATGGCTTCCAGCTTTGTGTGATGTTAAAGATAAGACGTGTTCACACAGAGAGCAAACTAAAAGGTAAAATAGGTTTTTCACATACTCAAGTCACAGTGCTGCTATATCTTGTATCATGCACAAACATCTAACACAGTAAAAACAGATACCCAGTGCAATGAGTAGAAAATGCCACAAAATACACTTTTTCTTATTTTTGACTCAGTTTGGGCAGATGCAAAATTTCAGCATGTGGATTTTACATATAGAAACATTTGGTGAATATTCAATTAACATCTCTCTTCAAGAGAAGGCAGCAGCATTTTTAGACAGCTGAAGGTGACCCCTTACATCTCTGGATATTTTCTTAGGTAGAGTTTGACTTGATATCCAAAGGTGTCTGGAGTTTCTGCTATTTAAACCTTTTTATGAGTTAGCTATTGCATTCAAGTCTTTCTCAGGAGGAGAGTATGAAAATGAATAGCTAATAGCTATTACTGGTTGGCTTAGGAATGAAATTCTGTTTTTCAGAGTCAAGGCTGGATATGAATATGCAAAAATTCACAACTAAGATCAGATGCTATTTTATTCCTCACCCAGATAAGATCTGACTACAAACTTCCATGGACATGTTTATGGTCAAGTTAATGTGTGGACAAAACCACTGAGAATCCATGCCCTCCCCACAGCAAAGGCAACTGCTTCCTCCCTTTTTCATTTTGAGAAGGGAAAGATGATAGTTCTCTATACCAAAGTTTTTAGTTTAATATGCAGGAAGGTGCTCTAAATGATCTGCTCTGGTTTTGGGTTTAGAGATGTCTTTGGGTGGCTAAGGGCAAGCAGTAGTAAAGCACAGAACTCTTTCTAGCTGGTAGACTTGAGATCCCTAAGACTATCCAAGTATACACAGTCAAGCCAAGAACATGAAAACAGAAAAGTGGATCAGAGACCCCTGCTCCCCACCTGCCCCCCTCTTCCCTCTCATGTCCCTTTAATCCTGTCACTTGGGTTTAGATTTTGGCAGAGGCACTATTTTGATCAACTGGTTTTATTTTTGCATTGAAAAAGTGCCCCAAACACCAATGTTTGGGCAAGTTTTTTTGTGAACTTGCCCAACTTCACCTAAAGCAAACTATTTCTAATCTAAGTATTTTAGGTTTTGAAATACTTAATTTCAGGGTCAGTCAAATTTGAACTTTTTCTAGTTGATTTCTTTGAACAAGGATCCAATGTTTGCTGAAGATTGGCTACTTCACATCCTTCTGACAGTGTAAACTACAATGGGAGGGAAAACTACATTTAACTATGCTTTAAGGCTCTTTTACCCTTTGGAATGGTAGCAAGTGGCCTCAGGGTAATTGAGATCCTGGTCAGAGGTCTACAAATATTTACAAATTCTAAATGTGAGCCCTCTCTAATTCAGTATAGAAAATTCTCATTTGTTCAACTACAAAGGCAATTCTATTCCAAGGGATTAACCCTGTTGTATTTCTCATCCTCTTCAAGGAGGTCTTGGATGAAATTGGCAAACAGCTGGCAAATATTCACATGCTGCAGCGGGCCACTGGTTGTGCAGCAAGAAGTAAGAGAACAGTAGGGTAGAATTAGCTTTCCAGTAACCTATGTGGAAATCATCAAGTACAATTCACTTACTGGGATTATGACTCCCAGACTCCCAAAGGAGAACAACTGGCCATTACAAAACTCTGAAAATTGTCTCACAAACTCTGTTTAAGAGTGCAAGAGAGCTGTTTCCTAAGAAAGATTCATACTATTCACATTTCAGTTTGTCTGAAAGTCATTCAGTTTTGAAGTAATGCAGCATACTTGCATTTGACTAAACAAAGAATTAAAAATATGAATTTGCTTGCTTGCTTAAGAGCAGATACTGCACAACCACAGAACAGGGCAATCAGCTCCTTTTCTAGCATTTCTGTCTATTCTCTCTCCAACATAACCATACAGTACACATGCAGAGCATTTTGGCTTCTGTACATGATGATTCTTCCCATTGACTTCAACACAATTTGGATTTGGATCTAATATAATACCTTAAGGAAGAAAATTTATCTCCCACTGAAAAAATTACAGCTTTTTGTTACAAAACTCAGAATCAACTTTTACACTTTCTGAAATTACGAAGAATCAATTCTGGTCAAAGCAATTCAGTATACAGTTGTCCAATTCTGACACTTCAGAGATGTTTACTTTAGAAAATTAACTGCACTTTCCATGCATTAATTACTTTTTTTTTCCAGTATATTTGTTACAATAGCTTTAATCTTAAAAAGAAGATCCATTTTTAAACTGTTGAAATAAACCCTTCCAGTGGAAAAGCTCCCCAAAGCTCCCTTACCAGTGCATGTCCTGTGGTCTGGCATGAGTGCAAAGCCTTGTTTACAGCTACATTCATAGCTGCCCTCTGAGTTTGTACAGAAGTTCTCACAGCCACCATTCATTATACTGCACTCATCAATATCTAAAAAGGAGAAAATTACAGTTAAAACCCACAATACCTTTTACTTTAAAAGCACATTTCAAGGACACACTTTGAGTCAGCTTCCCAGAACAGCATCAATCCAGAATCTACACTTGATATTTGCAGACTCCTTGAACATTCGAGTGTTTGCAAATATAGGCATTGAGATGGATGTCAGGCAAACTAGGGAAGGAAAGAGATGGTATTACCTGACTGCATATAGAAATACCTCTGCAGTTCTCTTTCTACATATAAAAATACCACTGTTAGGTTACCACAGTATCATGAGGGCAATAAAGTTTTTGTAAGGATCAAGAGAAAAGCTTATCTATGAGAAAGAATTAAAGCCAGTGGATTTTTCATGTATTTCCATGGCACAATAAAATGTAGGCATATGAAAGAGTGCATAATAAGTGATTTAAGCTAACTGTCATTTACAAAATGTGGCTTTAAGGAAATACTTACTGGAAAGGCCCTACATTTGAGACAATTGCAGATCAAATTAGGAAAAATTCAACTGAACCACATTCTACTCCATGGTCTGTAAGGAATGCTGATTTTTAATAAAATACAGAACTCGGGATTTAACAAGGTATATTCCCTCTTAATGATCAAAGTCTGAAGTCTTAGGCCATTTAAAATAGTATGCTATTTTATGCACCATTATTGATTTACTAGAGAAAATAAACTATTACACAGTTAACTGTGGCACTGCCATAATTTCATTCATTCCTCCCAATGCACATTTTCTTTTTTTGCCTACTGTTTTGACAGACTAGATTTTTGAATCACAGTTAAAAATGTCTTTATACAACTACTAAAAATGAAACAATTATTTGTGTTTTATCTTCCCTATTCGCTAGAGATCCTGTGTAGATCTTGTCCTTACCAACACAGTACAACTTGTCAGGTGTGGACTGATATCCAGGGTCGCAAGCACACTGATACTTTCCAATCAGGTTGACACAATGTCCATTTCGGCACAGGCTGGTGCTCAGGTCACATTCGTTAATGTCTGTTGCAAAAGAAAGAGAGGAATGCATTTTAGGTCTGAATGAAAATGATACTAAAGCAAACATTGTAAATGCATGTGCAGCACAAGAGTGGTACAAAAAGCTATGCACAATATTGATTTTGCCTGCATATCTCACCTATACATGCAGAGATATTTGGTGATATCTGATGGCCTGGAGGACAATCACACCGAAAACTTCCCTCTGTGTTGATGCAGGTGCCGCCTCGGCAGAGAAGGGGATTGCGCTGACACTCATCAATGTCTGTGGGGAAAAGGTAAGGCACATCACTACAGGGACCAGCACTGCCATGCAGCAGCCCATCCCGCCCCATAGTCTGCTACCCATCACAGCATCATCTGCCTAGATTGGCTCTGGAGCTTTTCCTACAGCTAGTCATCCCTTACAGCACAGTGCAGTTAAAAAAATAAAATAAAATAAAATAAATTCAAAAAAGGCTGCTTCTAAATTTTAATCTACTCTAACCTCAAAGTTCAGGATGGTGTCCCTCTTAGCAAAACGGGGATTGAGGGGATAAATTTAATATCCTAAAATCCTGAACCTTGCTCATTTATGCTTTGGCATCCTGCAGAAGCAGCAAATTCACATTTGGGGTGGAAATCAAGTTAAAGTGAGCTTTAATAAGACTCACAAAATGAGATGGACCTAAATCTAGGCACAATCAAACCTTCAAAAAATACAAAATAACCAAAAAATAAACCATGCATAGCATACTAGCACAGAGCATACTAATACACATCTATGGTCTACAAAAAACATACCCATGCAGTTTTTCATCATCATAAATCCACTTTCGTAGCCTTCAAAACATTCACATTCAAAGTCTCCAGGAGTATTGACACAGATGCCTTGGCCACAAAGATCAGGAGAGATGCGGCATTCATCAATATCTGTAACACAAAATGCATTCACAGTATTTTCAAAGGAGTTAAGTTTTTCCTTTTCAAATCAAAGTTATGAGAGATACATCCATGCAGTTTACCTGTGCAATTCCTCTCTTCAGAATCAAGGGCAAATCCACTATCACATCTACACTTAAAACTGCCAATGGTATTTCTGCATTTTCCATGGGTACAAAGACTGGGAACCATTTTACATTCATTGATATCTAAAAATGAAACAGTAAGGACATAAGATGTTATCACTTCATACAAAAACAGTGCACAAAAGTACAATGCTGACTTCAGAGCTCATCCTTTCCCATGGTAATGACCCCTCCTTTTGGGAAAATTGTAGACCACACTACATAAACTGGTACTGACTTCCACCTAACCAACAATGTAGACACTCTGCACTGGAACTGCCAAGAGCACTTTCTGTCATAAAGTGGTATTAGTCTCCCCCTTGTCTTGCAGGATTTGATCTACACCTCACCAAAGTCAACAGTAAGATTTCAGTGGACAGAGAATCAAACCTACAAAGACAAAGGGAGCTTTCAAAAGAACAACTCTGTCTTCTGGTTTCTGAGAAAAAAATGTGACTTCCATGAGTCACAGAAAATATAACAAGCATAAATAAAAGCACATGTCACATTTCTTTATGAATAATTAATAGCTTAGTAACTGTTTATAAAACTAAGGCTGAAACTAACAACAGCAATTGTCATTCATATATATTTTTCCCTCCTTTCAGACTTCAGAATGTTTAGGTTTTGGGTAACTGGCTTTGTTTATAAACATATGCACATCCATTTGTGCTTCTGACATCGTCCAGCTTATCCCCACTGGTAACCCTGGAAAGATGGCTTTCACCACATGCTGCTAGGGTGTCACTGTGTGAGTCCCATTTAATGCTGGAAGTTTACCAACAACAGTCATAACAAGACTTGGTTTACAGTAAATTAAATTCTGCTGATTTGAGCTATCATACTGGAAACATTCTTCCCTACCTCTCCAAGCAGCTCCACAAGAAATTCCCAAAATTATTCACCGTCCCTTGCCTGCTCCACAGTAGAATTAAAAGTTATTGCACCCTGCACAGGTAAGAAGGATTGCTCTTTCAATACATCCAAAGCTGACTGCTCAGTTTGTTCCAGTTCTTGTACCATGGGGTGCCAGTTTTTCAAAGCTATTCCATCAGCCAGAGATGCCATTAGATGCAACACAGGAGGCAAAGTCAGGCACAGTTTAACCTTTCTAGTTATCCTGGTTTTGGCTGGGATAGAGTTAATTTTCTTTCTGGTAGCTGGGGTATAGTGTTATGGTATAGTGTTATGTTTTGGATTTCGTATGAGAATAAAGTTGGTAACACACCGATATTTTCAGTTGTTGATAAGTAATATTTAGTCTAAAGTCAAGGATTTTTCAGCTTCTCATGCCCAGTCAGCCAGAAGGCTGGAGGGGCACAAGAAGTTGGGAGAGGACACAGCCAGGGCAGCTGACCCAGTCTGGTCAAAGGAATATTCCATACC
>VYZV01021828.1:184373-198078 GCA_013401275.1 Pandion haliaetus | reverse complement strand
CCTCCCACTAGGTGGGGGCAAGTGAGTGAGCAGCTGCATGGTGCTTACTTGCTGGCTGGGGTTAAACCACAACACTAGTAGAGACACAAATTTAATGTTTTGAAGCTGCAGTATTATATGGTATTCAATGGTCTGTGACTCAGACTAAATGATCTTGTGTTTTATTCTGGCCTTAATTTCTATGAAATCCAATTGGATTTTCAAATGTGCCTTAAGGTGAGTGAAGTGCCCAACTACCACTGAAATCTTCAAACCCACAGGAATTGTCCGAGGGAAGAGTAAAAGGAAAAGCCAGGATTTGCTGGCAATGAACCACAAACAGATCACACACCTTTAGAGAAAGGTTTCCCAGTTATCTCTATCTTCGTAGAGAACCCGGATCCTCTTGGACAAAGAGCTTCAAATTCAGGTGATCCCTTCAGAGGGCACTCCTCACACTCAAAGCCCCATGCTGCCCCCACTGAACAGCAGCAAGCATCCATTCGGTGTCGGCCTGGTATTTGTGCGGTGCATTGCTCATCTTCATGTTGCAAGTAGCAGCTCTCCAAGCGAATGTCTGTTGGGCAATTGAACAATATGTTGAGAGAGAAAGAGAAAATTTAGTTCACTGCAGAGGAATCCTTTTCCAGAATCCCTTCACAGGACAGTTTACTCCATGTTTCTGTGGACTCAGAGGAGTGTACCAAGCACATTGCATAATTTCTAACAGCAAAATATTAATGCTAAAGTCAGAAATTAAGAAATAAGTTTAAAGCACCATTCTGAAAAATGGCGCTCGACACTTGAAGTAAATTTTGGATCAGAAGAGAATTTTAAGCATTCCAGCTTACCATACCTATGTAAGGCCTTTTAATCACTATAAGTTATGCCTTGTTCTGAGACAAATCTTAGGCATTTACTGTCATAAAGGGACAAAGGTGCTTTGGATGGACAGCATACAAAACTTTGATATTCTGTTGCACTCTCCATTGAGGTGTACGCTGTGGCTAGGGACACCACATCCCTCATCAGACGCCTGAGTCCCAGCCCACAATGGTGGCCCCTCCCATCCCCACACGTCCTCTTCCAACCTTGGTGATTTCAGTGGGGCTGCACATGAAATGTGCTGAGAGCACAGATTATCTGTAAGAATTTGTCAGATGAACAATCTGGAACTAAATCAATGCTATCCACCAGCTAGCAGATGGTGATGGGCTTTAGCCACTACCATTGGAATCTGTTCATATTCCAGTCGAACTAAGTTCATGTTCCTAATTGATTCCATTTGAAAATTACTTATGTGGACAAAAATAATTCTCCTTACTTGTAAGAAAACATGCAGTGCAAACATTGCTCACCACATAGATTTGCTCTTTCCTAGTAGACCTGCAAGTGGAATTAATACCTACCAAGACATGTCCGACCAGAAGCATCTAAAGTCATTCCATTGGGGCACTGGCAAACAAACGATCCCAAGGTATTGACACACTGCCCATTTGTACAGACTCCAGGAAATACCTCACATTCATTTACATCTATTTCCAAACAAAATGTGAATAAAAGTAATCATTAGCATGCTAAACATGAACAAATCAGGAAAAATATGAACATTCCAATGTTTGGGTTTTAGGATAAAATACAAAATCACAGCAGTTTACATAGCCTGACAAAATCCTAAATAGGTTTTCCTATGCAAGTCAGCCAGAACAATTAAAGAAAACCGCTAATGATTAGAAATACTACATGTTACTGTTTGCCATTCCTACATATACTGAAATCAAACTCAGAAGTAACAAAAAAAGGGAGGGGCATTTAAAAATTATATCAATTTTCATACTCACTGTGGGCCAGATTTTTGAAGCAAATGGACAAAGAAAAACAAAGGTAAGTGCATAATGAGATTATGCATTATTCCAATGAGATTAAGTTATGTTGTATTTTTTGATTTTTTTTTCTTAAATTTTTGTATTTTTAATGTTTGTGTCATATCAGGCGCACCTTTGCATGTCTGGAAACTACACCACCATTTGAAATCTGGCCCTATAACCTTGTCAGCAATTAGTAACTTTATATAGATTAAAATAAACTCCTTATGACCGCACACAGAATTTAACTTCATTAAGTAAAGATTATATTTCTATACTTAGGTGGCAAATTTAGCACTTTCAGGTAAGGATAATTTGATTAACTGTGTTAGCTTGGCCTGAGCATAAATAAATGTTTAGTAATCTAAGTGTGGGGTCTTCCCACCAGTGTCCTTTGTGAAAAGCATATGCTTCACAACTGCCTTTAGGAAAAAGCCTCTAGCATTAAATATGGCCCAAGATGAAGCATGACAATTTTTAAGATAATAAGAAAATAAAAACAAGAAATGAGAAAAGAATGACTGATAATCTATAGCTGAACACTCCTGTATACAGTAATCAAGAAGTGGGTAGGTTGGACTCGCTAGGCCTCCAGACAAAACTCCTCATGCAAACAGACTCTGCAGCTCTCAAACTGCATGGAGCAGGGTGGAGGATAAACATGGGGTGGACATCAGTGTCCTCTGCCCTTGAACAGATATTATAAATAAAAGGCCCATATTGAATGGAAGGCAGGAAGTAAAGCCAGCAGACTATTAGAAACCACTGAAACACAGTTCATGGCCTGTGAGCAATATTCCAGCTGACAACTCCAGGCCTCACCCGTAAACCAGAGGAACACTGCCAATTTAGTTTGCTTATTTCCTTGCACAAGGTCCATTACTCATTTTACATGGGCTGTGTACGGGAGAACTGAGTATCACCTTTTGGGAACTAAACTTACTCCCTTGTCCTGTCTCTCACTTGCCAGTAAATTTCCTAGAGATCTTCCCCTATCATGAAAAATGCTTGTGTTGGTTGAAACCCAAAAATGGCTTCAGTAAGTTAAAAGCAGGGGAAACTACTGTGAAAAATCTGGGGCTATCCAGGTCCCACTGAAATGACAAAGATTAAAGCATGTAATAGACGCAATCCGAAATGCTGGTAAAGGAAATGCTGAAAACAGTTATGTCTACATCTTGGATGGATAAACTTTCCATCCCAGCAGTGTTGAAAATGTTCTAAGACTTTCCTTGTGAAGAGAGATAGGTGGGGCCACTTTTTCTTCCCTCCTTTTCTTTCACTTACACACTCCAGAAAGTGTTGCTGAGGTCAGATAAGTTATGTACAGTGGGTCTGCAGCACAGACATGCCAAGGTATTCAGTCATCATTTGGAAAGCAAAGAATATGCATGAGGGTGTTCCTTTTTTTGTTGTTGTTGTTTTTGGTTTATTTTATTTTTTGTTGCGGGAAAAAACAATGTTTCTTTATGGAAGCTACATATGGGAGTAATTTTTAAAAAATATTTTAACTGCAGTGTCATGTCAGATGTTGTCAGTCAGGATGACCCACAGCAGTTTGAGACTCTCTGAGCTTCTGCATATTATGGAAATATGCAGTACTTTTCCAGGGGTTCAAATCAATTCAAATGAAGATGAAATAGGGTGGGACCTTAAATTCTCACAGAATAGTATACAGTCATCTCATACCAAGCAAAAAGCTAGACATTCAAAAAATCTTTAACCTTTTCTTTAACTGAAGTTTAACTGTGTCCTGATGCCTTTTTTTTTTTTTTTGTAAGACAATGAAACTATGCTTTGGAACATGTCTGATTTCATATAATGTTGCACGGAAGAAAGCCAAAGTTAAGAAAAAAAACCCACTTTAATGTGAAATACAGTCTTTAAAAAATCTTTTTCTAAAGCATAGTAATAGCTTGTCATACTACTGTATCAATAATGCTATGTTTTTTAACATACATAAGATGCATACTTTGCCCAAATAGGTTACTCAGTTAACATTATTTGAAGAGAGAGAACCATCTCCTTATACTGGTAGACAGTGTATTTGCAAGTGTGTACTTTGAGATAAACTGTGAGTATGTAGGAAAGTTAAACAAACTGAAACCAAATTCATCCCTGACATAACTCTAATGAAGTCAGTGGAACTACACGAGGTAAGAATTTGGCATAGTGTTCCTCTATGCTAAATTAACCACTTAAATCAAAACACTGGCATTTTTTCATTCAAGCTCTGATTTATGTTAGGGCAACAATAAATACCTTCACACAATGTTCCTCTTATTCTTGAATATCCCTTTTGACATATTGGGTCTGTAAAACAAACAAAAGTGAACTTTTAGAACGCTACAGTCCAAAACTCACCATTAACTTATTGTGTAAAACTGATCATGTGAAATATTATCTAGAGTTTATTGCTATGAGAAGTCTGAGTGCTTAGACAATATCTCAGTATTTTCTGAAATAACAAAGAGGTAAGATGGGGCAACTACATAAACTATATAGTGTCAGGCATTATCCTCTTTTGTTTCCCATGTGTCTTAGCTAGCTAGCCCCAAAGTGGTTGTATGATTCCTGCTTCATTCATATAAATTAATTCATTTAACTTGATCACAGCACATTACAGCCCTATTTACCATGGATGGATGAGGATTAATTCTGTTAAGATATACAGGATGAATTTATCTAAAGATTTGAGCAAACTAGCAGCTTTCAGCATATAAAAATAACAGCCTACACACATTTCTGCATTCATCAGCTCATCCCCGGGTTCCCAGCTCATCCCACAGTTCAGTTTAATTATCAAGTGAATATGCAGAGACCTCAACCCATTTCTTGATCAACTGTATGATTCTCTAGGTCATCAGTTAATCTACAGAGTATAATAACAAGGGCTACTCCCTCTCCTCCCTCCATTACCACATCAAAGTTGCATTTGTTGCAAACATTTTCTTGGGAGCTCTGGGGAACATGCACCTATTGCTACATCATTAGGACCTCTAGGTCACTAATTACGACAAACCATGCTAAAGTAATGCTGCAAGTTACAGACTGTAGGTGTGGTCCCTTCCCTTCAGAATTTAAACTTGTAAAATGCTTTCTATAAAATCCAGAGTTAGAACCTTCTATAGCTACATGCTACCTCTCAAATATTAAGACTTCTCTTTTTCAGACTAAGTAAGGAATGAGTGTTTGATAATAGAAAAAGCAAAGTTATTTGTCTAGCCTGTGCCCAAACTTCTATGACAATAATCTGGACCAACCTCAGAATAGGAAAAATCCCTGGTTCCTGAGGAAAATGAACAGCGTTACCTCGTTCACATGGTGTACACGGGCTTCCCCAAGCAGCACCTAGTGAGGAACAGCACTGGGACTTCAGAGTTGCTCCGTTGATATTTATTTCACACCTTCCATCCACTATGTTCTGCCAACAGGTACCCTTAACAGTTTCTATATGGAAAAAAACCCCAATGTATTGTCATGCAGATTGTTTAGCATTATACGTCAATATTTTTGCAAACACACTTGAATTTAACCATGAAAAAGAATCATCCTTTCATTATGACTTACCACATCAGATCTGAATTTATCCTTCTCTATGCTAGACTATAGCCTGAAATCATACCAGCACAGAGCCCTTGAAAATTCTAGCTTATGCTTATTGACTTTAACAGGAAATTTCTCAACACCATTCAAGATCTGAGTCATTATATTTATTATGACTCAGATTAGAAGCACATGCAGAAGAACAGGGTAGATGTGAACCTGTTCTAGATCTTTCGTTAATCTATTAGATTCCCCAGTCTGGATAGCTGACCTTCCCATATAGGGATAGCTAAGGATCAGACAGAACTATAGTTCCACAGTTTTCCTCACTGACTAGGCAACAGCGAAAAATTCCTGTCCCTCCAGAACAGGTAAGGGAAAAAATCATGAGTCGACAGAGTATCTGTGTCACAGCATTGTCTGTGGCTGCTCTTGAGCTGGTCTGGACTGTATACAACTTACTCATGCTCCATCTCAAACAGAAAACTGGCCTTTCCAGAGGGCAGATTTTAACGAGAACATGTCCACCACTCTTGCAGGAGGAATTAAGTGGGTGAGTACAGTTCTGAAGAAGTAGTCTTAGCGTTTCTGTATTTGTTACAAAAAAATTTAATCTCTCTCAAATTTGACATAGAAGCACACCACGCTCCCAAGTACTAGTCATAATTTATGTGCTCACAGTAACGGTGAAAAAACTTTCTTTACATTGTTTCTGTAACATTTTCCACTAAATGTATCTACACAAGTGATTTTTAAATATTTTCTAAACTTGGAGTACAATGTTTGTATGTCAGTGGACATTTTCATCCAGAAAACAGAAAATCTTCAGAAGAATAAATACCTATGCAGATGGTTCTGGTTGTATCCAAAGTACTTTCAGGAGAACACTCACAAGCAAAAGAGCCTGGTGTGTTTTTGCACACCCCATTAACGCAGGGGTTAGATTCGCATTCATCAATATCTAGAAGAGAAACACGCTGCCATTAGTGCCAGGAAGTGTTAACAAAAATACATACAGCCTTTTTCAGCTTAGGGAAAAATGGAAGAAGCTTTCCTCATGACCACTTTTCCTGATATTCTGTTTTTCTATTACGAAACTCTTCACAATAGACTAATGATGCATGTGTCCTAAAGACACACTACCATGTTAGAACATGAAAACACTGAACTTGGAAGCAGCATCTCATTTTTCAGTGATATCCAGCTATTGCCCTTCTTTGTGTTGATGGACTGTGCTGTTTAAATGATCTGATACACATCCTGTATATGGCTCAAAAACAGTTCAAACTAGGAGCCGTCAGGCTCTGTCCTCCACACAAGATAACAGATCTGTAAAACTTGGTTCTTCTCAAGTTTTTCTCACCCTTGGCACAGCGCGGCCCCGCTGGTTGTAGTCAGTAAGGAGGGTGCTAGTACAGACCTAATACAGGCTATTCCCTGATGTTACCTAATACTTTCATTCTGGCCTTGTCTCCCCATTCCCCTACTTTCCCATATAATTTCTTTATGGTTTTTTTTAGTTCTACACATTATATCCTCATCAAGGTTCAAAGTATTTCTGGCACAATCTGAGAACAATCCAAATGAATAAAACTAGGATGAAATGGAGTGTAACCAATTACCTTCACATGTCTTTAGGTCAGGAGTGTATACAAATCCTTTTGGACAGGTGCAGGTGAAACTTCCAGGGGTATTTCTGCATTGCCCGTTGTCACAAAGCAGCATGTTCAGCGCACATTCATCAATGTCTATAATGAAAATCAAGAACTTTTTAAGAAAGAAAACATTTCTGGAATTGAAGCCAGGACAGAATTTCCCTCCCAACAGCCACATTTCATTAGATTTTTGTGTATGTGGAGAGAAGAAGGAGACAAAGGGGAGAGAGAGAATACTCACACACATGACTTGCACTGTTTTTCAAAGACACTAAAAAGATTTCTAGATTCTTTTAGTACACAACAGGCTTGGAATAATTTCAAATGGAAATGTCCATTCCAAATTAACACTGAAGATCCCACTTAACTGCACCTTCCTTCTTCATGAAAACTATCATTAAAATAATGGAAACCATAACAGTTATATGAATTCAAACCACACATTTTAATTTTGTTATTTAAATAGGGAAAAATAAAAAAACCCCACCCTTCTCTGTATATTTTTGTTCACTTTTTCCTAAGCTTTATTCTATAGCAGGCTGCTTTGCTTTTATAAGAGCTCGTACTTCCTTTCTATACATATTCATAATAAGTGACAGCCACACCACAGTTCAAAATAAAGCTGGGCATCACACTTTCATCTTGCCTAAATTGTGGAATAGGTCTATGCAGTCTCCGATTCCATGGACAGCAGCCCCCACAGTCATGAAAGAAATGAGGAGAGGCTTGGTTTGGAAAGGTTTGCTGTCATCCTGTTCTTTAAATCACCATTTTTTCCAAGCTGGCTCTGAACTGTCTTAGATGTTATGGCTAACAAGGCCAATGCAAGTCTACGCTTGCTTCAGAGGTGAAAAATTTAAATAGAAATGCTAGTGCTAAATTTCAAGACCCCTTAAGAAATCTTTGGAAGAGCTGTGGTCATTAGAGAGCAGTTGTGAAAAAGTGGCAATGGGCCACGAATGGCAGGTGAAGATCAGGAGAGACCCCGAGAGCAGACAGGAACAACTGGCTAAGTCAGAGAGGCCTCAGAAAGTGTTGAGAGAAGTTGGAAAGACTCAGAGGGTCAGTGCAGCAGCTGGGAACAGCAAAAGTGCTAGGAAAAGCAGGGAGATTTGTAGAATAAAACAGACCATGTGGGAAGCTTCACAGGAGTTCAGAAAAATTGAGAGAGGGCCAGGTGGAACATTATGGAAGAATGGGAAACAGCTGTGATGGAGCATGGATGTGGGCTGCAACAGGGTGGGCTGGGGAGCAGCTGGAAAGCTCACAGATGGATAGGGAAAAAAGAAGGGATGCCATAAGCTATGGGCAGACACTGAAATGGGACATGGATAATTAAAGCCAAAGAAGCAAATGGGAAAATGGGATGAATTACAGTATGACTTTTATCAAAGATAGGTCAGCTCCTATTTTTTTTTTAAATAAGATAGTGGATAGTTTAGACTGGGATAACACAGATGACAAGATATTTAAGTTTAAGTAGAGAATACAGACCCAAATAAAATTATTATGTCAGCTGGAGATAACAGGAAGGAATTTAAGAACTTTAAGGTGGTTCCAGAGCTGGCTGAAGGAGAGATTACAGTAGGGTATATGAAAAAGGGGAGTAATCACAATGGAGAGAGGATATTAGCAATGCCTTTCAGGGATTAGTCTTGGGACTGGCCCTATAAAATATTCATTGCAATGCAGAAGTAAAAAAATGAACGGGATCAAAAACTGCAGACAACACTAAACTAGAAGTTATTACTAATACAGAGAATCGTGCAAGACTAAATCAATCTTGACAATGTGAATGAGAGAAATAAGATGAAATATAATCACCAACGACCGAAAGCTTGCAACTAGGGACCAATAGCAATAACATGCTATGAACCAGAACTCATCAGCTGAAGGCTATCAAGAAGAGAAAACTCTGGATGTAACTCCCAATTAGAGGTTGACTTTGACTGCAAAGTGTAACATGTATTTGGGAAAAGACAAATGCGCCCTATAATCAGTTTACGCAGGATATTCCTAGGGGCAATGGAGAATTGCTGGCACCACTATAAAAGGCACTGGTCGGACTTCATCAGAACACCATATACGGGTTGAGCAGTTGTGTTCAAGGGAAGACTGCAGCCTCTGCTTTTATGAGAAGACTGAAAGTGTGGATTTGGAAGTTTAGCCAACAGAGTTTGAGAAAGGATATGATGATTCTTTATAAATACTTTGTGGATAAGTGCTGACATGGTGCTAAGTCAAAGGATAATATTAGTACAACATCAACTGGTAATGAAATGGTCACAAATAAATTTTAACAGGAAACCAAAAGAAATTTCTGATCAGTTGTGCAAAGGAGGTCTGGAATAATGCACCAATGCAGAAGTGGAAGAAAGGAATCTAAACGGTTTTAAGTTAATGGACTTTCAAAGGGACTGTGTAATGGAAAAAGAGAATTGCCAGAATTAGAATTTGTAACAGGAGTCTGCAGGCATCTGATGGGGTTTTTGACATCCCAGATAGTGTGAGAAGAGACTGGACTGCTACTTATTTGAATTCTTTTTATCCCATGCCACAGTGCTTCCACTGGTCACCTCTAAGGAGCAAGAAGAACTTATTTCACCTTTTCTGTGATGAAAAATTTGGCTTTAGATTTTTTTTCACTCGTACAGCACAGGAAAGCAACCTTAGCTAGAGACACCATGCCATCAGATTCTGCTGGTGCTTCCAATGACAATAAATTTTCCTGTGTCTGTCCAGTACATTTAACACAGTTAAACCATTAGCCCTGTCTGAAAGTTGAAAGGGAATTTTCTCCAAAGTCAGAGTTGGGAGAAACTATGTAAGCCTTCTGTAGCATATGGGATGCCTATCTTCTTACGATCAGTTGAGAGTTTTGCTTAAATTCCCTGCTCTTGGAGGCACCTATCACACTGGTGATCCTAGATTCCTCCTGTGGTGTATTGTAATTGCAGGATCTGGCTTCTTTTGATTTTGAGAAACGTTGGTACTGCAGAGTCCACGTTCGGTGGACTTAACTGAACTGGATGTTTATTGCCTGGTTGCCAGTGATTTGAGTCACTGACAGCAATGGTCCCTTACAGCCCCACTGTGGAGGATTTTATGAGCATTGCAAAGCACTGAAATTAAAACAAGAATTCAGCAGAAACATCCAGAAATATCAGAATTGCAGCTAGTGGATCTGATGAAACACTGAAAAAAAAAAAAGTGAAAGAGGATAAAAACAAGCATCAAACTTAAAAATGAAAATTGGGACATTTCCTACCAATGCAGTTTTTCCCAGTTGAATCTACTTCATATCCAGGGTTACAAATACATTTGTATGTTCCATGCAGATTCTCACACCTTCCATTTGGACAGAGATCAGTATCCAGCAAGCACTCATTAATATCTACACAAAGGTTAAAAAACAAAACCAAAAAGCAGAGTCAGTTGTTGAGGGGTTGTGGGGGTTAATTCTCCAAACTAGGAAAAGATACACTTTCAATATCGCTAACATTGGCTGCTCCATATTTATAAGCATGTAGTTCTGATTAGGAAATTCACACCTAAATATTCACACTCAGGAGAAAAAAGCATCCCTTTCACACTGATCTAAGACCATTTCTAGCCCATAGACATTTAAGAGACTTGCAACTGTAGATAAGAACTGGGATATTAAACTGGGGTCTTATATTTAGAGGCACATGTACTAATACCCCCCTGTATCTCCTGATTCATAGCATTTCCAGATGACATCACTCTCCAAAGCATGAACATCCCTCCTTTCTGAATGCTTTTACCTCTCTACTGCCAGCAAACTTACTGGTGAGCATTGGCTGACTTAGACTTTGCAATTTCACAGTTCTACAACTACAAAGCTTTTATTATAATCATTCGCTCCTTCTCTGTAATTAAACAAACTCTGTCAGCCTGGCCTTTTTGACAAATGAAAACATGTGAGGAAGCTCAATGTTCAACATGGCTTTATTCTTCAGGATGATTTCAGTTGAAACGTGCAAACATGACTTATCATATATGATTTCTAAGTCAAATAGGTAATAACACTCATCACAAATTTGCCATTATTTTATAACAGCACTCACATATATTCCATGGCATAAAACAGGGCACACTGGTGAAAGTGCTTGCTCCACTCATTTCATCCTCAATTATTCTTATGTGTTGCAAACAGCCATTTGAATAAGGCTTCCTCCCATTCTTCCCTGCCATCATCCAGCATGTCTAACAAATCAAGGTTATCAAGGTAATGGTTTTAGCCAGAACTGCTACAGTTTGAATTACAGCAGGTGATCTTACCATTTCCTCCTGCAGTCATTCCAGTTCCACTGCTGCACAGAGCCTGATATTCAGCTGCAAAAAAATTAAAATACATACTGGAATATTCTTTCTTAGCTCACTGCTTTCAGCATCATCATTTACAACATGCCAATTAACTATTTGAATGAAATAATATGCCTTTCAATTATTCTAAAAACATTAATAGCCTCAGTCTTCTGAACCTGTGAAACATTTTAGCAGATTCAGGGTCTGCACCTGCTCACGAAATGAATAAAAACTTCAGGTGGTGAACTAAGGCATTTAGGAACAGACATAAACTTCATGCTGGCCCTCCTACACAAATGAACCATAACATACACAGCAAGATTCTCCAGAACTTGTACGTCCAAGCCCTTGCTCAAAGTGCACATTCAAAGTGACGAGGAAACAGAAAAAGTTTTCCTATAAATCTAGCCCATATTTAACTCCATTTAGCAGGAGTGTCTTCAGGAGTTCATAGCAGATCAAGGATCTCTTATCCTTAAAAAATAGTAAAACTTGTATCAAAGTCTCTCAAATGTCTCAATTACTGCTGGGTTCAAGTTCTTCTTTTGAGTTCAGAACAATTAACAGAATAAACTGACAGTCAGATCAGCATTAATTGTTGCCATATAGGTCAGCATTTGCCAATATATTTGCACTTTAATAACAGCCCACATAATTACATTGCTAAAATTAATAAATATTAAAAGTATTTATGGAATTAGCTGTCTTCTCTTTAAGGAAAATCACAGGCAACACATCTCCCAATATTATCATAACCAGATTATGCAGATTAATATGTACCCCTGCTTGAATCAAATAATTACTGCCACTGTATGTGAAAGCAGACCTGCTCTGGATGTGCATCAGCAAAACTTTCAGTCTAGAATGGCAGGAACTTCTGCAAAGAGCTTCCGAGGAGCACAAAGAGACAAATGTCTTCCTTTCAGGAATTTTTTTCAGTCTCTCTGATAGATACAATGCTCCTCTCAAAGAATTCTTCTCCTTCCCTCCCCCACTGAAAGCCCAAAGAAATGCTACATTTCACCCTACATGAGAGGGCATTTTTTTAACAATTGAAGACATGGGCAAAATAACACAGGAAAAATAGCTTCCACATATGTAAATGTTCTGCTAAAGTAATTCAAATACAAAACAGAAGTCAATGATACAGAGTCCAACATTTACAAAAGATTTCAACTCTACGGTACAGTAAGAAGGGCCCACTGATAGCAGCAGAGGCTGCTGGAAAGGCTCCTTCCTATTCTGCTAACATTTCCTTGGTGTTTTGCTATTCTAAACAACACAGCATGTTATAAAATGGTAGTCAGCAAGTTCCAGATGAAGAGCTCACATCAGCTCAGCCAGCCTGATTTGTTCCAACTGGTTTTGTCTCCCTAATGCTTTTCACAAAGCTATCAGTTAAAACTGAGATTTAAAAAATAAATCTAAAATTATTTTTGCCTACAAAGCAGATACCGTGTTAGCATGAGATGCTTTTGAACTACATATCGAATGGCATATTTTGTTTATTTGCAACAACAAATTTGCCGAGTGAAAAGAATCACTCAAAAAAGTTGGGCTTCAAACTAGCTCCCTGCAGTCAGTTGCCTCCATGAAACCAGGGTCTCTATTTACTGGCTTCACAACAAGGACCATGTCAGCATAGTCTTCTTGGAAGAAGTGCTTTCCTAAAAGCAGATTCTGCCCATGAGAATGATTAGGATTGCATTCTTGCCAGAAAGAAGTTATGTTCCAGACAACTTTGCTTGGTGGGGATTTCGGTGAAAGACTCAAGTGTTCTCAACCACTTAACTGAACGTTTGTTTTTGCATTGACTATCCAAAAGGTAGTCACTGTATAAACAATTTCAGATCACTTGAAGGATATAGAATTCAGGCAGCAAACATCTGACTGACAGGTTGTCATGGTTTCAGCCCAGCCAGTAACAAAGCACCACAAAGCCGCTCACTCACCCCCCACCCCCGTGCCTGGCCACAATGGGATGAGGAGAAAATCCAAAGGCAGGCTCATGGGTCGAGACAAGGACTGGGAGGGATCACTCCCCACTTATGGGCACGGGCAAAAGACAGGCTCAACTTGGAAGAGACAAAATCAATTTCATTTACTACAAATCAAATCAAACCCAAGGATATTAGGAAGGAAAACCAAACATCAGAACACCTTCCTCCCCCACCCCTCCCGCTTTCCCAGCTCAGCTCCATTCCCGGTGCTTTCTACCTCCTCCCCTCGGCGGCAGAGGGGAACAGGGGATGGGGGTTGAGTCAGCTCGCCACACATCGTCTCTGCCGCTCCTTTCCTCAGGGCGAAGATTCCTCACTCGTCCCCAGCTAC
>VYZV01021828.1:98630-184092 GCA_013401275.1 Pandion haliaetus | reverse complement strand
CACTGCAGGTTCCCCTTCTTAAATCTGTTCTCCCAGAGGTGCTCCCACCGTCACTGCCTCCCTGGGCCAGGGGCGGTTCCGACTCTTTGGAGCCGGGGAAGCTTCCAGCAGCTTCTTACAGGAGCCACCTCTGCAGCCCCCTCCCCCACTACCAAAGAAAACCGCACCACACAAACCCATAACACAGGTGTACATAAGAATTTGAATATATGAATTACTCAAGATGTCTCCATGAGTAACTTGAGTTCAAAATTGTATTTTTTGTTATCCACATTATCAAAATAGAGTCTGTTGTTTGAAAATCTGTTTCAGTGCATGTAACAACTCTGGACCCAGATATCGGCATTTACTGTTGCCTCAAAAAATTATCTCCTGTACTCTTCCAACATTGCTCAAAATATGTAACATGTTATACGGCAATTTAACCCTCCTGATTTAGGGTGCAATGGTAATACAAAACTGTATTTTACCTTTCTAAAAATAATTCATCAACGTAAAGCTTAGATTAGAGTATGTGCCAGTAAATATGCCATACCTGAATTTTGTGCTGGGCAGGGCTGACAAGGCTCCCCAAAGGCGTAGTCAGTGCTGGCACAACAGCACTCCGATTTTGTAACTGCACCGGTTAACGGTCTCACGCATTGTCCTCTCTTGTAGCCACCATAGCATGTGCTTCGCATATGTGTATCTGAGGAAAGAAATCTCTCTTAATCCTGCCTCAGCCAACTATGCTGCTGTAAGTATTAAATGTAGCTTGGGTGTCATAAACACTGTAAAATAACTGTCAAAACAAAACATCTTTCACCATTTCCCTATGCTTTTCACCCACCTATACCCTCACTCTACTCAGGACAGGAAATTTTTCTTCCTCACGCTCCTAAGAGTTGATATCTACACACTAGTTACTGCATTTAATGACTTAACATGCATTAGTGAACTACTAGGGGAACAAGCAATACTTAACCCTGAACTAGCAAGAAGCCATGGGGAAAAGGGACAAAGTCTCTGCCATGTGACAGGGACATTACTCACTTGTAACTTGACGGGCCCAGTGGCAGGATCTCGGAGGTAGAATCAAGCATACCTCAAAACTTCCAAAAAACTACAGCACTGTGTACTTCATTCTCAAGAGTGTGATTTTAACAAGAAGTATTTTCTCTCCCCCTCCCAACCTTGTTAGTTGTTTCTGTTTCATCAAAGCTAAAATCAGCACTGGTGCAACATTAAGCCCACTAAGGCCACACTAAAGCTTTTGTTTTCATTTTATAACTGAAAAAGGGTGGAATGAGAGAAAAAAAACTTGCACAAGGAAAAGATCACGAAATATGCTGCCATTAAAAAAACCTTGCTTTGCTTGTAAAAAACAAAGAAGTCGGTAATGCTATTCCAGTGCATAAGATTTAAAATGTTTATCTATTCAGGTCCAGGGGTGGCTTTCCTCACTTTTTAAAAACTGGCCTGTAATGGCTGTCAGACACATTAGAATTTTAAAATCAAAAACTTCAAACATCTTTCACTTGTAGAGAAACAGGAAGTGGAAAAATTGGTATGTCCCACTTTAAAAAGAAGTGAAAGAGTAATTCAATCTTTAAGCTTAGTGACAAATGAAGAATTTTACATTGACAGAAATGGGGCAAATTCTCACCTACTCAAAACTGATACTGCACTACTCACCTCCAACAGCACTATGCTGTATAGTCTACCTGATCTTGTGACTTGGCCCACACATTTTTTCTCTTTAAATGCAAAGGGAAAGAAAAAAGAGCAAGATGGGCTATTACAGTAAACATCCAGAGCTATCAGTATCCACTATAACTACCACCCACCAATCCATGAAAAAATGGTTAATTCTACATTCAAACTTGATCTGTCCATCAGTCTAGCATTAATGCCTTAACATCGGTTAATTGTGACTCGCCACACATTAAGCTTGTCTTACCGACACACACACGTCCATCCAGTCCTACTGCAAGGCCAGGGAAGCATTCACATCTGAAAGAGCCATCAGTGTTCACACAGCGTCCGTTCATGCATATTCCAGCTGTCTCACACTCATCGATGTCTGTTGGAGAACAGAATGAGCTTTATTAGAAATTAAATTACATAGTGTTCAATGCCTGGCTGAAACTTACATTTGTGCAGCTTATTTTCAATGTATCCTATAGAAAATATCAAGTGTAAATGGAAACTAGTTCAAGTAAAGGTTTTATTAGGAATAATGAAAAATTCATTCTGTGAAATGGAAGAAGAAAATGCAAAATTCAGGAGAAATAAACAGAACAAAACAATTGCACTCTCTCTTTGGAGAGTGAAAAGGGACTACATTTTCCTAACTTGTTCCCAAGAGGCACATATTCTGATTTAAGCGTCAGTCAGGCAAAAACATAATCAGAGGAAGGAGGAAACTGTGACTGCTAAGACAAAGGATTTCTATAGTGTGTAACAGGGCATTCCCTTGCTGTGTTAACAGTTAGTTCATGCTGTAAGGTATCAGTCCAGATAGCAAATTGAATCTTTCACACACACCCCCCGTACGAGGTGCCTTCACAGGACCACCAAAGAATTTTCCTTCCTCCTGCTCCAGGTTCAGTTTTTGGAAGCATGGCTGAATCTCCACAGTCAGACCCTGCCCCGCACGTAGTGTCTCTCTGGTGATCTGCATGACAATTGGCTTTTCCTGTCAGATGCTCATTACAGCCCATTTTATAAACTTTCAATGGACAGACTGCACTTCAGTCTTGAAAGGAATTTGTTAATGATTTTAGCACTGAGCAACTGCTGGGCACGTTACCATCTTTGCCCAACAATAGTACATTGAACAATAAGGCCCTTAGCAATGAAATACAAGAATGAAGCCTTATAATATTATACTACTACAAAGGGATGTTAAATTAGCAAAAAAATTATATAGGCTGCGTATCTTGTTAATAGTAAAATCATTCCCTAAACACAGAGACCATGCCATTATTTTATAAGTGATTAAGAAAAGGAGTGTTTAAAATATTGTTTGGAAGTATGTATAACCTTTATAAAATAATCACTTCATAACAACTCTCCATAATATATACAAGAGACAGTGTGTGTGACAATTTCCTTTTTTCTGACCTTAAAAGGGCAAATTGAGAGTGAAACACCTCTGTGTTTTACTTAGCTTGTGTTGTTTGGCATAAAACATGGCTTGTATGATCCAAGATTCCTTTTTCAAACTGCATTTTAAAATAGAAGTTATATTTAAAGTACATGGGCTCAATTCATTTCTGCTTCATCCTGCAATCTTTTGTTCTGTTTCAGACAAATCTTAAATGCTTTTCCCACTTTAAATTTAGTCCTTACTCAGTGTAAATAAAAACAGAGTTGGGACTTCAAAATGTGCCCATACTATTTAACAGTGTAGATAGTTATTTTGTTAGACAACGCTGAACTCCTTTGACAGATACCAGTTCTCAGAAAAGAAAAAAAATAAAAGAAAAAAGTTAACTTTCCTTTTTTAAGGTTACTTACAGAAACAGAAAGGCAAAGTTACTTTTTTTCATTTTCCTGTAGTTCATGTTTAAAAAAGATTTTGTAAGCTAGTAAGGGGTGAAATGTGCAATCCATTTTCTTCTGTACCAATTTACAAATGTGTTGAAAATACTGTTATATATGTTTTACAGAAAGGTAAAGTGGGTCACTAAGAATTGTGCAGATCTGCTGAAAACCTGGCTCCAGTACAGATGGGGTAAAAAGCCTCTGCTTTTACCAGGGCTGAGATCCCACCCAGCAAATCAACTGCACACACAGGCATAAAGTCCAACTTTCTAACCCTGACAAGGCTCCGCTGTCTTCTGTGGTAAAAGTTGCCATTTGGACAACTTCAAAAATACTGGCTTTTCTGACTTTTGCCAGAATACCTCAACCTGGTTCTGGAAAACCAACTAATGGACTCATTCTCCATGTCCAATGAGTTTTTGCTGTTTCTGCTTAGCTTGCTCAGTAGTGCCAGCTGGGCACACTAAGTCCTCTAATTTTAACCAGGAAAAATTTACTCAGACTACTAAACCACCACTTTCAGTTGCCTTGCAATAGCTTTCAAATTGGGGAATTCCTGTTTGGTCTAAAGACAAAACAATGTATGGAACAGAAATAATGCTTTAAACCTCTGCTTGCCTGATGTAAGTATTTCTGAAAAATCATCAGCAAATCATCAGTGAAAGAAGCTAATGGTGAATAAGTTTAGTATGTCTTGTATTACAGGGAACACACAAACTATGGTGTAACATTCTTTTTTGGCATGTTACTTCATAAAGCCTGAGTGGAATTTTTTTACCAGACAGCCAAGCACATGCCCTGTACTTATACTTAAATTCCAGTTTTACGGAATTAAGTGTCAATCACAGTATCCCCAATTTTGGGCTAGAAATTCTTCTTACTAGTTCAAAATTCAGCTTAGAGTGCATCAAATGAGATGTTTATAAGAGTAATGTGTTGCACACTGCAATTCTTATAATCCATTGTTGATCCCCTAAAGAGTTTGGCATAAACACATGTTCAATTCCATATCAAAATTGCTCAGGCAGGTAGCCAATTTGCTGCAGAAATGTCAGTTTGTGCATGCACAAATTCCCAATATGCATGAGCACTAACTGCATGTGCAAGCATGAGGTTAGCGTTTAAGCTTGTGTAAGATCTTAATGCGTTCACTTCACAAACAAATTCAGGATATGCAGTGTGAACAATGAGTGTTTCAAAGGCTAACCATTCTGTAGGACAGAAATTATTTACTCTGTACATGTGGTGTGTACAGAAAGGACTCAATAAGCATTGAAACGTACAGGAAAAGACATTAATAAAGATCAATCTTTTAAAGTTTTACTAACATGACTGGAGACATTTACCAGAGAGTTGTGCTCTCTCTAGCCACTACATTCCTGGGAATTATTTCATAACAACTTTGGGCAAGTGGAAGAAAGGAGACAAATATGAAGTTGGGAAAAAGTGTAATTTGGGTGTCAAGGCCTCAAAATCTGGTTTGATTTTGACCCAATAGCAATTTTAACACGTAATGAATGTTTCCATGCTCATTCATTGAGAACAAGGCATACTGTAAGTGTTGAAAAGCAGTGGGAGAAATCCTTCATATTACTATAAGATCTGTTCCAACTTTCAGTAGGATCAGTTGAGTTGCCTGCAATTTTGGATAATTTTCAAATATTCTTCCTTTGATGCACAGAAGTAACATTTCTCTAGGGCCAGAAACCCCTTTTTGGCTGTATCCATACTCCTGTTTAGCCAGGAGGCATGTAACAGAGACTGTGAAGTTGAGTATCATTGGTTTTTAAGTAGTCTGAAGCAATTTACATACCATCTTCTTGGATGGCATTTCAGTGCACAGATNCAAAAAAAAAAAAAAAAAAAAGAAGAAAAAATACCAAAAGATGCTCAAAGCAAAAATCAAGACAAGCATTTGGGCTGAGCTTGCATCAGTGAGTCACATCGCTGCTAACGACACAGAGAGCAGCCAGTAGTCTTTGGGAACACGACTGGCTGATGTGCTAAGGCCTGATGGGCATTGAGTTCTTCCCTGCCAAGTCAGAGACCAAGTCTCGCTGTCATCCCACACACAGACCGCTGGAAAATAAGCTTTGGCAAAGCACAGACATACACCTACCACTTGGAAAACAGGTAAGAATGGAAATAAAGCTGATCGCTCTAAGTATGTGAAGGCTGCAGCCAACACAACCAGTAGCTGTTAAGCTAAGGAGACACTTGTATGGATCTGCACATTTGTTCATTTGAGCAAATAAAGAACAATTCATTCTCCCAATCAAAACAACCCTATTAGAAAGCAAGAATGGGGTCATCTGTCATTAGAAATACATGATTCCCCCACCTGAAGGCTGGGTAGCACTGTCCTGCATACCTAGTGCAAAAGTTATCAAATGCAAGAGAAGTTCTGGATGTTTTACCGGATTTATTGGCCTGGTTTGGATCTAAAGTCTAAGTCTAGACACCACGCAGTTCAGATCTAAGACTGCTACAGTGTTCAGGAAACAACAGGATCCAAATTAATTCACCTTTCATGTCACTAACTCTCAAACCCAAATTATTTATTCAAACATTTATTTTTGTTATTGGTCCACAACATGATGCTGCTGTGTAATCTAGAGTGACCTTTTTTTAAATTTGTCAAAGTGTTAGCAAGCACTGTTTCTGCCTTGATTCCAAGAGTTAAAAGATTTTAAGTTTTTCAAAAGAAAATCTGTAAATAACTTGGCCCAGCACTTGTTTATTCCTTATTTCAACTTCTGCTTTGTGCCTGTAAAACTTGCTGAAACATGAAGATTTATACACACAGAACTTCCAGTTCCTGACAGGACTGAACACCAGAACGCTGCAGTGTCTCCCACAGCGGGTATTGCTGAGCTAGTGCAGCAAATGGAAAAGACAATCTTGCTGTGGCGCTCATGTCTGCATCTCGGTCACATCGGGTGCTGGGCACTCCTCAGAGGTACTGTATTGACTAGGAACACCCAGACAGGAATGGGAGAGAAACCCAAAGAAGGCAATGAGCCAGGATGTTTGGGTGGCCAAAGGCAGAAAACTTTAAAAAGCCAAACACAAGAACTGAGGTATACTGGAGCCAAACTGCAGAAGACCTCATAGGCAAAAAAACCTGGAGTTTAACTAGATCAGATCACACAGTCCTTGATCAAAAATATTACCGACTCGCTGGTTAGGGTGGTTGCTCATCACTGTGAAGACTGAGTACCGTTTTGCACAGTGTCAAGTCATTCTAGCTGATTAAAAAAGCGTATCTGACGAGAACTCTGCCCAGTATTTCTTGTCCTCAAGGATCACTATAAGGAAATAAGGTGATTCTTGAAGCTACTAGAGGCATATAACTCACAAGCTTTGGGAACCCATAATTTACTGTGCTCACCTCTGCAATAGCGTCCATCAGATGCTAACTGGAACCCTGGTTTACAAATGCATTTAAAACTGCCATCTTCATTGATGCACATCCCATTGAGGCACATGTTCCTTATGCTGCATTCATCCATATCTGAAAATGTGCGTAATAGACATAATGCTCATAATGTTTAAGTAAAAGAACTCTTACTAGTCATATCCAAAAGATAAACCTTAATTTCTTTCTTAGTTGTCAGAGGTATATGATAATCAGAAACATACGATAGAACATACTGCACTGTCCTAGAGGATGTGTCAGAGCAATGACTCTGTTTTTTCATAATGAATCATTAACATATAAAGGTATGCATCCAAAAAGGGCAAAGAGAATGCAAAACAGATGAGAACTGGACAGCTTAAGAACTGCCAGTTGGTGAAAAACGTAAAAAAGTGAGAAAGTTATGTAATTGAAGAGGGTTTGCAATCCTGATATAAGTAGAAGCTAGGTTAGAAACAGCCTCCTATTTGGAATGGTAAATACAACTTTATGTTACTAAGAACACCTGAAAGGGGAGGAGTGGGCTTTTGTGTTTGGAGTGAAAACTTTTGTAACCTCCATTGAATGAGTCTGAGATTTATGATGTGGGAGAATTCCCAGCACTGTGCTCAAGCATGCATTCTGTGGGCACTTTCATCATCAACTTTGATTTAAAATAAAATCTACCCCTTCCCTGGATTCAGTATGACAGGTCACATAGGAGGGAACTTACTAATCATAGCTTCATACTAGCATTATTCACTCTCTGACCTAATGGCACAGCATGAAGGATTCAAAAAGGAAAAGGTGGAGGTCCCAGACACTGCTATTCTGAACACTGTACAGTTACTCACACAACAATGACAGAAACCAAAAGGCAAGTACAGAGAATTCCGTGCTTGATTCAAGTAAGCTTTTACATCCTCTTAGTCTTTATTTCGTCCAGGCACAAATGAAATCAGTTTTGGACGTTACATCCAAAAAAATTAGTACTATTTACCAGTTTCACCTGAAGGACTATACGCAGTTACATTATGGTATGGCACAATGCCATGGTCTTTACTGATTACTGTGTGTGTGCACATGTATTCCTAAGAACAAAACTCAATGCATTACAATGCCAGAGATGAAACTGTTTCATAAGTGGATGCAACAGACATTCTGGCAACATACGCAATGGAATTAAAAATGTTTTACCAGACTGCCGATGTCCTGGTTCTTATTACTATTAGCACACAGTATTTGGTGGGAAAGGAGGAAATCAGAAACGAGTTTTTTTCCAAAATATGTTAATTTCCAAATATATTTGGTCAATATAGTTCCATAATAAGATATTTAAAAAGCAGCTTATAGTGCTAAACTGTATCTAAAAAAGAGTCAGGAAAAACAGAGTCTTAAAATGTCTGTCTCTACCAAGGATTAACAGAATCACTACTAGCACATAAAATCACTGGACTGTAATGACATTACAATATATTCAGAATCGTGCTATTTTCCTTAATATTGCAGCTGTCTTGGACAGAAATTACACTTCTAGACATGGTGTGTTTTCTTTTTACTTACAGGCTAAGTCAGACAAAAATAATTTATGATTTAAAAAAAAAAATCATGTATCTATCCCAACCAGGAATTTTGGCATTAAGTCTTTGAGCTGAATCACTGAGATAATATTCTGCCAAAAATGTTTCTAAGAACAGTGCTTGAAATTCCTTTAACGTATGAATAGATCATTGGGAACCCTCCCAAGGACCTTGGGAAGCATGATAAAGAACATTCTTCTTTTTCCCCCCCTTTACTAAAGGTCTGGGAGGTAGGAACACATCAATTATGTTTACAAATTTTTCCTAAAACAGTTTTTATGGGTCAGACCAGACTGCATCTACATAAAACACATTGCTAGTCACCCAGTAAGATCCCATAAAGCATGCTGTTAAACACACAGTAAAATCAGGCAGCATGTGACTTGTGCTCCGTTTTAAAATGTACCACTCCCATCAAAGAAACTGCATTTTGCGATAGTGGTATGTGCTATTTCTCCTGCTGGACAGACATCCTGTTGAAGATTGCCAAGCCAAGGCTCCAGAACTGGCTGCAAAAGACAGTTTACTTGCCCTCCCAGATACAGCAAAAGGTATTTAGAAATTTGATTCCTTGTTCCTTCCCTTCCCCCCCCACCAGAGGTCCTTTTCTTTTTCATTGACATGAATAACCTCTTGCAATTGTAATTACTGATATGGAATAACTTCAGAAAAGTCTTACCTTCACAGTTTTTCCCATCAGCTGCCACTTGAAAGCCAGCATTACACACACAGTGAAAACTGCCATCTGTATTTATGCATCGTCCATTATTACAGATACGACCATTCTGTAAACATTCATCAATGTCTGAAAGCCAATCGAAAAGAAAAATAACATTTTCAGGTTTTTCTTTTTTTATACTCAAGAGGAATTTTTCCCATTTCCCCTTCGCCTAGGTTTTTAACCCTACATGGAAACTATTTTCACCTGAGAAATGATTTATTTTCATTTCCACAACCGAACATTATGGGGGTGGAAAACGTTCATCAGCTTGAAATTTCAAGTTGCTGTGGAAGAATTTCAGTGAACATTACTCTGCAGCTTGCTCAAGCAAGAATCAGACCCTTTGAATTGTTTTTTTGCATTTTTGTTCATCATGAAAATATTTTTACTTAAGTTTAACTTACCAATAGCAACCTACTGAAGGAAAGACAGGGGAAGCTTGTCTTTTGCTGCTGCTTTGTAAGATAACAGGAAAGTTTGAGACTTTCCCACCTCAGAAGATATTTCTCCTGCTTATTTTATATTTGAAACATCAGCTCCTCATTTCCCTCTCTCTGCAGGAGGTGCTTGGCAAGTGTTTTGGAGGACCTGAATAGTGATATCACACAAGGCTGGCAGCTCTCCCTCTCCTCCAAACGAGGGGAGAGGAGATGCTGAGACAGACTGTCTAGACATTTTTCAGATTGCTCAGTGTTCTCCATCAAGGCCTGGACCATCTCCCAGAGATTCCTGCACACAGGGGACTCAGCTCAGAGAGATCTCAACCAGCCCATGCAGACCTATCTATCATGCAACCACACTGCCTTCCCAAATATCCTGGGGGTGCCCTTCCCCAGGCCCTCTCCGCAGAAGTGCATTCTTGCGCTTCAGGAAGAGGTGGAGCACAGGGTGTCCTCCCAAATGCCACTGCTCTCTAGACACCTACCTGAGGGGGAACCGATGCCTCTCGAAATTGTGAGCCTATATTTGTCTTCCTAGCAGCACGGTAGTTCTGGGAAGCTGCTAAGAAATCCCTGAAAATAACTATTTTGCAAGCAAGCAACCAGGCCAGCAGAGACAAGAGCTGCTCAAGTGACAGGTCACTGCAGTGGCAGCCTGCAGACCTCTTGACTTCCAGCAAAAGCGTACAGGGTTGATAACCCTCCCTTCATTTGATAAACAAGCATCATCGATCAGCAATGCATAAAAGTGAGTTTTCTCTCTGCTCAGTCACTTTCCCCCCTTTTTTGTGGCACTCATTTGTACCTGCGCCTGGTTTCAGCTACTGCACCAGCTTTCTTCCTTAGGACAGGCAGAAATGCTACAGCATCTCAACATTTTTCTGGCCTTTTACTTTTTAGAAGAGTTCATTAGGATTTGTACTTTTATGAATCTGATGCCATCTAAATCATGGTGCAGAAAATTAACACAGAATCTCATTGTTCTTTACATATATACAGCTGACTGGAGACCCACCACTAGTTTATGTTACATTTCTAATTTTCAACTTACAAAATAATATTGTGGATTATTTTTTCTCCCCCCCCGCTCCCCCCCCACCCCCCCAGGAAACTTGCAAAAATCAAAGCTCTCCTCTCACTGTAATTTCCATAATTGCTGCCATCTCAGGGAAGCTCTGACCTCCGCCTCTCAAAAATGTCAGGCAGATTTTAGTAAGCACTTAGCTATTAAAGCTTTGACTCCCATACATTCATAGCTAATCAACTAAATTTTCACCTTTTTTTGAGGTCCATTTTACATCTCCTCTTTTGCAATTGAAAAGCATTTCTTGTTTTGATCACTAATCATAATGTGACAACCTTTATTCATCTATGTCTCCAATTAACATATTCATTCAGCCAATGCCTACTAGAATTATAAGGGATCCTAATAACAGTTCAATCAGTAGCTTGCAATACAGTCTGCAAAGTCTAATCAGTCACCTATCAGACTCATCAGGCAGAAAAAACCCTCCCCTGGAACCTCAGAGCAAGGAATAGATAAACATCTGGTCATTATAGAGACTTCATTTTTCAAGAATGGACGTAAGGAATACATTTGCAAAACCATATCGGCAGAGACACATTTTTGTATGCAAAAAATAAAACCTCAACATACAAAGTAGTCATGAGAAGTAATTTTACAGCAAATGCTGACTTTGGCAGGCACCAGTGCTATATGCATATTTTGCCAAATGCACCCCACTAGCCTTTTTCTTTTCCTAAACTGGCCTAAAACTTCCTTCAGAAAAAAAAAAATAAATTCTGCATATCGTAGCATTTTCTGAATTGCCTGTCAAGCAAGCACAGTTCCCATAGACTGCAAAGGAACTGCTAAGTGACCACACTTTAATGCCATTAAGCTACTGGGCTTCTGACAACCATGTGTTTGTGTAATGAATCAGTCAAATTAAAAGCGTGTGACAAAAATGACTCATGAGTAAATTCATCACCGCTGAGACTCCACTTCAGCACTCCTTCACCACTAGTCAGCTGAACTATGAAGATGCTTCCGCAACATGGCTGTTTGGCAGCAATTAGGGTCAAATACTCCCAGCAACATGCAGCAGTGGTGCTGGCTCTGCATGTCCTCCTGGATTGGAGTAAGCTTCTGTACCACTAATACCTTTCTGATTCACAAAGGGAAGAAAAAAAATTGCACTCTAATACAGATAGTTTTCTTCTGGCTTTTTAGAAACTCTCTGCTTCAGAATGAATGCATGCTCAAAGAACTCTCCCCTTAGTGCAGAAAGCAAAATATGAAGACAAGCTGGGACTCCAAGCATTCAAACATCCTGTTTCATTTAGATGCTTCACTTCTTATGGAATATCAAAGTAGTCATTCATTCTCCTGCCAGAAGTTTCTCATTATGACTTGACTATAAAGGACTGCATCCACCTTTACAGTCAAATTCCCCCACCCCTGGACAGTTTGGGAGCCACAGACCCCTGACAGAGGGCTGACCACTGAGGAGCTATGCATTCCTCACTCCCACAGGAAGACAGGATGAAGACCATCAGGACTATTGTTGAGCCTGGTCTTCAAAACACCAATAATGGGGATACTACAGCTTCCCCATCTAGACCTTCCCAGTGCTTCACTACTTTTCCATAACTTATTTAAGTTTTCCTTGCTGTAATTTATGTTTAGTTCTTTCTCTGACAGTGGGCAAGGACAACACATGGGCACTGTAGTGTTATATTTACCCAGTGAAAGACTTATCTTTCCCCTCACCTCTCTTAGTCTTTTAACAGTAATAGGTGAAGGGTTTCTCCAAAGAAGGGATGTTTAATTCTCCTTGAGACCCTCAAGAAGCAAAAGAAAAATGTTTCAATAGTTTAAAAAACAAAAACCCCAAACANAAAAAAAAAAAAAAAAAAAAAAAGACTTTTTTACTTCAAAGCCACGAACGGTGCCAAGATATTTTGTCTTCTGTTGAAAGTGTCTGTCTTCACAACCCAGTCTGTGAACAACCAGCTCAGGCAGGATATTAATTTTTACTGCCATAGCTGATTTATTTTTTTAAAAAACCCCTCACATTTAACACATGTTAAATTCTGCTTAAAAACTATTTTCCCTCCCGGTATGTATACAATAGTACAGATATGGCTGTAAAACCGTAATTTACCTCGGCACTCTGTTCTAGTTGGCGTGCTCTGATATCCTATACGACACTGGCATATGTAGGATCCCTGGGTGTTCACACAGTCTCCACTGATGCATGGATTCTTTTCACATTCATCAACATCTGCGGAACACAGACAATGTATTTTTATTAAGACATTGGTTGAAAGTTATTCAGGTCTGTAGGGGTATTCTATTGTTTTGTAGTTGAAGAAATAGTGTGCTTCAATCTGAAAGGAATGGGGACACCACTGAATTCCCAGTAAAAGGATCCCACTTTCTAAGCTAAGCAGGAGCTGGGAAAAAGGAGTACTCAACAAGACAAGATACTGCATGTGCAAGAGGTAGAGGCCTTAATCTCACACCTCCACATTCCCAACCCCACTGGAGAGACGGATTTTGACAGAAGCAAAATCTTGCCTGTAAGAGACAGCTAATCATTGCTCCTACATCAAGCTCTGGCCGAGTTCCAAAATTAAAGGGCTCAAGAGCCCAATAAGATACTCCTGATGAGCTGAAAAAGGACTTGTAAATCTTACTAAGCCCGAGATCATGACTGTTTTGTTTTGGTTTTTTTTTAACAATAGGTCATTTGCATACTCAAAGAGCTGGTAGCATTTTAAAGAGGTCATTTCGAACCACTAATAAACACACTATAGTCATAGGTTAGTAAAATAAGAAATCCTTACTTCTGTATAATTTTGTGGCAAGTTACAAGTTTTGTTAAATACTGTCTTAAAGGCAAAACTGCTGTAAAAATAAGTTTGCAGTTGAAAGCAATTAGTTCTTGGAAGTCTATTTACTCGGGTTTTTTTTGGAGGGGGGGTTGTTTTATTTAAGAACTCAGAGTTATTACAATGTGTGGAAAAGAATTTTTTTTTTTCTTTAAAACAAAATTCCCCTCTGTGATTTACAGCAGAAAACCACATACCAATGCATTCCCCTCTAACATCCAGTTGGAATCCTTTGTTGCACTCGCAGCGGTAGCTCCCAGGAGTGGGAATACAGCGCCCATTAAGGCAGAGATGTCGGAACAGTTGGCAATAGTCAGTGAAGTTCACCGGCAAAATCACTGAAATAACAGAGTTGGAAAAATGTTTTAATAGTTCATCAGAATCATTTTTGGTAATCTGCAATTTGTGCAGCATTTTCCATTAAAAGTCAACATTTACCTTCCATCATAACATGAATTACCTAGTAAAATCAGCATTGGGAGAGAGAAAATGGCACTTTGACTCTTACAGATTTGTCCAAAGACAGCCAGCAACCACTGATTTTTTCATCGTGGCAAGTCTGATCCTGTTTTCCTCTTTTGCAGGACAAAAAAGGACTGAGTCTGCTCCTACCTAGTGGTAAAGTAGGTACGTGGCACTGCAGGGACTCCACTAAAAGCCTACAGTAGTAAAGAGCAGTCAGACTGATTCAGTTATCTCCATTTTCACAGATAGCAGAGCGAGAGGAGGGCAGGGATAACCCTGGAAGGTATGCCTATATGGTCTTTGGTAGGCAGACATGAGCTGGCTCTGTCTGTGCTCCCAGCTGACCAGAAGCTGTGCAGCTACATCAGTGCAGTGTCAGGCCCGAGTTAACATACTTTGCCTCTTAGGCTTGTTAGCTGCTCAGCTTGGTGCTGAACCAAGACTAAATAGTTTCAGCTGGTGCCAGCTGCACAGAGCATGGGTGAAATGAGCTTGTGTTTACTTGCAAAAGAGTATGTGGCTACACCAAACGATTTCAGGTGGCACATGCCTACTGCAGACTATATGGGCATGTAGTAAATTCCCTCAGCAAGGGGCAGAATAAAGAATGTATCGATATTCTGCTCTGGCTTCCCTCTTGCTCTACAGAAATCTAACCTATCCATGTGTGTCACTGAAAAAGTTCTTTCTTCACATTGGGTCAGCCTCAGTGTCCCACAAACTAGTATTTTTATTGGTATGTTTCCTAACTGGCCAATCAAGAGTGAGGAAAACAACCTGAAAGAAGCTACTTTCTCCCAGCCAAGCTCTTTAATGCAAGTAACTATCACAACCTAGTCAAAGAGCTATTCACATTCTTCAATGTTGACATGCAAAGCTCACAATAGCCTTAAGATACCAGCAGTGTAACTACTACAATACATGGGCCTCAGTACAGACAGTGAGGATATAATTTTTTAATCCTGTCTTAACAGGGAAAGCACAACAAATGAAGTACACTTGCTATAAGATACATGGTAACCAGGCTATGATTAGAAAGATGTCCAGAGACTATACATCCACATAAAGTAAACAAAAGATACCAACAGCTGAAGGGAGCATGTTGCTCCTGAGAAATGCACGTTTTTAAAGAAGCTGAATGCAAACGGTGCAGGGAAAGGTTATTATTTCTTTCTTACCATGAGGTGGTGGAGCCCGAGATGGATAGATGATTTCTGGCTGTTGAGGAGGGTAAACACCAGGAAGGAGTGGTGGGGGGATGACATCAGGACGGCCTGGAGGAAGGTCGGGTCTTGCTGGCAGCAAAGCAGCTACTGTGCACAATTTGCGATACTCATCTGAAACATGAAAACATGAATGCTGTTTTAGACTCTTGTAGCCTTTCCATTTAATCCAAATCTTCCCCTTTTCATGGTGTTTCAGATTAGCAATAACAAACCTTAAATAATCTCGAAAATCTGAGCCTATACGTTTTCTTCATAATAACAAGTTTTGTTCTGTGAATTGAGTCATTAATCCACAGGAGAGTATCAATACTACTTGTCAGAAGGCTGCTAGTAAAAAGATAACATAACTGACATTCTGGATATGAAATTGAAGAAGCAGGGACCTGATCTTAATCTACTTAGTCTTCTTTCAGGCAAAATCTTTGATGAACTCAGTGGGAATTTTACCTAAATAAGGACTTTTGGACTTGATCCCAAGTTAATTTAATAAAAAGCTTGCCACAGAATTAGAAAAATACTGAACACAGAAAACAGCCCAGTTTCAACTGGATTTCTTAAGTTAACCTCCTAAAGCAAAGAAATACGAATACAAGCAATGAGGCAAAACCAATTAGAGAACGAATACACTAACTCTATTTCCCTATGAAAATGAAGTTTGCTAATAAAAGCAGAAACCAAATGAGGTGCAGGCAAAGAGAAACCAAGTCAGATCCACACCAAGTTCATCCTTTTCCAGACAGGAAAATGATCTATTTTGCTGTAAGCACAGTCTATGCTGAGTGTTATGCATTCTCCTATTGTTTATCTCTATTAGTGGCATCTGCCCTACTGCCCCATTTTTCCTCCTGCCCCCAACCCTTTTGTCTTTGGGAAGTGTGGGTTTGGAACTCGCAATCCAAAGAATGCACGCAGAGTATCACAATTAAAGACCACATTTCCAGCTGACCTAATTCATGTCCACAATTCATGTGTACACAAATAACTATTTGTGCAGCCAGTATCTTTGAACTTCAAAATTTTAAAGTTTATGGCACAACAGGGAAGAGGAATTATATAATGAAAACAAAATGCTACAGAGATGCATGAATTCCTGAAACAATATAAAAAATGAGAACTGAAAAATAAATTCAGTGTTGGGAGAACTAAGCTGGGTATTTCAGCCTTCAACACTTCCATCTCACTTCTATTTCCACCTGTAAAACACATTAGAAGCTCTTCCCAAATCACAGAGGATTTGTTAAATAAACATGGTAGCCTAAAGTTCTGCTTTTCCTGATTGTGATCTTTGCATTTATTTTAATGCTCTTAGGTGATCAGTTTGTTTCATGTGTCACTGCATTTCCTTTTATTGTTCCTCAGAGTGATTTTAATCTTTAAATCGTTCCCAAGAAGATTTTATTGTATTATGTACTGTGTTTTGTTTATTTGGGGTTTTTTCTTAGCTTTCTATTTTGCCTATTCATATGTAACCTGAATCTACTCTCAATCAGTGGTTTACCTGTGATAAAATAGAGACATTCAGAAGAAACAGTGTCTGTGTATGTACATACACAAATTCCAATATGCAAATGTTTGCTAGTGATGGTGGTTTTAATAGCCAATTCTCTAACCATACATTCTCTACAACCCACTGATCAGTCTTTGTGAAAGAAACAATACTGTATTTCTTTTTTACTCTAGATTGGTAATACCCAATTATCCAAAGCCAATCCACCGAGAGCCTAGGTCTTCCATGCAAAAAAAAGTCACAGCCTTGGAGCTGCCCATTGGTTGAGTGGAATTAGCACACATGAAGTGACTGCTGAGGTGAGAATTGAGCACACATGGCTGGATGCCTGAGATACCACTTCTAAAGTATTTATAGTGTCAATGGTAAACCTTGTCATTCCACATAAACAATTATTGCTGTGTTATGCAAAGAAATACAGCGCAAACCTTTTTTATTGCAACTTTAATCTCCATGTATAATTTCTAGCAATAAACAGCCTATTTTATAGTCACATCTGGGTCTGCTGCCCACACTGAAAATGCAACCGCTTGGTTACATTATGCAGCTAGTGCTCCACTTTATATTGCGGTAAATTTCCATTTCAGAGTTAGAGAGACTTTGGGCCACTGACAGCTCTAAATTCCTCATCTTGCTTTCTCAGGATACATTAAGGAATAACTGAATTTGATTAAGTAATGACAGCAATNTGGGCGGGGGGAGGGCAGGGGATGGAGAAAAAAAGTGGCATGTAACTATGATCTGGAAGACCTTGCATGGATTTATTACTCAGGAAGTCCTGGGTTCTCTACCACGTCTCGGTCTATGGCCTTGGCCAAATTACTTCACTGTTCCACCCAGTTTATTCACCAGTTAGATATGAATAATTAGAAAGAATGTAAAGAAAACAGGGAGTGTGTTAAGACTGAAAGCTTTCTCCTTGTCCTCCTATTTCAGATGAGCATCAATAGATTACACTGTTTTGTTAGCATTATTCTAGCCAGTCTTGGACATTTAACATGTTTAAATATTATTAATGAGATACTGACAGAACCAGGAAGAGTCTTGATCATAGATCTCTGCTCCAGTATTACGCAGTTTCACTCAAAAGATTAAAAATAATAATAAATGCTCCCATACATGACCTCTGACAATTTCTTCAGAGCTACACTGCTATAGACTTACGACCCCCATTCCTCCCTAAACTCTGCACCTCCCTTGAGCTCCTCCCATCAGTCCTTGTTTCTTGTATTCTTCTTTTCTAAAGCATTTCACTAGGTCTCCAGTCCTAAACAACCTCAAAAACATCTTTCCTCCACTCCCTCACACTTAGTTTCACAATCTGCTCACCATCTTCTCCAAATTCAAATCTCACATTATCTAGGGATCTCAATACACAGGGAGGCGATAAAGTACAGCATATTTTGGTAGCAGACAGAAATCATGTTCTGTGTCAAACTTCAGGAAATAAATGGCACCTCAGAAAGTTAGACATAAGAGGAAGGAAACCCCAGTTTTCCAATGAGAATGAAACCGCAGAGGCAATAGGGATCTGTTAGAAGGCTCTGGAGGAAGTAACTTAAGTCTAAAGAGGATGTTGAAAACAAAATCTGGATCAGGTAAGGTCGGAATAACCAGGCTACAAAACATTAATTAGCAACAGATAAAATCCTTTGTTTATGCTTGCTTGCCCTAGCCTCCTATGGGTCCTGAGCAACCCGCCACAGGAGGCTCTACTTTGAGCAGCGGGGTTGGACTAAATCTCCCAAGGTGCCCTCCAGCCTCAACCATTCTGTGTAGCTCCTTAATGAAAACATTACTGATAAAAGAAAATGACTGCCTCATTCAGTGTTCAACAACCACACTCAAAAGAATACAGATGGATTCATACCGGTGGATCTGATCGGGCACATTTCAGGAGCAGTGGCTGCACCAGAAGACCAGCATCGGCCACTGTCACAGCAACACTGCATTTTGGACAAAGGCTGGGGGAGCTGATTGCCGCAGCGCCCATTGGTCAGAGAAGAGAAGCAGTATCCAGGACGCACATCTACCAAGAGAAAAAAATGGATATGTAATCATCAGTCCAATGAGGAATGTGACTTTCGTGAAAGGGAAAGGTCCCATTTTTCTTAGTTGATTACATTATCAATGACATAGCACTTTGCAACATTACAACAATCAGAAAATAAAAGGCAGAAAACCAGAAAAATCTAGATAATATTTGGGCTGCTTTGGATTCAGGTGTAACACCTCCTGTGAGAAAGCTGAAGTGAAATACGGAACAGCAATGAATTAATGGAGGCAAAAATAGACTAGAAACGTGTATTCAGAATATAACAAAACAGGCTGTTGTGCCCTCAAAGAAAAATTGCAGTGTCATCTCTATTAAAGATAGTACCAGGTCAATTCTGTTTAAACTTTGATTTTAAAGCCACTGATGTACAGCAATAAACTCACAGCATTGCAGCTCTGAAAGCATTAATTCATTTTCCATTAGTCATGGCTTCCCCAGCTGAAGTATGTAGTGATTTGACAAGATATAGGCTTGCAGGCAAGAAAGAGCAATATGGCTTTAACTGGTGCCATCACATTGTTTATGGAGATGTGCTGGCTTCCTGTCTGAAAAGGGTAAGCACGTGCTATACGAAGAACGTCCTGTACCCAGATTTCATACACTTAGCTCTAACAACATTGCACAGAGATCCCCCAGATTAAAGATGGGAGAGAAAATGTGGATAGGAGCAAAATAAAAATAATAATAATTTTAAAAAAACTTGTGATATAATCTGAAGCTCTGAGCAATTGTTTCACAATATGTCACATTATGTCAAACTCAGTATAAGCTATGGTATGATTTGATGCTGCACAATAAACCAGACCAAGTTTGTTTCTAAAATATACAAACATTTGCTGTCAAAATGTAGAGGAAAAAGCTGCGATGTAACCTTACAATAGCAGACACCACTGCCTAAAGAAGCAGTATCTCAGTTATCCAGGGCATGGTGTATTCATCTGTCTAGTAACAGTGCCTTCCAGAGTTTACTAGCTATTCTAGTGGATGTAAAAAAAAGCAAGGAAGTTTCTTATTATTTTGAGGAAATTGACATATAGTGATTTGTTGAGAGAGTCTGATGGTTCTGCCTTTTATTAGCTGGAACCCTGAACACGGATATTACTGGCAGTACAGCTAAAAGAGGCAGTTGGCCTTTGCTTCCAAACTTTAGTTAGTTCACTCATATAATGGAAAACTGAAACAGAGAAAAAAAAAATCTACTCAGTTCTGTTACTGGTCCTCCATTTTCTCCTGGCACCCAACTGAGCTGCCAAAACACAAACACTCCTTAATCTACCTTTTTAAAAATCAAATAAAGCTCTGATGCAAACTGCTCCCCAGAGGAGAAACTGTTCTCCAGTATCCCTGGAGAGATATTCAGATGCTTGTTGTAATGGTAGGGTGGATGGTAAGGAAGGAAGCCCTCTAACAGACCCTATCATCACCCTCTGTAATTCATCCTTCTCAGTTTTGGTCAGTACCAAGTTTTGAAACATTTAAAAGCAGTAATGGGCAGAAGTGGAAAAAGGATCTACACAGGATATGTGCAAACACACAATGTGCCATAAAAAGGTAAACACACAGCAAACATGTTTGCCTACCTACAGGTGCAAAAGCTTAACCAAAAGACACATAATTTTAAGAAAAAGACAGTAAGTTTGTGAGAAAAATGCCAAATCTTTCCATATTCCTAATCAGAAATTATTCTTTTTTTCCTCTTTCAGTTTCTGTTCCAAATGGTAAAATACACAACTAAGGGCGAGAACAGCAGGAAACAAATTTTTTACTGTTTTAGCTTTTAATATTTTAATATTTTTCACTAAAAAAAAATATAGTATTTTGAAAAGGCAAAAGATTACCATGAAAATAACTTTCAAGAAAAATCTGCCTCTTAAAAAAAAAAAAAAAAGAGAGAGAAAAAAACATCAAAAAGTAATACTGACCAAACAAATTTATGCCAGCTGGAAGTATGGGCTAGCAGCTTTCTTTGTAGCACTCTTCATGTACTTGGGTTGAGGTGTCCTGCTCTTGTTTCTGCTCTTCAGCTCTAAGAGATATTATCTTTGCTTTGTCTATTCTAATTTTTAAGGTATGTAATAATGGAACTCCCAGTTCTCCCTTCGGCTGTTTAGCTCCAGTGCTGCTCAGTTTGAGTCCCATAAGGGATACATTTCTCAGAAGCACTTCCTCATCTCTAACAGAATAGACACGTTCAGCCAACACTTTTCACTTAAGATACGCATGTTGTAATTAAATCAAGATAACATGTTTTGCCCAGCTCAAATACAGTTTCGGGCTCTGTCCTTGTTAATATGGCAAATATGCAGTCTTCATATTAGACATGAATCCAAAATATCTGCAGATAATTAATAGTGCTTCCCATTTAGCACGTTTTGCCTTGGACACAAAGCCAATGTTTTAATGATGGCTCATCGTCTGGCATATTACTTAACACGGCCTGTCATCTTTAAATACCCAATTCTTTAGCTGAACTATTTCAGCCTACAAAAACAGTGGGTAAAAAATGCTGGAAAACTGCAGGAATATAACATGGGTGTGAATCTGGGGCAGTCCTGACTGAGCAATGACTATAAAAAGTAAAAAGCAAATGGAAGTTGTGTATCTCCAGAAATCTTTTGTTACAGAAAGGTGAATGTCCTTTATAAATATTAAGTACAAGCAGCAATCAATGACTTAATGATCCACAGTCATTTAGGAGCTCTTAATCTGAAGCAATAAAAGCAACTCCCACCGGCATTTTGAGTGTACAGTATGGATCCAATCTACAAAATGCTGTTCTTGATAATGGAAGAAATATAGCTCAGTTCTCACAACCTGCAGAAATAGAATGGCACCATTCAAAATGAATCATAACCCAAAGTACTTCCAGATCTCTTGGGGAAGTTAATATCATTTGGTACTTTTGTCTGTGATGTTATTTTTTTTCAATTTTTTCCCAAATTATTTTCTACCAAAGGTACTAAACACAGGGTGCTCTCTTGAACCCCAGTGCTGGCACTGTGTATGAGCCTTTAAATAAACAAGCCAAAACTGACAAAACAAACCTTTCATTTAATTCTCAAATGACAATAATTGCTCAAAATTCATCACTGGCAGTGAAAAAAAGAAATTACCGCATAAAAATGAGGAAAAAAAAAATATTAATTGATTACTTGACCTGCCTCAGAGCAGGCTGTATGCTTCCCAGAAGCAGTAAGTGCTAACACTACTCTTTCATGGCTTTGGCACTGCACTGGCAGTCATTCAATTCACACAGTCCTTTGGTTCCTGGTCTGGCCTTCGGAAGACAGGTTCTGCCCTACCACAGTGAAAGCCTAAAAGAACAGCACTGCCAAACCATCAGTATCATGAAAGCAGATACAAATGTCCCACACCCAGTTTATCACACTATTTCCTTTAATGAAAAATATCTGCATTAAGGTCCTAACACTTGGAATGAGGAAAAAACAGCTGCTTGGGGTGATTACCTTCTTTCTCAAGTATATTTGCTTTTCTAAATGACTGCTGAATATAATATCAACTAAATCAAAGACAAATATAACAGCAAGAATACCAAGGGGACGCATTAAACCAGTTCTGCCTATTTTAAGGCAACAAATATGGCATAACAGAAAAACTGTAGTAAGAAAAATGAAAGGGAAGGTCACAACAAAGAATAAAGAGGAAACACATCCTGCAAATGGAAAACATTTCAGAATACATATAATGGCACATGATGTACTTCTATATAAAAGAAGGATTTCAAGATCACAAGTTGAAATGTTTCTGGTACACTGTTACCCATTTTCATGAACGTTCATAACACCTACTGTCTTATTATTTACAGGATTCTACTCACCTATGCACTTTAAGCCATCAGGAGCTGTATAAAACCCTGGAGGACACTTGCAGAAGTAACTGCTAACTGTGTTTGAACACTCTCCTCCATCACAGATTCCAGGAATGGTGCTACATTCATCAATATCTTCAAGGTAAAAAGAGAAACAGGGGCAGGTTAGCTAAATTAGTTCTGACACAATAATAGGTTTTTTATAATTAATGTTAATGATCAAATTCAGTGTGGTCTGAGAACTCTCCTAACTTACGTACTACAGGCATAATCAGCAGTTTTGAATCAGGATCTTTTCTTAGGCATCTTACAAACACAAGTGAAACAGAACCTAAGAAAATATTGTATCTGTAAATTGCAAAAAGCCAGAGAGTTTGTTTTACTGCTTAATAATGATGGATGAAAATCTTAAACTGCAGAGGAGATTTACAGACTGTAAGTAAAAGATAACCCCTCCAGTTTGAATTCTGCACGCTAGAATTAAGAAAACTGTCATGGGACCTGTAGTGACCATAGCAATCAGGAGCTTAACCATTATGTCTTATGGTATCTCCAACAGCACAGTGTCTCCTGGCACCATACCGAGGCAATGGTTCAATACTGACTCAAAGGGAAGTGTAGCACCTACTGAATTGCCCATCCTTCTTACTGCACTTAGGTTTTTACTTGGAAATCCCCCATATAAAAGCATTGAGCAGCTAGGCACTGTTTAACTAATGCAATCTGACAGGATTATAGCTCAAAGCAGGATGACTGCAGGCAACAAAAACTACCTTTCCTGGCTTTCTCCACTAAGTGAGTGTTCTGAAGTTTCAACAGATTTCTAGACAGTAACTGAAATACCTGCTGCAGAATTCAGGCAACATCCATAATTCCCCTTAGAGTTTGTCAGTGATTTTAAAATAAAAGTCTATATCATGATTTTCTTCACTAATGAATCTCAATCCATATACTAAATCATCATCATAGATCCAATTTTCAAAGCCTACAGAAAAAACCTAACAAATGCTTTCTTATCCCTGATCATAGCTGCATACGTGAACAGAAGGAACTTGAAGAGTTTCCTCCACAACTAGGAGTTTGTTATCTACAGTCATGTGAGTAACAACCTATGCCAGCCCCAACTGCTCCTTAATTACCATCAGTAGCCCGTCTGTGATGTATAGTTACTTTCCCCCTGGTTTCCAGTGACTGTCTCAACAATACAGCTGTATCTACTTAGCACTGCTCTCATCTACTAGGAACCTGGAGTCCAGCTGAGCTTAAAAACAGCTCGCTTTTTCCCATAGTACCTACAAGAAGAATCAGCAGAGCAGAAGGGGAGGTTATTCTCTGGAGTGATCAATGACAACTGCCTGCCACAGCCATCTACAATCACCCAGTTGCTCTCCCAACAGGGAGAATCTGACCAGAAATAATGGCATCACAGGACTCTATCCAACCTCTCCTCCAGAGATCTACAGATAGACACATGGCTGTAATAATGATTTCACCAACCACAAAAATTTCTGAGATGAAATACTGCAACACCACCCAACACGCCACAGCAAGGAGTGAATAATATTGTAGTCATTAAAAATGATTGGAGGAATTTAAATGTAATGCCTAAATTGGAATTTGGCCCCAACAGATTGGGGAACACCCAGAGTCCCACAGGACCATTAATGAGCATTTTAGCAAGTAGAGACTATCTCTGTTCTACTTCTCCTGTGAAGATGGTAATACAAAAATTCAGTAATATAAAAATTATCAATTCCTCTTTTCCTAGGTAAAGCATTGGATGCTCTAATACCTTTGTGGCCCCTTGCCTTTGCAGGAAAGGAATGGAGGGACTGGGGTGGCATACAGATAACCAGACCTGGCAGACCAACCCACTGTAAGTGGTGCAGGCCTTGGGCCCCCTATGTACATACACGTCCTTCAGGAGCATCTTGCTAGCTGTCGTGATGTGGGTCACATTCCTTGCTTGGGTGTGTGAGAGGGGTGTGACTTTTTGTTCAGCGCTACTTCGAGGGTGTTGCCAAAGCCTCAAGTCCGAGTTCCCTGGGAGCACTGCTAAGAGACTTCTGGCTTCTGCTCCAGGATTATACGCCACAGGAGTCCCAAAAGTCTCAGTGACAAAAAATGTGGAAATTGAATTTTGGTCTGAATAAAGCCCTTAATTAACAGAGAAAAATGCAGTCGTAAATGGATCACATTCAAGCATTTTCTGACTCAAATTCACCAATGTTTATCTTACAGTCAGTGTTGCCACTGTTTATATGGAGTCCAACCTTTTTAAAAGCAAAATCATCATTCTTTATTTTAGGGTTGAGCCTAACCCAAACAGTATTTCACTATTTGTATTAGTGTTGACATTCACATAAGCAACATTGTCATTGTTACATATGTGAGTTTTATAAAGGTAAGTATACTCAATGTACTCGCAGACGTAAATGTCACTCCAGGAAAAATTACTCCCCCCAGTCACCACAAAAAAGTATTTACCTCAGCATTAATGCAACTGGAAGAGGAATGGTAGTATGAAGCAGTGAAATAATGTAACACTTTAAAATATAGTTTTCCACCAGCTATGCTAATAAAGAGAACTTCGGCCAACACACCTCATTTCCCATCTTGTTGTGTTGTCTCACTGCACCTGATGATTTCTATCATGATCTTACTTTAATGGGGGCCCACTGAAAAAACAGTATTTGTAAATTCAGCAGGTAGCTCCCGGTTCTACTAAATCAGTAACCAAGGACACATTACAGCTGCCAGAAGTCTCACTTGCTGGATAGGAATTTAAAACAAGCACATGATCAGATGTTAATTATTGGATATTAGAATTAATTACAGTTAATTACTATGAGACAAACACCTTGTCTTATATTGGAGATTTCAACTGAAAAGGATAATTTTAAAAAGCAGAATGGATATTCTGTTGTTACATGACTATGCTCTTAACTGTTGAATCACTATCCTATTTCACGCTGCTGGTATAACGGTGCTACTTTTAATTCTTTGAATTGTATTAATACCTACATAGCTTTAACTAAAAATGCTTGGTACATTCAATACAAAGATGTACTAAAAGTAAGTCTCTGACTGCTGAGGTTCAAAAATTTACAAGCATGGAATTGAAGAAAGAAAAACTGCATCCTATCTTTGCAGCCAGGCAATCACTCCAAAGGGATTTCATAAGATGGGGCAGGAAATCTGTGGCAGGATTTGGGAATGAATCAAACTATTCCAGGTTCATGGGTCCAGTCCCTCGACTATTACCAAGTGCTGGCTCTGAAGGTGATGGTTTTTTGGGGTTTGGGGTTTTTTTTTTCGGTTGGTTTTTTTGGTTGTTTTTTTTCTACATGATTCAGCAATCGAAAAATACCATAGGAATGTTTATACAGTGCAGCCTATGCAAGCCTACAGTTCTCAGTTTTTCAAGTACTAATACTTAACAAGGCACATGTTCAGTCTTTCCTATTCACCATGTTCTTGGTACTTCATCCACAGAAGGAAACACTTGCAATGTTGTTCTACCCTAAATGTGGGTTACTTTCTGCCAAACCCATTGGCAGTCAATATGAAAATCATGCTGTGTACAAACTCTTCTGAAATTGCTTTCCCTAACCTGCAATTAAATTATGAAGTTTTGCTTGTAACAGGGAATTTTCTTTTGAAAGAGTAAGTCATAACTCTTCCAAAATGACTAAAAAATTTTGAGTGCTTCTTTAAAGGCACCTGATGCAAGAAAGGGTGGTGGATGCACACCTTACTCTCACAGTCACACACTTTTATGGTACTGAAAGTGGGCACTCCAAAATCACTAACCACTTATGCAACTTGTCTGCTCAAATTAATTTAATTTTAGTCTGATGACCGAAAGGAGAATCAGTGGTAAAAGTTTAAACATTACCTGGACTTCACTGTAAAGAAGATGAATCAAAATTGTGCAATTGACACATTTTAGTACTGTGCTCCTTATGTATCCAAAATTCTCTTAAAGCAAAGGAGACTTCTATGCCTGATTATTGTATTATATAGAGGAAAAATACTATCAAATCACAGTTAAAACCTAGCAAGATTCTGTAATCATGCACTGCAAATTTCCACACTAATATCTAGCACCTGCTGTACTTCCAAAATAGGATGACCAATAAGGAAAGATAAAAATGTTTGTCCTTTAACATTTGTGACTCTAAGGATGAGATTAGAGCATAGCCCTGCAGTCTTCACTCAGCAGTGTAGAGCTCCCATTAATGTTAAATACAGTTTACCTGAGTAGGTGGGAATGTGTTGAACCTTCCAGTCATACACACTTTTTGGTTAAAAGATCCACACAGAGACATGTGCCTCAAGCATTTCTAAAGCAACATATCAGTTAAAAAGTATTTTTAAAGTTTAATTTGTTTCAGATGTACCTTTAAGTCTGTAAAATGTTACATGAATAAAAGGCTGGAAAAAGCTGCAGGGCCAGTATTTAAGATTCTCTGGTTTAGAAGGAGAAAGGACCATTATTCCTATTTGTTGTGAAGAATGCTATTTGCATATTCAAGGGAGAAGAGACTGGAAACTTTGTTACAAACTTCTAAACAGAGTTGGCCCCCAAAAGATGACTTTTCCCCCTTAACTTTCAGTAAGTTCTAAAAGTTCTTACCGTCGCATTTTTGTGTCACTTCATTAAACTTGTGTCCAGCTGGGCATTTGCACTCAAAAGATCCAACAGTATTAATGCAATTTCCCCCTTGACAGATCCCAGGGATGGCTTGGCATTCATCCACATCTATGATACAAAAAAGGAAAAAACACCCACTTTTAATTCATTTCTCAAGAACTGCCATAATAATTTGTCTACACAGAAATTAGAGTAAATATGCCTAAATCTGTTCTTCACCCATCATAATATTATACTTGCTTGTGAAGACAGACACTAATTTTGTAATTACTCTATGCAAAGCACAATTAAGTACAGTGCTCTAAATATTTTCTGCAAGAAATCACATGGTTATTATTGTTACAGACATTAAAAATCTAACTGCTATTGCTTTGTTCTTCCAAAACATCTGGGGAATGGTGTGCAGAGAACACAGCCTGTCAAAAACCCAGGTTCCTTTAAAGAATCTGAAGCTGGGCACCCAAAAACACTTGCCCCTTGGAAAATCTTGGCAACTCTCTACAGTGCATAGTCCACCGGCATAGAGATGCAGGAGCCACAGAGGAGCAGTGTGCAATGTGCATGGAGAGAGCCTCATGGAGAGGCATGGGGAACAGCACAGTCATTATTGATGGAAATGATTAACTCATCGCCCCAGTAAGATCAGCACCAATGACCTTAGACTGTGGTTAGGATTTGACTCAAGAAGTTTCATAGCCTAAGTAATGTCTCAGGAGGAATTATTAATGACCTGCTTAGACATTCATAAATTTGGAAGGTTTTTTTCCCCTTTATTTCTCTCTCTTTGCTTTTAATTTTTTTTTCACTTAAGAAAACAAAACAACAAAGATGGTCTCACAGGCTAGGTAGGAAGCTCAAGACAAACATTTTCAAGAGGCCCCAGTTTTTAGCCTCACAGCTATTTTAGCACAAAATGTGTATGGTCACTTAGCTGCAAAAGTGTTGCTACAGCTTAATGACAGCTAGAGAAAAGAGACTAAAGGAGGAGGAGTGGCCTTGCAACAGGAGACAGTGGAGGTCTGGCTCACAGTCCCCAGGGGCTGCCCTGTGTCTGCTGCTCCCAGTCCTTCAGGAGCAAACAGAGCACTCGCCACTCTCCAACCCAAACGCCTGTGCTTCTCCCATCTCCCCAGGGAGTACCAGCTGCTGCTGGTAAAACCCGGTTTCATGAATTCTTGGGCTTCACACTAGGATCAGTTTCAACACAGGGACACAAGCTGAAGGAGATGACGCCTTCAAATCTCCCTTCATAAATCCCACAGAGCCAGCTGTAATGTGTCTTGTAGTCTGAAAAGCAAAGTATTATGTCTGTACAAAAGGCCAAGAGGCAATTTCCCTGGGAGCCACGAGTAGGAAGTTTCAGGAACGCTAAGGGGCATATCTGTACCACATTGCAGAGCGTTAAGTAAAGATCCCTGGGCCGACTGAACCGGGTAGGGGGGTGCAGCAGCAGAGCCAGAGCAGTGCTGCGCCTGAGCTAACCACTGTGCTGGGAGGCACAGAGAACTCGCACAGCCTCAGCACCCTCAACGCAGCCACATCGCTGCTGGGACTTGAGCTACAGTGGTATCCTGTGCTTCAATAACAGTGATCAGCCAGACTTCATGGTACTGCACTGGCTTTAAAAAAAATGATTAAAAAAATAGAAGTCATGCTCCTGAGTCACAATGTCTGATTCAAAATCCCACCTTTTGGCTTTCATTTTCCTCCTTTGTATCTTTAAAAAAATCTCAGCTGTGATATTAATTTAACTTTCAGCCAAAGTCAAACTGTGGGCAGTGATATTCTATTTACTTTTTAAAATAAACTAGCCCTCCCCTCTGTTTTATTTTTCCTGACTTCCCCACATAATAATAACGGTTCCTTTTTCTCTTCAGAGAACCTGGATTTTATTTAACCTGCTTTCCTTTATTTAGATTGAGTATGGATGTGAAATCCCTGAAAAGTCTTCAGTCTGAATGGATATTATCTGATTTCAAAAAGACTGCATTTACTACAATTGCATGAAAAATAAAGCTAATATGTGGTTCCATAGCAGATCTGTTGAAATTATGAACACATTACAAGAGAAGGGAAAACTGGAAAGTACAAGTCAAACATATAGGGCCAAAACTGCGTTGGCACCGCATACAGATTAGCATAAATGTAGCTGCATGCTAAGAAACGTGCAGCAAGCAGAAGTAGCCTCATTCTGAACTGCACAAACCCATTGGAGAAGTCACTGCAGCTTTTCCGTGACACAAACAAGAGGGATATAACTAGGTGTGGTGCGAGTTCAGGGGTGTGGGCCACATTTTTATGCACATAAGATTTCAGAAGTGTCCAGAACCTTGATTCACAGATTTCTGCACAATTTAGTTCTAACCTTTACAGCGAGAGGGGGAACAGAAAAGCTGAGGTCAATATACATGTACATTATGCGGCATACACAAGCACGCCCATCTTAAAGTTCATCATGCCTGCCTGTCTTCAGGCACCAACGAGGACTTGGCCTGTGACAGAAGGTATCTGTATTTTTAATGCAATGGAATGCCTTGAAGTCCTTCAGAGGAATTTCATGATAAAATAAAATTACTCATAGATTTATAATCTTTATCTCCCCTGTTTTCAAAAATACTGTAACTTATTAGAAAATGTTATAGACATTGAAATAACCTAGCCCCAAAGATATGGTCCTGGGAACGTATAATTCACATCAGTTCAATACATAGCTGCCCCTGTTAACTTTCTCCTGTTTCCTGCCAGACATCCAGACAATAAAAGAATTTATACAGCTGGAAGCATTAGAATAAAAGCCAAAAGCAGTGTAAGGACTTTCTATGGTAAGGCATGCTCTGAAAGAAGTAAGCAACATCTGGGTGGATTTTACAATTTGAAACAAATGCAAATGCATTTCCAAAATTGTATAAAATATATAACAGGGCATTTCAAATGGCACGACAAGCACTTGTCTCCGGTTGAAGCAGTGTAGCTCAAGAGATAAGACACCCAAGATGAACCCCAGATCAACAAATTTTAGCTAAAAAATCCCACACTGGATAAATGGAACAGTTTTACCACAGATTGATTTTTGCATGTTTTGAGTGCTTTCTGAAACAGAATAAATTCCTCCATGGAATGATCAAGTGGCACACTCAGAAAAAACACCATTACAGAACCAAGGGAAAGGGTTGCTGGCAGTGAGAAATTCATTAAGATGCTGGCTGCTCTCACATGACCTAAGTTACTAATGTACTCACTTGAACATCAGGCACTCACTGAATCATGAAGTAATGCATCTGACAGTGTTTTTCCATTCTTCACACATATAGCTGAGAATGGCTTAGGACAGGTTATTCACAGCAGTGTAACTCAATTAAGATTAATCCAGTAACAATTTCAGCAGCTTTTGAGGAAGCTTTGCTGCTAACTTACCTTGACAGGCCCCAGTTCGAATGTTTGGAATGAAGCCTCGGCGGCAGGGATGTGGCTGGGCAGGACACATTTCACAGGGGTGGCCCCATGCTCTCCCAACTGTTGCACAGCAAAGGGTTTTTGTGCAGACTATTCCACTGAGCTGTCCCTGGCACATCTGGTTGGTTACCAAAGTGAAGCAAGGGCCAGTCCTGTAATCTGCACCAAAGACAGGAAACCTAATCAGCATCACAATAAAAACACACAACAAAACTCATAATAAAGCAAAACAACAGCACATTTAGTCAAGTCTTCTGCACACAAATTGCCCACCAGCCCATCAATTTTACTTAGCAGTGTTCCACAGAGGATTTTTCCTCAAGTTTTCTTCTCATTCAAATCCACTGAAAATAAGCAGCTCTATAAATACATTGTGACTATTTTATCAGGAGTATTAAACACTTAGGATTCTGCAGGTCGCCTTTGCTGCTTGGTTTAACCTCTAGGAATACTCTTTGGGGGATCTCTTCATAAGTTTGTTTTAAATATTCAGTGCATTAATTAAAGTAATACTGATAAAAGAGTTTGGATATGTTTATTCCCACAAGTGTTCTCAAATGAGTCTCAAGGGAAGAGAATAGAGACTGCAGAAGTTTTTTGAGGACAGTTTTCACTGTTATTCAGGCATACGCTGTACCAGATATGTGGGTAAGCTTTGCCTACAGCTGAATGGAGGGCATGTGGAACACATCTGCTTTGATTTGTTTATGGTAGGACAGACCAGTTAGCCAACAGACAGAATTAAACTAAGATGTTAATAAAATACTAGTAGGCTTTATTTTGTTCCATTCTCCAAGGGCAAAAACGAAACAGTGGTACTGCCAACTCCTGCTGTCTCCTGTACATCTGGGGTGCACGCTCCAGTTAATTCTTCACAAGTGACCCTAAAATATTTTTTCTGTTATGGTGCACCAGGACGGAGTCCAGCATCCTGTAAGCACAGCCAACAAATTATGAACCTGATGCTTGTCTGTACTGAAATAGCTACCAGGTGCCTCAGCCAAGGTCACTAAGTAATCCACACTGCCTTATAGTCATAACATTATAAATTCCTTGAATTTCGTGCCACTTCCAAACTTTGCTAACAATAATATGTTTCCACTAAATCATTGATAAAAAGTGTTAAATGGGGCAGAAATAAGAACAGATGCTTTTCCCATCTGTCCCATCTCCCAACACCAGATGCACCTTGAAACCTATCATTTAACTAATCTTCATTCCAATCCAGAGATGCTGTATCCATATGCTATAATTCTGCTGATTAATCAAGCCACTTTTTGATATAATAAATAAAACGGCTTACAGAAGTCCTATAAGCTATACAGTAGTGCCATATTGTTACTATTATCTTCATCTATGAAACACAATCTTCTCAGAAAGGATATCAAGTTAGTTTGAAAGACCTATTTCTGATAAACTTGTGCTAAATGGCACTAAATAACATTTACTCTTCATTAGCTATGTATTACATCCTATAATTGCTATTCTATCTTTTTGCCTGTTTAACTGGCCTATAATCACCCAGATCATCTATTATCCTTTTAAAATATTGGAACAACAATAATTTTCTTCGAGCCTCTGGAAATTTGCCCTGTATTTCCAGATTTATGGAGAATTAACCTGCATGATATGACAGCCCTTTAGCTAGCTCTTTTCAGTCTCCCTGGTGCTAGTTAGCTGGACGAGCTGTATAAAAATATGTAAATGCAAATAATGCTGTTGAATGTCATCCTTAAATCCTACCAGATTGCAAATATAAAATTTCTGTGCTATCCCCTTCAAACAGTACAGCTATATTTACTGAACACTTCTCCCTCCTCTTCCCTAGAAATTCTGTCAGTCTTATCATGAAATGGGTCAGAATCTCCGATAACATGTCTCTTACCCTTGGTTAATTAATTCCTTTTCATGGCCTTAACTTTTTTTGGCTTGGTATTTCTCATTGTGTCCCTTCACTTCGCATATTAATTTCCTACACTACAGCTTCTATCAAGTTCTTTTCCCATTTTTAAGCATTTCTGTAACTGCTTTCATTTTCCTAGTCAGACAGGCTTGTTTTGCTTTTGCCAAAACTTACACTGCCTTCTTTCTCATTTCTCATGGTAGAAATGCAGCTTTGGAAGCATGAAGTACAAACCCAAATATTTCTGGCTTTATCCTATTCCTTCAACACATAAATGAATACAAATAAGTCATGATCAATTATACCTATAAATTAAAAAATTTTAGTTCCCAGATTGATTCTTTAGCCTTGAATAAAATGAGAATGCATACTTTACTGTATGCAAAACTCCCAATATTAAAACTCCTAATAATAAAACAATAAATGACAATTTCTTTAGAAACACCACAGTTTTGTGTTGGCAACAGGAAATCTCCAGTGTACCTCCTCAGAATGAAATCCCTCATTGTTGATTGTCCCTATGCCATTTATATATAGACAGTTTAAAAAGGAATCATTTTGTTCTCTGTTGCAGCGGGAAGCATGCATCAGACAGCAGTGAATAACCCATCTTGTATTTTATGGTAGAATATGAATGGATCAGCATTTACGATTGTTTGCTTTCAAGCTATAAATGACTTAGTAGTGGCTAATATGACTTAGAAATACGGTGAACCCAATGAAGTTAACTTTATAATCATGCAAATCTTTCCACAAGGTTTCAGTAACAAGTAGATCAAATATGCACCCAAAACCAAGCAAATATGGCTCCTATTTGTTATTGTCCAAGTTCATAGCATTTTAGTATAGAGAATTACAGTCTTTATTTCCACCTAATCTTTTGTCTTGACAAATTTTATTCTTAATAGTTTTCTGCTGAGTACAGCTTTCCTTCTATTTTCTCAAATACAGTCTTTCACCTTTTCACAAGTAAGATTTTCTTTTGCATTCTTAATGGAAAATTCTAAAGGTCAGAAAATGCATAAGGAAAAGATCATTTGGATGTACACACTGACCTATGGCCGCAGAGAAATCCACACTTCAAGTCCATTTTTTTAATAGAGGCTTAATAAAAAGAGCTCTAAAATTAAAGCATTCTCCCTAGTGAGTTTATGATTTTTTGACCTGATTACATCTGATTACAAGGTGAAGGCCTATGAGAATGAAACAGGATTCCACTAACACGATGGCAAAGTGAAAAGAAAATTATATCACATGTAAAGAGATTCCCTTGAGTTACTACATTTTCCTTGAAGTTGTTTGGTTTTATGAATTACACTGATTTCAGAAGAAGTAAACCCTAGGGTCTATGCTATGAGGCACTTATTTGGGATATGAGCTTAAAACCCCAATATTTATTTTGTAACAACAGTTTCCTTATACATTTGTGTCATTTGTGATTACTCAAACTACTTTAATCAGTAAAGCTCAAATACAAGGTTCCAAGTGATCAGTCACTAGCTGAAAAGAGAGAAAAGGGAAAAATAAAGCCAGAAAAGCTTACACAGTTTATTTGTTTGGGTTTTTTTCCCCAGAGGTAATTTCATTTTAACTGAAGAATGTTGAGACTTGAAATTATTTTAGTAAAATGATTTTTTAAAGATGTGCAACTGATAATTCAAATGTTTTAAGTCACTTTAATGCGAATTTTAGCATGTGCAAGCAGCCTTCAGTAAGGCATTAGTCATGGTTATCTAACAACTTTATCTGCTTCTTCACATGCTTCTTAGCTATTTTGTCCACAGGAAGCCTCAGACAACTGAGAAGATGGCAGAAACTGTAAAACCACATTAAGTTCATATGCTGTCAAAAAAAGCAAGAGGGCAATAGAATGAGGCTGGTTTACACCATGTAAGAATCCAGCTTATTAAGTCCATAGGAAAGAATCAAACTGCATTTTGATCTAAAGCTCGTTCCTGTTTCAGCCACAATCCTCAAATAATTTTAGTTATCTTCTCAAAAGATCCTTTATGTTCCTTAAAGCACGAGAGAGGATGCTCAAATATGTAGTACTGGCAGGCTTTGATCAAAACCAAGCACAGTAATAAATAATAATTGTTCCAAGTAATGCTGGACAGCACCAAAGAGACTCCAAGCACCAGGATAATGAAGACCTTAGATACCAGGTACACATCTTAAGCCCTCAGTTCGTGTTAACCTCTGTTTGTTTTCAAGCACAATATAGTTTTTAATGTAAAAATATAGCTTAAAAATTTTTTGAACTAATGGAACCCGGATTAAACAATTATGCTAATGCAAGGATGCTGAATGAAATTCTGGTCACTCTTTCCTCCAAGATTCACTCCTTATAAATCTCCTATAAAAAGTTCTTAATGTTTCAAATTAACAGCCTGATTTTGCAAATTGATAACCACCTGTTAGGGAGGCTGACAGACTCCTCCACCCCTGTTAAAATAAATGGAAACTGAACGGGTGCAAAGGTTGAACGATTGGTCCCTAGCAAGCCAGCATTTATCTTATCATGATCAAGATCTCGTTACTGAAAACGGGAAAATGCCATCTCTTGCCATCATAAAGAAATGGATAACAATAAAATGAGCGCTGTTTTTCCAGTTCTCAGCTCACAGCATGCACAGTTCACGCAGTACCTTGTGCTGCACACTGGCTGAGCAGCAAACCCAGAATGCTGCTTGGAGGGAGGAAGCATTCCTCCTAGCTATTAGCAGTTCACATGGGTAAATTCTGCATGAACCCCAAATCCAGCCAAGACTGCTTAGTAACTGAAACCACCCTCACCAAGTCAAATTGGCAACTTTCCCTTTCTTTAGTACAGGGGAAAAGGGAAAGAAAGGAATATTCCATTATCATACAAATAATGCAAAAAGGTCAGAAAGGGCTCTAAGGCAAGTGGAGTACCTTAAAGCTGATCTTTATTGCAACTTACCTTCCTGCCTAGCAGGTTTTTTTTTCTGCTGTTTGGTGGGTTGGTTGGCGGGTTTTTTACCAGGCGGGGATAAAAGAGGAACTTTGGAATTGAGACTGCATGAGGCAGAAACACAATCTCATCTCTGCAAAGCCTACTCAGTGCTGCTCACATGTGACCCACTGCACTTGATAGCCCATGCCACTGCTTGGCCAGCCATCAGAAAAGAGAATCACAAGCGGTTGTACCTGAGAATGCTGTTTTGGAAACTGATCCCACACAGCCAAAGAATAACACTAGCTAAAATTTGGCGGTCTGAGTTTCAAGTAGGAGAATCCTTTTAACATGGTACACAACTTCAGGCAAATTTCAACTATTTTTTTCTCAAGCATCCAAAATGTGTATTTATAATGGAAAAAAAAGAATTTTATAGCAATTCTGTTTTTCAATGGCATTTTTAACGTACAAACAGGAACTTTAAATGCTGAGAGAGAGAACTAGTAACTATGCAGTTACAAGCAGAAAAAAAAGACCAGGGAATTAAAATGTAGCACTCTGCAGTTGGGTGCAGGAACAGTATGAGTAATGGAGCTTCCATCTTTCCCTGGCCTGGAATGGCAGGTGCTGAGAATGCTATATATAAGAAAAGATATCACATCTCTGATGTAGAAGAGGAAAATTTGCCTTAAACGTAACTTTTAGGTTAGAAAAAGTGGGATTAGGATTAGAAAAACATATGATGGGGTTTCCAGAAATGACCAGTGGCTGGACACTTATATATGGGAAAAATTAATGGGGAAGAAGGGAACTCAATGTATCAACTCGAAAGTCACCAATAAGAATGATATGAGAATGACATCAAACAAATTATGGTTTTGGAACAGGGATAAAGACAGTGTTTTAAAAAATTATCTTTCACTGAGCCATGAATGAAGAATCTTAGTCCTAAAAATACACGTATATAATCACATTTACCTAAGCTGATTCGGGTGTGCTAGCACAAACAAAACTCCTATCACTTTTCCTGAGTTTAAAAACCAGGAATGTCAGAAATGTGTATCAGATATTCTGATCCAAAATCTGAAATAAACGGTGACACAATGGCAGCATAGATGTGATAAGAAACACCAACTCTTGAAATTTTGGTTCTTTGAGAAAGCCATGTTTCTTGACAGGCTTGGAAACCATACAATACCTCTAACTATACAAACAACTATACTGTTAACGGAAAAAACACAGCTTCCATCACTGTATGTTTCACTGTATTTCAATTACTTCACTCTTCAGAGAAGGTAGCAATAGGTGATGGAAAAAAACCACCATGTGCCTCATTTCAGAAGGCAGGATGTGCTGTGCCTGAAATGAGAATTTTTGCAGTAAAATTCAAATTACATAGAGTCTCAGAACTGATACAAGAGCACGGCACGACCAAGCTGACTGTAGCAGTAAGCATCACCACAGCACAGAGAGTTACATAACACAAAGGTTTAGCATGTCAGGTTCAACTTCCAAATGTCCTTCCTTTTGTATTTTCAGAAATACTAAAATCTCCTGATAAGGACAGAGAGGACAAACAGAATGCTTTACACACATACCCCTCCCAAAAGATTAAGGCAAACCTGTGTGTGTCTCTGTACCAAAGAAATAGGGAAGGGCAATGGGCTCATAACTCCATTTTAACTTGCAAAATGTCCCTTTCAGTTGCTTGTGGGCTATCATGAAATCATGTTTTGAATACAGGACTTTGTGGCTTTTAACTGCTGGTCAGAAAAGTGAATGACCACGCTCAGGAACCTGTGGGGTAACTATTATTTACCTCTGTCTTTCCTAATAGGTAACATGTCGTACATCTAGCTTCAATCACTGAATCAAGACCAGACACACAACACAACATTCCCGTGTTAGCTCAATGCACTGGCTTCCAACCATTTAAAAACTCAGACACAATAATTCTCCATCCACAGGTGACACCGAAATGCCAGTTGATAAACATATCCAATCACAATACTCTCTTTTCCACATGGGCCATTTCCTTAAATAATTACTCACTGTTGAGCACTCCCTGTCCTCTCCTCCCCCCCCCGCCAGACACCATTACTCACCCCAGTCAGATCCCAATGTGTCATCGTTGGAAAGTACATGGCAAAGATATCAGAGGGTGTTCAGATGGAAAGAAAACAAAACTTTGTAAAAATTTTAAAACTTATTTGCAGCGATGTCTAACACTTCTTACCAATGAGGTTTGGTGGGTTTAGCTGTGGTATGTGAAGAAATTATCACCATGCCACTTCTGTCTGCTCCCTTCCAGTGCCAGAGATGGCTTCCCATATTAATAAGACCCTTTCGCAGCTGCTTCAGCACACAGTGCAGCACACAGCTCAAATTGCTGAGATTTAATACTGGCTAGCGCTAAAATGTCACTGGAACTAGGGACTCGGAGTGCAACCATTCAGGCACTGTTTCTGGCAGGGGTATAAATCTGGCAGCAGAAGTCTCTCAAAATACCACAGCTGTGCTGCGGACAGATCACAGCTCCAAGTTGCCTCTCGTTATTTTAACAAGGGTAAAAAACATCCATGGAAGCATATCTAACACTTGCAATAAATAACTTCCACTGGTATCATAACTCTTTATTCTGTATTAGTCAGCCACAAAAGTTAGTTACTGCCTCATATATGCCAGCCCCAGGAATATTATCCTCTAATTCATGACACTGATGACCCCATTTCTGCATGTCTTCCTCACCTTTGCTTGTTGCAAATTGTTCTCATATATTGACTTGCTGGCACACTTCAGCCTAAATTTATTTTCCATTCCGTAAGCTGTTTCACAAATCCATTTCTGCACAGATGATCTGTTTAACATGTCTATCTAGCAAATATTATCTAGTCCTCCTAGGATACTGGTGAAAGAACAGGACTTTTAAATAACAGCTTACTAACCATGTGAGACTAACATTATCAGATGCATTTGATGTACAGAACAATTCAGGCTGACCATTTTCAAAAGTATTTTGGCAATCCATTTTCCAGAATAAATATACAACTATTTTCATGCCAATTTTGTTCTTGCAACTGACCCAGTTCTCGAAGTCTGTAACTGAAAAGTAATAACATTACAGTAATAAAATAAAAAAATAATGTTCAAAAAATTATTACAGAATTGGAGTGATTTGTTGCACACATTTTAATCCAACACGCAGACTAAGCATTTCACCAAAATCAAGGCTTTAGCTCTGTTGTTCCCAATTACGTGCGGCAGCAGTCCAAATACAGAAAATTGTTACCACATTTTATTCTTTTCCATGATGAAGAAAACAGTAAGCAATGCAGCTAAATGCAGAATAACTTCTCATTTCTGAATAATCAGTTACCTGACAAACTGTAACCCACCCTACTTTGCTGTATAAGCTACAAAGGAACATTTCTTTGCAGATTTTAATTTTTCCAATTTCTTTCACAGGCTAGCAACAATGAAATAAAATTCTGAGCTGATTTCCATCTCTCTTTTTGCAAAAAAGTAACTAACTTTGGTGACATATTTATTGTCAAGACCAGATGATTATTAAGGAGAATGGATTCAATTGAAGAACTCTGGAAGTTTCACTTAAAAAGAACAAGTTGGCTGAAGTTTATTACTACTTTTTAAGAAGAGTTCTTAAGAAGTGCCACGTTATAGAAACTCTCTTAACATACCACAAAGTATTAACTATTAAATAGCAAGGTAAAGACAAAGCTAGTAGATGAGCTCTGTATTTTTTTTTTCCTCTTTGGCTCCAGAAGATACTCACTATAAAATAACTGAGACTACCCAAAAGTAGTGCAAACTGTGTAAGAAAAATAGATCCTAGTGATTTACAGTATATTAAAGTAGACCAACATCCAAAGAAAGGGAGAATGCTTTCAGACAATGCAACACACAGGATTTAAAGAGATACTGCTCATATTTAAAAAGGAGAGGGAGTGGTACAATACATTAGAAATAACCTTTTTTTTCCTAAAATATAAATGTTCCTCTGCAGTGTCATGAAACACAATACAATTGCAGAGCACTGGAACGAAACTCAGTCCAGAACTGAAAACGGGTTATAAATAAAAAGGGGAGGTGAGAGGGAGGAAAGGAGCCAATTTCACTGCTCAAGCTAAGCGAAATACAGTGAGTAAACATACAGCAGGAATGGTGAGAAGTCGACTTGCTTTCAGTGTGGATCACTTAAAGGGAAGGCAGTAAGTGTAATAATGATGTTTTGGGTGTTGGTAAGTATGTGTTATCATAATGACACATGGACAAATAACTTTTGTGGTCCTAACAGAATGCAGAACTTCTGAAGTCCTGGCAGCTTTTTAACAAGGTAATTAGAGCAATCAACAATTTCTTCTTACTCCTTTATAACAGCTGCCAGGAATCATCTGGCTTGTCCTAAGCAAGCTCCCTCTTTGCCATAACCCAGAAAGACCAGCACTCCTGAGAAATTATGGTGGTGGAAAACTTCCACCGAACGAAAGCAAGGGACATGCAGACTGTATTCCCATAAAGACTCTTCACATGGCAGACAGCTCCCTGGCCAAATTTCTTCAGGCAGACAGTTGCCCGGGTTTTTGCATTCTCAATACTTCTCATATACATGTATTTTTAGTGATATGATTTTAGTGATGACAGATTTGATATGATGTAATTACTGATTTTTACTTTTTTTTTACTAGCCTGAAGACTTTGGAATAACTAATACTGTTCTTTTTGAGTAAGGCTGTAACACAGTTTTATGTTGTAAATAGCCAGCTAAAAAGACACAAGAAATCTGAAAAACAATGACAACATACGGTATTTTGATTTTCACAGACATATTTTAACTATTATGTCATTTCATGATTGCACAATGACCCCCAAAAAAAATCTCAGAAAGTGTTACAAATTTAAGTCAATAATGTACAAATATTGCTTCAGACACTAATATCTCACCTCTAAATCTATGGTGAAACACATCAAGCACTTAATTGAAATACTATGCACCTTCTGTGTTACAGGATCAGATTCCTTCCTCAGTGAAACTGTGGCATCACTCTGTGTGTAGACCAGTGTAATCATGACCAGAATCTGGCTCATTTTGCATAACCACATATACGGGATTTGCATTAAGACTGTGGTCCAAAAATAAACATGGTAATAACGTGCACTACTTAACTCTGAATAAGTCGGATGGTATCTCTGTTGAAATGTTACAGAATACATGCCATAATTCTGGAATTATCTCATGTATTCAATACCTATTGCTAGAAGTAGAAAACATCTCTTCCCAGGAAGGCAAATGATCTAACCTTGACTCACAAGTGTTTCCAACTAAGCAAGTATAATTTTATTAAATATATATATTATACCCACCAATACAAAGTACCTGAGATGCTAACACTCATGTGTTTCATTACTCTTAATTTTTTGTACAATTCTAGAGATACTACTATGGACCCTACCCCTCAGTTTTTATTCTTCTGGTCTTCTTTGGATTTTATAGGTTCTCAGCGAGTCTAGGGTTTTCTCTTCTTTAACACTTTTCTGTAATATTTACTGAAGCATTAAATTGCTCTGCTGCTAACTGTGAATGACGTTCAGAAAATATAAGATAACTCACAGAGCTTCTAGACTTCTATATTTATTGGAAAAAGCCAATGAACATCAGATATATTAGTATTTAATTTAAAAAAGTAAATGCGTATTATTTCTTTAAGGTCTACTGTCATTCCTGTCTTCATTGACCACTTGGTTGAAGGAGTCTTTGCTTAGCAGTAATGGGTGGATGTCCCCCAAAGTCAATGAATGACTGGCCTCAGGTGACCGAGGACTTTCTGCATCCATCGCATCTTTAATCTAAGGATTATAGAAACTATTTATGACAATTGTCAATTAAATAGTCTTTGTTAAAACCACATCAAAATCCTGATTTTCCCAAGCAGTGAGACAGTACAGAACTAATAATTAAGTATCTTAAAATGGGAAAAGAAAAAGATATGCATCTACAGACAATTATCAAACTTAGGGTCAAGGTCTCGTCTTACTTGCACACAGCAGGCAAGAAGAGTGAAAGGCCTTTACTGACTCTCCTGTTAGCGATGTAATGAAGAGCACATTTTATTTTATTTTTTAATTTAAGCTACTAGTTGAGAACAACTGCAAGTCTTTTAGAAAGACTTCGAATGAACATGAATACTCTAGGCAAACATGGGAAATTTTGTGCTTTTACTCAAAATGCAAGCAACTCCACATTCTTAGCATATTGTTTAACATTTCTTAACTTTTTAATAGCATCTGTACTGACGCCTTTGGCCTTTTCTTATTTGTTACACTTGCTGTGTATACATTATTTTAATGTAACAGGTATTGCAAATCTATTTTTACCTCAGCACTGGAAACTGGTATCTCTTCTACTTGTTGATGGGAATGTCAGGTCCTAAGATTTCATTTGCCTCTACATATGGGGCAAATCATTAAAACTTGGGAGTCACCAGCCCGACTGCCTTGAACGTGAACATTCAAGCTCTGAGACTGAAGTCCTAACAGATTTCTGGTTCCTCCCTATTAGATAGGACTTGTTGCTTTTGTAGGTGCCCGGACACAGACATCCAGCGTGAAGTCCAGGTCCCAGTTACAAGTGAAGGGTTAGGCTCATTGACTTTGATGACAGAATGACAATTCAGTGGGGAAGTCCCGTTTCCTGTGACATGCACACCCCCCCACATAGAAAACAGCCAGTGTTAGGGGGGTGAGAGGAAGAGGGAGATCCACCTAGCTTCAAAGGTCTGTTTCCAGAAGCTGGGCCATACTGGATCAACCAAAAGTGACACACTCCAATTTTATTTTACTAATTACGTGCTCACAGGGAATAGCAGGAGAATCTTGGAAACCGTAGTTTGTACTAAATGGTCCATGACACCGATCGCTGTACAGTTTTGCATGATTTCTCACTACTTACTTTAGAGATTCTGGGTTGAAAAACAAGGTTCCTCTCACCTCCATACCACATAAATCCCAGTGGTCCTTCAAAGCTGATTTTTTTTATTTTTTGCCATGAAAATTTCTGAAAACTATCTGTGTAAATGCACAGAACATCTGGAATTAATGGGTTCAATCAATGGAGTTCATAAAAGTGGTGCTCCAGAACATACGTCAGTGAGAACCAGGTAAGTTAATTTTCACTTGGGGGATGTGGGGGAAAGGAATCAGGGGTTCAGCAAATGAGCCACGTGTCTGTAAACAGCTAACTAGGGCACTGAGGGGAATGAACAGCTCTGGCCTGTTCTTTGTATACTTCAACACAGTAATGCTGATTTTGTACAAAAGCAGGAGATACCAGTTGAAGGAGGATGCTGGATATATGTGCATATATATCTGCATATAATTGCTTTTTTTTTTTCTTCTTCTCTTCCATTTGGGGTACAAAAGATTAAAGCAGAAGTTTTGTTACCCTCTGGCTATACAGAGATTCTCCAAAAGGTAAGTAAATACTCAACATAATAGGAATCACTCAGATTTAGGTCAGCAGACTGCAAGCCTCACTGACTCCCAACACAGGAGTACTTAACCTTTGAGTAACACGGGTGCGTTATCCTGTCACATGACCTGAGTCTCCCTGTCTCAGTTTACACTGCACAGTGTAACACACTACATAGCCTGGCATAGCTACACATCACTGCTAATGCATCATGATATACGAGTAGTACCAGAACCTAAACCATATGAAAATTAGAGAGCCACACAACACAGAAGTCCTTTAAATAAATTTTCCATTCTTAAAAATCATTAAAATGCCTTGAAATTAAGTATAGTATTTATAGATTTAACTATGCTATTTATGGATAAAATAATAATTTATGTAAAATTTACAAAGCCCTTACAGGCTTTGCTTCTGTTTACAGATAAAAGTATCCGCAGAAACTGCTGTTGATCCAGATGCCTGTCTAATACATAATACTTCACAGCCTTACAAAATACTGTGTGTAAAAGGATGGAAACTGCTTTTTGGCCTACTTTCTACACTGACATACTGAAGAGGAGGAATAGTCTTGTGGTTGAGACACTTGGCTGGGACTGAGATGACCTGGGTTCAGTTTCAGACTCTGCTACAGACTCCCTGTACGTACTTACACAAGTGACTTAATCTCCCTGTGTATTAGCTCCCTACATGTAACTTGGGGCTGCCAATACTTCTGGATGCTGTTGGGTTTTTTTTCCTCTTCAGACTACGCAGCCTTTGGGACAGAGACTTGTGTGTTTCGTGAATGATAAAGGGAGCCTCAAGCTGAGTTCAGGCCACTTGGCATTACTGTAATAAAATGAGAAAAGATCTTCCATGTAATGTTTTTGTGTTAAGACCCTTCAAGGTTTTTTTGTTTTTGTTTTTTTTTTTTTTAATGTTCAGTTGTCAGTTTCTAGTAAAAGACCAGAGGAATTAGCTCCGGAGATTTTCTGTGCTGGGTGAGTGCAACAGCAGCAGAACACATTCCACAGAGGAGCTCATGCACAATCAATTAGGTCGTCTAATTAATTTTCCAACTCAATAGATGCTATGAACTATTTTTTTTGCAGAAATATATCTATACTGGATACACATGTGTAAAAGCAATCCAAAAACTTTTAAAATTTTAGAGGAGAAGGATAGATGATATTCACTTGAAGGGAATGGGCTGCTACATGGGAACAATTCCCTCTCACATGGGATTCATATTTCTGTCATGAAAGGAGAAAACACATATGGGGGGATGAGAGTATTTTCCAGTTGACAAGGTTGTGTAGTTACCATTAGGGACTGACTTGTTAATCAGTATTTAGAGGATTTATGATATTAGGTACCCCATAATTAGGGAGAGTGAAAACATTGGCTATGTGAAGAGAAAGAGCAAAAGAAGCTCTTAGAAAATGGGTTTGAACCAAACAGGGACAAAAAGTATAGATATTTACAGGGGTTTTAACCACAGATGACATGAAGTACGCTATAACATCTAACAACAGAGATCTGTTTCTCTAGTCCCAACTCAGACAAAACTTCAATTAGCATCAGCAGGAACTGTGTCTGAATAAGGACTCTGGAACAAAGATTGAAACAAGCAGGAGAAGAATGGCCACAGAATTTTATGCCTCTCTCACAGGGTCTTCAGCAGCAAATTTTCAACTGCCAGGAATTTTCTCTGCACTTCCTCTCCCGTCACTGTGATCACCCAAAAGTACTTATTCCACACTAACATAATGAAGTGTTTGCGAGACTATAGTTATAATTGCAATGTCTGGATTAAAACAGTGAGTTGTGACATTTCTAACAGTCCCAAGGGAGATGACAGTTATAGAGAATACAAAGATAGCTGATAATCCACAATTATGGGAAAGATTATGGGCACAACAAAGTGCTTCAGCTGGGATTTTATCACAGGCATTTCTAATAAGCACAGACTGGATTTATAAAGGAACTTATGAAAATGCCTATGGGAAATAAAAAGTGATAAATATAACTGTTTCTCCAACCTATAATACTAATCAGTGTTCTGTTAGCAACTGTTTCAAATAATGTGGTTGCTAGATCAGATGAACCAACAAGCCTGAGACAGCAAGCTCTGGAAAAGATGCATCCTGCATGTAGGTAGGGGAAAGCCAGAGCAGAAAGCCTTTAGGGAACAAGTGTGAAGAAAACAGGGATACAAAGAAGCAAAACAGCAGAAGAGCAGAGGGAAGAAAAACAGGAAGGCAGCAAAGTCGGGATGGATCAAAGCAAATCTAACAAATGAGTGGGAGGCACAGAGACATGGAGAGATAAACAGTGGGAGCCAGCAGACACCATGTGTGAGAAGGGGAGAAAAGGAAGGGGAAGGGAAGGAAAAGGCCGGCCAGCCCGAGAGCTTCGCCAGCCAACCAGGAGAGGGAGGTTTGCCAGCACAGGCCTGCCAACTAACTAGTTAAAAAGGAGGTCCAGAGAGCCAACTAGGAGAGAGCAGCCAGCTAGGCAAAGCCATCCAGGAGAAGAATCTGTGTATCCAGTAGAGTGGGAGCAGTCCCAGCTCCACCCAGGAGCTGGGTGACCTGCAGCAAGGACTACGCTTTGCAGGGGGGGAAACAGGCATTAGCAGAGCTCACCTTCATGCGCCAAGAAGCAAAAAGATGCCCGAGAATGTCCCAGCAATGTGATGAACTTCTCACTGACACAATAGACCACAGTATCCCACCTGGCTATGCACTCTGAAATATCCACTATTACCACTGGGTGACCAAATATGAATAAACAATGATTACACAAATTGCAGATATTAACCATGCATTTTCCCAAAAGGCATTGTACTCCCAACTGTAGAGTTGTTTCCATCTTCTTTTCCTACTTTGATATTTCAAGCTGATAAGGTACAAATTATGTACCCCGATATTATTTGTGTAGTTCAATGTCATAATCCTAAATCAGGAAAAACAAACACTAGGCCAGTGATAAATGAGGATATGAGAAAAGGGTTTCAAGCCACATGAAGAATAGCGTAATCCAGCACTGACAACATACTGCTTACCTGTTAAATTAGGCGGCTCCTGTATATCCATCTCAAAGAAATAAAATTAAGTGTATTGAATATGGAAAAATTTTTAAAACTGTAGCTAATGGATTTCTAACAGATAGTAAATAATTGTGCTGTCTTCTGAAATACTTTTTACACTGAAAGAACAACAATTGAACAATTGATTGGATCAGAACAAACCGTGGCAAGGCCTAATTGTGTGCCCATCCTCAGATTTCAAATTTATCTTTAAAAAAGAGAAAATAAATGACAAGTAAAAGATATAAATTATTTCTGAGAAGAACAAGCTCCTTTTCACAGTCACCAGACTGTTAAGCACATCCTGTTCATTTTTATCTCCCCAACAAGTCTTCCTGCTGTAACTCAGCATCATATGAAGCAGGTACTGAGGTTAAGAGGTGGTCCTGTCAAGAAATCAGGACTCACAGAAAGAAGAGAAGTAAGGTAATCCATGTGTGAGCAATGTCTCAATGCTTACCTTACCCTTCTGGATATAGGATCCGATCCACACCACTGAAACCCTTGAGTATCTTTCTCCTTTTGACTTCTCTGGGCTTTGAATGAAGTATCAAGCTGTTAGGAAGCTAGCAAACCAATTCAACTCCCCCAGCCCCCTCAAGCCAAAAAGCAGATTCACAGTCAAGACAGAGGATACTTTAGGTATTAAAAGTCAACTTCCGCTTGGGATTGAGTGCAAGAGAATGGTACATGACAAGCAGCACCTTGGGGTTGCCACAACTGGTAAGAGGAGTGAGAGGAAGAGAAGCAGGAGGGAGCTCCCATCTACTGCTGGGGAGCAGCAAGGAGTTAAGAGGGGTAAGCGTACAGAGTAGAGCATAATGTAGTTTGAAGCTCCTCTGTGGGAGCTCTGGCATCTGTCTATGCTACAAGGTTTAGCAATTACAGTGCCAATTTGAACTTGTACTTCAAACTATAGGAAATATTTTCTTTTAATTTTTAATAGAACGGGTACATTTAGGAATCTAGGTGGTCACCAATAGACATGTGCATCACTCCAAGCAATGTTAGTGGAACAACAGACTGTTCTGAGTGGTGTCTAGTTTCAGCTGCTCGTAAACCAGCCCTCTGTGAAAACTTTTAGGTAGCTTTAAAAAAATTCCCATAAATCAGTAGAAAGCTCGTCATTTAAGACACTTCAGTGGAAGAGAAAACTTCCTCCTGATTATCAGAGGTATTTTGCGCTATATCCAAAATGTAAGTAAGATTACTCCCGGAAATGTCTTGTATCCACATCATTCTTGTCAGGAAAGTGCCTGAACATCTATTTTAATAATTAAGCTTCAGGTTTCAACTATACTTGTGATAAATAACATTCACAGTAGAAAAATGTTTTTAAAGCATCAAATACTTTAGTCTTATAAAATAAAATAAGCTTGCAGTGGTTAAACTGCCCTTACATATGAACTTTTTATTAGTGTGTGAATATATTATAAACCTAAATTATAAAGATAATGTAATTTAGTCCCCACGTTTGAAATGAGATAACCACTGGATGGGAACTCTTGCTTGGCAGCATGCTGATCTCTTTCTTTCCCCCATTTCATTTATTTAGGAACTTGAAATTGGATCAGCAGCTTTTAAACAGCTGATTAAAAGCCCTGTCCACAAAAGTGATCTTGCTTATTTTTCACTTGAGCATCAGGCTGCCCCTCTGCAGGGCAGCAGCCTGCTGCCTGCCTGTGATATCATTCTGCTTCGAAAGAGGTGTGGAGAGTCACTGGCATCCTGAGTACTCCATCTGCACTTCTGCATCCATATCACACCGTTGTAAACCACACACAATACTGGCTATTTAAAAAAAACCCAAAACACAAAAAACAAATACAACAAAAATAACAAAAGAAAAACAAAAAACACACCAAAAAAACCCAACAAACAAAAAAAACCCCACCACCACTAAGACATCATCTCATGGAAAAAAGAAGGCCCAAAATGCTTCCACATCTGCTCAAATTTGAGCATAACCTATCCAACTAAAATGAACGCAAAGATCTCATTTGGATTTAAAAGGGCTACTTACACTTCATCAGAGGCTATTGAGGACACATATACAAACTTCTCGATGTGTTAACCAATGTACATTAACAAACCTGCATTCAAGAAACACTTTAGAGATGAGAATATCACATGAAAGATTGTGCATGCAGCACAAAAGCCCAAAAGAAAAAGCATACTATATTATAAAACTGAAATAGGTTGTATCTATTTTGTTTGCTATTTACTAGAATAATTCTTATTGATCATCTTGAAATCCCCAATTGCTGTTAAATAAATACCATTCCATATAATGATATTTTCTATACCCTACAGCCACAGGTAACAGAGTCTTCATTGCTAAAACATGTTCATGTTTGTGGCTTATGCCTTTGAGCACTTCTTTTATCAAAATGCTGATTGATAGTATTGTGTGGGAACACAGCAGAGACCTAATTGCTTTCTCAATAACCTTGCACACCTTCTTGAAACCTGGCTGACAAGATCTGATCATGTCAACTCTGACTCCCGATCAAAGCCCACCCAAGCCTTTGAGTGTCCCTTTCTTTGAGGTTTCAATTCTCTGAATAATATAAGACTTCTACCTCTGAGTTTAAAATACCGCCCAAATTGAACATACAACTGCCATGCGTGTGCGCGCACGTGTGCGTGAAAAGCTTGTATAATCAACCCTTTGGGCATAGCAAAACGAAGAGTTGTAGAATAAAAGTAAGCCATTCCCTGCAGGGTTTTGGCAATAGTTTACAATAAGTGGCAAATCATTACTGCTTTTGACGTTCATTGTAATGTTAGCCATCTTGAACTATTTTGATATTTCTTTGGATGCAATGGGCCGTTGCCTAGAAATTTCATCTGTGGTATTTAATGCAGAGTCACTGCATAATGTTTTATAAGATTACCCAAGGATTTATGAAAAAGGAGTAGAAGTTGCATGTGCGTGTGCACAAATTCCATCTAATTTGTTTAAATTATTTCAGATACCAAAACCCATAATTATCCTATCAAGAATCCCTTCAGCAGACAAACATGAAGAACAGTGGCAGTGTCTCAGTAGTGGGAGACGTCAGAGGAGCTAGAGTTCCTCTAGCTACACTCCAGACAACTACAACTGAAGTGTCAAAACTATCCCAAGTCTTCTAAGTGTCTCCTCCATTATATTGAATTCAAAGGAAGTGCTACCATTTATTTCAAACAGGACCGGGATACCACTCCTGGTATGCTTTGGGGATAGTCGAATCATTGTAAGAGCAGCAAGACTTTGCATCAGAGTAACAAAGAGAAATTCCTCCCAGCTTGAGGCTGAAGTGGACATCAACAACATAGGCTGAAGGAAGTTGTTATTTCTATTCAAAATTCTAAACAGCTGTTTTCCAGGCAGATTAAAAGATTTTTCAATGTTTGGATTCAACTCAAGAGCTTTATCTAATGCATACTTTGTATTTGAGTATTTGTTGAATTAGAAATTTAATAGAGCAGCTGAGTATTTTAAAATCTTTTGGAAGATGTGAAAAAGGGATGTGAACTTTAGCACACCCTGTAAAACATAAATTTCTTACCAAAAGAATATGTTATTCATGTGCTCTGTACATTAGGTCAATTATTACTCACTTTCTTTGGAGAACAACCAAGTACCTCCACCCTTTATAACAGAGCACTGTAATCAACTGTAGTAAGAATAGCAGAATTATTCTAATACACATCGGTGGCTCAGGCCCTAGCTCAAGAAGGCTTGAACAGTAAGAGACTATGATGGATTTGCCATCAACTTTACTTTTTTTTTTAAGAGGGGAAGAAATTAATGTTTCCTTGTACACCTTTGTAAATTATTTCAATTTCACATAAATGGGGAAAAAAATTATAAAAAGGAACACTTTAAATTGGCCCTCCAATTTAAGCACTTCTGTTATTTAATGACAAATTCCATAAACATTCTGATACTTCTTCCACTGCACGTCTTTCATTTCCACTAACCCAATTTAACCTCTCATCTTCCTTGCAGTCAGCAGCTGTACAAAGCATTTTTTTTTGTACTGACATCAGCAAGTGACTGAAGTGCTAGCGCTAGATTTAAAATGCCTTCAAAAAAACACGACTTTTTGTATTGAATTTGGAACTAAGTTTGATACAACTTGTACTGTTAGTTTAATATAGTATCACCTTTCATGGAGCCGTATCTTCTTGGGTTCCTGCTGGGACCTGAGAGCTGAAATAGCACAAGGTTTAATGCATGGCACTTAATTTTGCCCAGCCTGGCTCAGGCCAAGAGAAGCATTTCAAATTATTTAGATAACCACGCAGATTAAATACCCAGCAAGATAGCTTGCTAAGTCATTCATCATTTGCCATTCCTGGACTGTGCTTGTGTCTAGCAATGTTTTTACTAGAAGAGCCGTTCAGATGAATGGAATGCACATCTCCGCTGGGTTTCCCCTGTCCAAGCAGCAGTCTAAACTTCTCAACCTGCCTTCAACACTCTCTTTCTGAGATGTGTGAAAACTATTTGGCTAGATCCCCTCTGCCATCTTCTTCTTGACTATCTTCCCCCCTCACCTGCTTCTCTTGCTTTTTCTTTGTGAGCCCCTGTAAGTCTACCCAATTCCAGTGTATTAAAACATTATCCTCTGCTTATTTCAATCCCTCAAAAAGCTCACAAATCGTCCTATTATTACTCCTTTGCTCTTCACTTCAAGAATCAAGTAACTGGAATAATCCACACCGTGTGGTGCAATTCAATTCCCGACATAGTATCTGCATCATTAAATTATATCTTATCTTAAAGCTTATTGGAGCCCAAGTAATCTAACACTGAGTCTCCTTTCACAGCTATGTATCGCTTACCTCTTTTTTGAACTGCCCATTTCAATGGTAGATCTTTTTGCCTTTAAAGACTGCGAACTGGAAGTAATTTTTGACCCTGTGGTTTCTTTTGAAGCCTGTATTAATCCAACTGTAAAGCTGTCATACTACCAGTTTATGAATCTCTCCAAGTTACCACCCATACTGTCCCACCGGGACACAGAGATTCTCATAAAGACTTTCATCATATCCCAGCAGGACAATTATAATTCATTTCTCACTGGTTTTACTATTACCTCTTATAAACATTTCAAGCTCAAGTAGTATTCTGTCACCGTACTGCTCAACTGACCTAAGATGTCTGGACATACTATTCCAGCACAGAGATTAGTCCAATGGCCCTTGAGGAAGCAGTTCAAGGTGTCTCACTTTAAGATCCATCTTAATTGCACTCTGAAGAAAGTGCACAGCATGCTCTTTCCACTGTATGTTTACCACTTCATTTCTTCCTGTAGTCCTCTGAAACTTAAGGAGACATAGGAGCTTTTGAGCTCCTAAAACCTCCCATCACTGAGGGACCCAGTTTCCTCCTAAATCAGGTGAAATTATCAGTCAAGTACCTAATGGGTCTTCTCCATCTTTTTAAGTGACAAGCAGGTAAGTACCGCCAGTGTCAAATGCAAATAGGAAAATGCTCCTGACAGCATGTCTGTAGTTTCTAGTGTTACTAGGAGTTAAAACCATTCCCTATCCCACACCCCATGAACCACTGTAATTTTGTCAGCTTATTTTATATTTTCAAACTAACTGTTCCATTTTTAGAATTTTATTAGGCAAGTACACTAGAAATTATCAGCATAACACGTGCTTTCATTTCACAGCACTCAATCAATCACTGCCACAGGACAAACACTCTCTAGATAGTAGAACACACAAATAAGAAAAAATGCAAAACATCCAGAATTATGAATGCTTTGACAATGTTAGCACTGGATCTTCCTTAAATGGCTAGCAGGTCGGAATGATACAGTTGGAGGTGTTACAAATCACAGACTAACATATATTTTAACATATTTTCTAGAGCCTGACTGGACACAGTCCTGGGCAACCTGCTCTTAGCTATCTTGCTTGAGCAGGGGAGTTGGACTTCATGACCTCAGGAGGTGCCTTCCACCCTAAGCAATTCTGTAAGCTGAAATACTGTTAGAGATTACCCTCTCTCCCCTGTAATTCTTATGGCTCTATTTTAAAAAAAAATGTAAATACATTCTTCGATAGGTAGAAGTTACTCCACTAAATAGTAGATGCGCGTTTCAGTGTACTGCCTGTTTTTGCTGGAGATAAACTGATTTCCCCAGCCTTGCTGAAAACTCGTCAATCAATAGATTCAATGGAGCCATTCTAAGCAGCGGGACTAATGTAAAAGGACTTAGGGCAACAACTGATGGCTTCATCTTGAGACCAAAGAGCTCTAAGAGATTGCTGTATACAGAAACAAGAAAGAAAATGGTAAGTCTAATAAAATTTATTAGACTGCTGCAATGCCAGCAAGGACCCTTCTCCTGCTTCAGCACAGTGGAGCAGGGGCTCTGTGCCATGCTGCGCGTAGTGGTGCAGGATGAAAGCATCAGACACCAGCCACCACTTCCCCAAGGAGGCAAAAACTGCGAGCATTCAGGTTTCTGCTAAGCTCCTGTTTCTCTATGACTGTCAGCACCTCCCTGTTGGAAGCAAAAGCATTAGAGGGTCACAGCAGACTGTTCATCCCTAGGAGTAAGGAGGAAATGGGGACAGTACTGAAACTCCTGGAGATCACTGGGTAAACTTTGCAAAAAACATAAACAATGAGGACAGGGCCATTATAAAACATGAGCAAGATAATTTGGTAAGCCAGGCTTAGTTGAGTTAAATGCTTGTTAAAAACAGTCACACACTAAGTTAAACATTCAGGATCAAGGAAAACAGTGCAGAGGCCACCCCTTCAGAATGGGCACTGTAATCTGAATTACACCACCATGAAAAGAAATTAAGACTATGGCACAGCAGACTGCAGTTACGTTAAGCTACCTGTGCTAATTTAGCCTGGGTAATACCTGCAATAGACACATAGTAAATGTGTAAAATCACAATCAAAATTCAGGTGCTTACAAGGTTTCACATTTCTTTTCTTAAAATATAAAACCATATGTGTATATATGAGTGTACACACACATAGGCACTTTTAATAACTTTCATGGGGTTTTTTAATTACTTATCCCTAGCCTTTGCACATCTTCCTACAAAGAGAAATATTGAATCTTGGTTTCTTTACATAAGGAAATTCCGCCTTTTTCCAAAAGGACTTTCTTCTGGATAAGGAGTGCAAAGCTAGGCTCTGTTTTACAGCAGAGCAGAATTTGGAGAGTGATATTTCTCTTAGGGCTCCTTTCTTTTCAGACCTTATTTAGGCCTCTCTTCTTTTCCTACAGTGTTTCTCTAGAGTGCCAAACCGTACAAGCTGTCACCGAAAAAAAAAATATGTAAAAAGCACTCAGTCATTATTCGTGAACTTCTCAAGGGCAATTGGAAGTGTGAATGTGACTGTCGTTACAGCTGCTCTTAGGTAGTTGTTTCCTACAATGTTTTGCAATTTCTATGCTGAGATAGAATAGAAGAAATCTTTCTAAATGTAACAGTTTACTTTAGAAATGTTTTAATTTTTACAGAGATTTCATCAACTCTTACAAGTATATTGCAAGAAAACTTACATGTGACAAAACAGTTGCACTGACTATTCTGAGCACCTCTGCTTAAGATGCATTGTCATTAGCATTTTGCAGCTGACCTACATAAAAGAATTGTTTTACTTGGAAATGTCCTTGTCAGTTTATCCTTGCATTAGGTGTAATCTATGATGTTTTAAAAGAGGTTCTCTTTTCTTTATTAGAGCTGACCATCATGAAAGGTTTAGGTCACTTTAAAAAAAAACAACAAAGACAAATGAAGTCTGTAACACAAACTTGACTGAGGCATCATAAATACCAATATTTGATTTTTTCTGTTGCAACTGTAAGAAAAATTTTCAGCTCAATGAGAAAAAAGGCACGAATGGAAAATATTCATATAAAATTTCAGGGTGATTCACTAGCAAAACATTTGTTTTCACTGTAACAAATGAAAGGATTTCAGGTAGCTGTGCTTTCTTATATCAAAATATATTGCAGCCCAGAGAAGAAGGAAAAATTTTCTCCATAAATAGCTAAGTGGGCACTGTTAGGTAAGTTCTCAGCTGCATTTACTCATTCCCTGTAGCATGTTCAACTCCAGGAGTCACCATTTCAAAAGCACCTTTTCTATGGAAAGCTCCATGTGAAATAAGTTGTGCTCAGGTATTTTATGTTCTACAAGTTTTGTAGTGACCCAGGAATCGGGAGATGGCTGAAATTAGAAAAATGGGCATGTTACAATGGAACTAAGAGAGCAAGAATGGCTTGAAGACACTTATTCTGAAGACATCAAATGCAACACCATGCTGCAATGACAACCAAAATCAATAAAAGTTAACTCAATCTTTCCACACACAAAAAAAACTGACTCTCGTGATACAACACATCAGATAGATTCTTCCCAGTTCTCCCTGGAGCTCCACATAGCACAGATCTGGGAGTACAGGCCATTCAGGGAAGTTCTATCTTTCAACTGCCTGCACTGTGTATATAAAAGTCATATCTGTATTAATGTAACATCCCATAACCAAACAAACATAGACATCTCTTTGTGTATATAACTTCAACAAAGCTCTTGATGAAAGCACAGGCCTCCACTCTTCATTACTTAAGACACTACAAGGCAGATTGCAAGTACTGTGTACAAGAAAAGCAGCGCAAGTTTCAGCCCCTGTCTGCAATGAAAGCAGAACTGAATTTCTTGCATAGCAAACATGTGTCACAGGCTGCCAGCGCACCTGGAGGTAGGCATCAGGTTCAACAACAAAGCTGTCTGCAGTACCAGGAGAACAATCTCAGCAATTCTCACGTGAGTCCCTTCAATGTCCTACATGCAAGAATCAATTCTTACAGATTAGAACAACACAACTATTTCGTTCAAATGTTTGTATTATTATTTATACCAAAATATGGGCTCCTCAATTTGTGATTAAAATTGTACACATCTCCACTGCTACAACTAAAATCAAATTAAAACAAAACAAAGTCCAAATAATACCTTCCTGCATATCTAAAGGTCAGTGCCCTTAGCATCCAATCAAGAAGGCATGGAAATATGGAAAGGGCTGCCAAATAGTTGAATGAAAACTTTGGATTTGGATTTGTTTGACTGAAATCAAAACTCAATTTGGAACAAAATGTCAATGTTAGCTTCATGTACAAAAGTTGGAGCCCTCACATCTCACAAGAGACCTAAGCCCATATGTACTGAATCTTTTATGGATCTTGATTAAGCTTTAAGCACATATCTGAAGAAACATTTAAAACTTGCTATTTTGAGATGCACAAAGCATAGAGCAAGCAACACAGGACCAGTTATAGGGTGTATTTGCAAGGAGCAGAACAATGGATAAAAGCCTTCACACACACAAGATACTAAAAATGCTTTTTGGCATTAAATAACAGACTGATCTTTGTGCTGAGTTCTGATCCAGACATCTATCAATTATATTGCTAAGTATTATAAACCATCTTAAATCACACATAGTTATTCTGCAGAGGCTGACTTCACCATTAAGCTGCAGCTTCAATTTTAAAAATGAAAAAACTCCTCATCCATTTATCTCAACCTCTTTTATAGAAAAGATAATCCAAGACACTGATACTGAATTTTTGTTTTAAAGCTGAAAGACATCAAGGGTGGCAACATGTATTAAAATATTTTAAAGACAGTAAAATGTCACTCTGTGACTGAATATATTTACCTTCAGCCTGAAGCCATTTTTCATAATTTTTCAGGAGGAAAATGGTGTCCAAGAATCCTTATTCCAGGCCTTCCAGCTTAGCCATCCTTTAGTTTGCTGCTATAATACTGTACATGCATTCATGTTACAGGGCTGCAGAAACTACATGTCTATGTCAACAGATGTGTTTCTTGGAAGACTGCTACAGAAATCAAGTTTATTCAAATGTTTGCCAGCTACCATATGCTGCAATACTACTTTAAATGCAACATAAGGCTTTGGGAACATACTTTTACTGCTATCTACACTTTGTTATTTACTTTCCACTTAGACTAAATACCAGAGACGGGGCACACTAAGGGGTGCAGTGTCCTCTTTGTAAAAACGTTCTACCCGTTGTAATATTTAGAAAGAAAAAAATACACACAGCACTACACTAGTCTCGACCACTTTCAGCGGCTGCGCTTTCATGGAGAGGTTCTGGGCAAGATATTTTTACATATGGCATTAATTCTGGGAACTTTTAATAATGGCCAAATATAATTAAAAATTATGCAAAAATTCCTGCCATGAAGGGAGCAGTACAGAAACGACTCTGTTTGAAGAAAAAGCAATCATTTGCCCATATTCTGAGTCCAGAAAAAAACAAAACACACGTGGTATGTTTTTAATATTTGAACTACATCAGGCCCAATTCTGCGCCTATGCAAAGCGAGTGGCAAAACTCCAAAATGCAGCAGGATTGAGCCCCTGATGTTGTCACAAGCATTCAAATAAACAAACAGGGCTGTAACACATTCTAAGCTTCTACTGTGTTCCTCTAAATGGATCCAGACAGAAAAAGAAAAGCACATTTCTTTGCATTTTTGCAATACAAGGATAACAACAACGTGTACATTTTATATTATACAGAATTCACCCTCTTAAAATATAATCATCCAAATGTCCAAAGAGAAACAGATTCAAAGAGTCAAGAAAGCTGTTATGCACAAGTTTGGAGGACGCAGTTCTACCAAATCTGATAGGGATGTCTGATCTCTCTGAGCTTTTAACATTACTTTTTCCTCTGGACTTTCATAAAGTGCATGACATAGGGTTGTTTTCACATGACCCAAACGTGGGCATCTCACATAGCCAGCTAAATCCCCTAGGCTCTTTTACAGGCAATAAAAACTGCTGTCGATGTTCTGAATCATCCTCAGGGTAACATAAGGTAAGTCCCTGCTCTCAATCTCTTCAGCGAACCTAAAAGGAACTCCAGAATCTGTAACTCATTCAAGTTATCCATCATTAGAAGTCGAATGGCATGAAGATGGCATCCAGCTTTTAACCAGTAAAAGAAATTTTTCTTTGCTATCATCTTCATTTTCTGTTACCTGTGACTTCTTTTCATTAACAGTATGACTAAATGATATGCCAAAAGCTGAGTGCACCTCTCAGATCTTAACTGACTCTGAAAGCTTGGGCCAAAATCCAGCAAGGCCCTTAAGCACTTGCGTAATTTTAGGCATATTGACATCTCAGGTTTGAATTTAAATGCATGCCAAAGCCCATCACTGGATCGCAGCCACAAAACTCAGCACCTTCCAGAAAGAATCCTTGAAGTTCAAATTTTAACTGAGCCAATATCCATGAAGTATTTTCCTTTCTGGACTATGTATTTTAAATGTGTCTTAAATTGCTGTAAGAAGCATTTCCAACTCCACCACACTTTTACTGTTCAGCTTATGTCAAGTTCACCTTTCTGATGAACATTATCCCACAGAAAAACCAGGTCTGTTGTGCTTATGATACACCTGCATATACTTGACAGTACACCCAAGAGGCTTCCCCCACTCTGGAAAGGTGCCAAACACCATACACAGCAGCTTAGGAGCTAATGATACATGTATGCCACTTTTGACCATGCTACAGTTATCCATCCAGCTCTGACAGAATGTATCTCGCCAGTGACATGGTACACACTCCCAGAACATGAAGAGGAACTCCATTAATAACAATGAAACTAAAAATTCCTTTTGCTCATGTTTATAGTTTTTATACCATCATTAACACTTCTAAGTCACACAAAAAGAAATTTGTGTGCCAAAACTGTCGAAGGCCAGCTCTTACCCTCCCAAAAAATGACTGAATATATACATAAAAATACTCACGCCACAAATTTGATGGAGTTTGCTGCACTGTGAAAGCAACAGATCTCTCACCAGATAAAGCCCTTTCATTGTCCATGTATTTGAAGCTATTGACCTACACGGAAGTCTTGTACATGTTCATTAACAATCATATGGCCAGCATTTACTGAGGTAATACCAATCAGGCTAATTTGTATTACAAATATGGACCAAATGTATGGAAAAACTACTTAAAACAGTAGACACAGAACTACACAACTTGCCTCTGGATGTAAGAAACTGGTTCTAACTTTGCTACAACTACCTGCAACGTTTTAATTGTTTTCCACATCAGATTATTGGAATAACCCCCATGAATTTGGTTGCCTCAACATTGTTTTATTCAAGACAATACTAAACTACGACATACGCAGCAAAGGCTGGAATATTCTTTGGTCTGTGACATACGTGCCACAAACACTCTGTGACTGTTACTATTAGTCGATGCTTGTAGAGAAAAGTACTACATGATACACATCAGTAAATTACTTGCATCACTGCTAGCTTGTGGCATGGCATAACCTAGAAGTCAAACCACAGCCAAACAGATGGAGAATGTGCATGCCATAAAACTGTATCACTTCACATTACATTTATATCCAGAAATGGTGTTTTCAGAACAATCTGCCTCTCCTGCTTCCCCCAGAAATGTGATAGTTTAAGAGACTATTTCTCTTGGGTAATTCCCAGTTTTTCCCCCCCTCCATGCATAAAGATGCTTTGGTTTTGTTTGGTTCTCCCCCTCCCCCCTTTTTTTTCTTTCTAATAAAGACAGTTTTACTCTACAAGGCATGAATCTTGTCAGTTTACTGGATAACATCCATCCATATATACATCAGAAGCCCACCAGGGAGTGTCACAAATCCACATAACTTTCCAAAGCTAGATTCAAAATATGGACCTCTTACTTAGTTGACAGATGTGTAAAATCATATGCAGCCAGACAACTCCCTAATGACCACACAGGTGCATGTGCTGAACAATGCAAGTTATTCTGACTAAGACCAACACTAGCTTATATTTGAAAAGTTATCTTCAGAAAAAGTTTTTCTGATGGCATAATGTGATTCTGGGACTAAAAACCACCACACCCTTTTTAGAGGAGGGGAACATATTAGCTCAGCTAGGTAGAGAGGCTGCAGGAAATCTCTGCGAAAGAAGCCAAATTTCAGACGTTTTCTGGGAAGATATGACTATCATTTGGCCGCAATACTGCAGTGAGCATTAGCCAGAAATACTACAGTTCATTAATTTCTATTTTCTCTTTTATTGATAACTATGGAATCAAACACATGTTCTAAGTAAAAACTGCCTATGGACAAGGCATATAAGTTACAGATTTCCACCTCAGTTGTGCTCAGTAACATGCATGGGATTTCATGACAGCATGATTTGGCTCAAATGGCTCTGTGTCACCCGTTTCCCACTCCACCCCACACAAGGCAGGAGCCCTGAGGGACAGGACTGAAGCTGTTAGCAGACTTCAGCCTTGAAACGCGCCCTAATGAGGTGGAGTCAAACTGGTCCCAGATCAGGCAACATAAAAGCAGCATTAAACAATCTTCTTCCGAACTTGCACTTTACAACTCCTCACTGGACTGAAGGCTCAAAACCTTCACCCATGGAGAACAAGCAGTCATTGCTTGAAATTCAAAGTCTTTGCAGTAATATTCAGAACATTCTTTACCTATAAAGCCTTTATTCTCTTCAAACTTAGGATTTTTAACCTAATTTTCCATTCCTCTTACTCTTCTACAGCAGTGAGATCCCAAGATTCAGAAGAGAGCTACTTTTCAATCTTCAGAAAAATTTCACCATCAGTTGATGAACTATTTTTACAACATCTGAGCAGACAACTGGCAAGACTTCACACAGTGCTAACACAGCAATTTTGTCTGCTGTAGGGAGTGCAGGAAATACCTGCTTCATCCTACCGTCTGCTCTAGCACAGAACGAAAAGCTTTGGTCCCCTGAGATTTGTTGTTCTGCATCACCCACCTATGCTGCCCATATAAAAAAATCCAACCATTACTCCAGGTGCAGCACTGGCAGCAGTGATCATCTGACACACTCACTGAAAGAAATTTCATGTGCTAAACACATCGCCTACATGCAAGCCCAAAATCAGGTCATTAATGTCTATTCTGTCACAGGTTCATAGATAGGCAACACAACTTATTGTATGAGTAGTATGTATGAATCTCCAACTAAACAGATCAACTGATAGCTCTAACAAATGAAAATGTTTTATTATTCAACAAAAGGATTATACCTTATCATTGTTCACTATATCTCTCTCAAATGAACCGTTAAATTGGTTTAATAGCCCTGAAAAAAAATCCATATACTAGATAAGACAGTTGGTAGAGCTATGTTTTCATCTGGAAGCAGCTGTGATTATCACTATGGATACGCAAATAAAAAGCTAAAATTGATAACAATAAATCCGTGCAAAATGGAAAGAAGAACCGAATAAACTCTGCCAATACAAAACATGCCAAAGACAGATGCAAGATGCTGCTTATCACTGGTAAGCAAATGTATCAGAGATACAAAGAGCTTTTCTGATGACTAGAAACAACTTTGAGTAAAAACACTTATCAATATTTTTTATTTGCCACCTCTTCCATTGGAGTGTTTTCCCAGAAAAAAAGTAAATAAAAGAAAGGCCTTAATAAGTTGCATGTGTGTTTCATCCTGGTCTCTATCCTTATGAAGCTCATACATTGGTAAAAATGCTGCTTAAAATTTATTTTCAGTCTTGAGACTAACAAAACCAAATCCAATCAATTCAACTATAGATTAGAATAGGTAATGGCTCAACAACCCTACCACTATAGTAAATAAATGGGATTTTTGCCCTGAGAAAAAAAATGACACTTGGTAAACATACCACAAACTGAAAAACTAACCATTAAAATCACACCAATCAACGCTTGCGATATATAAAAATCACAAAAGAAGATAAGATTGAATGTTTGTTTTTAAATTAATGCTAAAGTTTTCTTTCTCATTAAAAATGCTATTTAGTAAAGTTGTTACCATTTTAATTGGTGTTATCCCATAACTCATATCTACACAATTTTCTTAGACTGGAGTTTTCCTCTCAGTAAAGCTTCCTTGCATTGCATTCTACAAGAATGTTAATTATATTTTACCTTATTCATAGACAGCGATAAAATATTACCATTTAAGTATTTTATTTCATATTACTATTTAAGTATTTTTAAGTTGCTATTAAGCAAGTTGGGACATCAATTTTTTTCCACTGTTTTAGGGCACATACCTCTTTCACACTGGGGTCCAGTAAAGCCATATGTGCAAGCACATCGGTTCGGAGCAACGCATCTCCCTCCATTTAGACATCCATTTTCACAGACAGCTGTATCAGAGGGAAGGCAAAAGTAATCTTTATTGAGCTATTTCCAGAAAGACATGAGGTATGTACTTGACTAGCTCAGGTAAACTGGTAAAAATGGTAAACAAAACAGGACAGGATACTTTATTTTCCAGCACCTACTTGCAATCTTTTCCTATTTCCTGGCCTCATTAGCATCATGAATTCATCTTTTCAAGGGAACATAATATAAACACAGTAACAACCACAGCTTTTCTGACCTCTCAGAGCCTTTCTCTTTGGGATGGCTAGACAATTCCATAATTTCAAAATAACACCTCTTTCAAACTTTCAACAAAGAAACACTGAAATAGTAGAAATTGCAGATAGAAGGTGCAGAAGAAACTTTCATCTCTAAATCCTCAAAACTTTTCCCTATTCAGAAGCAAATTTAAAAATTTATTTGTCCCTTTTCCATAATAGAAAAACAATCCAGTATTAAAAAGCTGTTTGCTATCAACTAGGATAACAAAATGTAGTCGCTACCTATTTTGACTAAGTTAATCCAAGATATTCTTCCCTTATATGATGCTGTCATTAGATTCAGAACCCAATTTCCTCATAATAAACTCCAAAAGCAGTTGCTCTCAAAAATAATCAGACAATATAACATTCACATAAAAAAGGGGCTTTTAAATACAATTTGATGTTCATTGAGTAATATTCTTTGTTCCATTTCACATTCATTTCAGTAGAAAGAAGGTTCCCATTTATCCTCTTCTACCACTTGATATTTCACAGAGAAGGCAGAAATACAATTCTTATTCCTTTCACCATGTGATCCTCTTCCAGATTATTAGGGTAAATTCCTGGTCCCACTGAAGTTCATGTAAAGTGTGCCATTGATTTGACAGAGCATGAAAGGTTTTCATTAAATGACCTAAACACATTTTCCCTGTCAGAACAATAGTTCACTAGATAGCAACATGACAGCCTTGGTTAAAAGCAGTATTTACATCCTTATTTGAGTTTCTTCACAGCATTCCAGCCAAGAAGAGCAAGAGATCACCAGAGTCAGTTTGGGAAAGATTTCAAGCAGCAGATCCAGGATGGCTGTTGGCTCAGGACTGATTGAGGTAATCAAAAATATGTCGATCAACTCTAATGAGACAATATCAAAATTAGCAAAATCCCTAAAGCTTACTAGCTGAGTCTGAAGCAAACCCCTGAAATTAAAACAAGGCTTTGTATTAAAAAGCTTAATTTTGTCTATAAGATGAAAACTGAATCCCATGTAAAATCTAAATGTATGGCCTATTGCTCTAGTGAGTGGAAAGCTCTGGAGGTCAATGGGAATTATGGTAGTATGAGAACTACAGGATCAAGTTATATCCAATTATTATGAATTCACATGATGTTTATTTTAATAGTCCTGATCAGAAAGAATTCACTCGGCATTCATTACAAAGTCATGTGTTTTCCTGTAAAATTCCACTGTACCAGATCAAAAAACAAGCTCAACATCAGTTCAAAGTTAGTGCTAAAGGGTGCCCAATCCACACATGCCAGAATTACTTAACTGTACACAGTATCTACTTTAATAAAAGTGTACTTACGCTGTCCACAGTGTGTTCCTGTATAACCCTTCTGACAGAGGCAATGGTCATCACTGCAGCTACCTCCATTCATGCACCGGATGTTACAGTGTTGTACTTCAAAGGAAAAAAGATTTCCCTCAGTTAAATCAAACCAGTCAGAAACACTTAACTGTCTGCTAAGAGTGGAGTTTGGGGGTTTTTTTTAGGGATTGATTCTGTGAATTAGAAACTGAGGATGTATTTTTTAGGACAGATACTGAAAATGGCAGTACAGAAAACAATACTGATTTACAGTTCCTGAGAATACAGGACATGGTGCAAGAATTTGATACCACCCTTATTCACTGAAGTCAAAGGCATTTCATCTGAGCATAAATCCACAGAATTTGTCTCCTAGTTTGCAATGATGAGAAAAGGCCATTAATAAGGGAAAAGTACTAAACTTCTGGCAGATACCACCAAGAAGAGAGTCTTATCATCTGCACAATGCGGGAAGGAAGTGTTAAAGGGAAGCATATAAGGGAAGCTCCTGAAGACAGCCGGGTTCTGCCAATACACACAATATCAGAAGCTGATCTGCCCAGGCAGGACTTCTTGCATGAGAAGGAAAAATAACAGAGCAATTTCTTTTTGTATGCCATCTGTGCGGTCACCCCATCTCCAGGTATAGCCGCTACCAGCTGCGGTGCTTGGGGGCTGTGGAGCTCACAGACACCATTTCCCCAGAGCCAACAACCTTCCCCTGCAAGGAACAGAGAGGCAGGGGAGCAGCAGCACGCTCTCCTCAGCCACAGCCCCACCATTTATAATGACTAACATGCAGCTTAAGTCCTATGCCAGTAAAGCATAGAAGTCTGTGCTACATTTTTTTAGTAATAAGGACAAATATATTTTTTAAGTAGACATTAGGAACAACTTAAAGTGTGTCAGGCTCTTCATCAGGCATAGAGAAGCAGGCAGGCCTCCCAACAAAGTGAAGTCCTCCTTACAGGTCTCGCTGTCCGACACAGCTGTGAACCGGGGCCAGCACTCCAGTAAGCAGCCGGGAAATGGTTTCCCTCTTAACAGGAACCACATGAAAGGCTCCTCCTCAGATAGGATTACGGTCAGATCAGCATTTCAATAGACTGTGATGGAGCACTGGATACCTACACCGTGCTGTCTGAAATGCTCAGGACTGAAAAACAGAAATTGCATGTCCTGCCAGAGCCTGTTGCTAACAGGTGCCATGCCAACCACTGAATTTTTCCTGTTGCACAAAGCCCTTAAGCATCATTTGGCTTTTTACAGTTCAGAAGTATGTCAATGGAATTTTATTTTTATTTTCAAGTAGAAATAATCATTTTAACTGTATTGCCTTCTATAGCAACAGGAATCCACAGAACGGAAGTTAAACATGCAATTGGAGAAAGGATTTAAAACAGTCTAGCATTTAAAACACTGGTACTCTTAATTCTTCAATTATAAAAGTAAAAACTGTATCTTACATTTCTTATGTGTCTAATAGTTATGATACATCTTTGTTCTACTTTGGATGTACTTCAGTACTTCAGGCAACAAAAATGTACTAACATTCCTCAACAAAAAGTAAAATTGTCTGCAAATACAGAGTGAATATCTGGTGAAGATTTTTGGACAATGTCCTAAGTAGGTCAGAAAAAGGTGTATAGTTACTTTAAAATGTGTAGTTCAACTTAGCTTTATACAATCTTAGAAAAACAGAGGGGATTACAAAAAGCATAGGAAATGATATCATCTGTCAAGCAGGGAAGGAACTTAAAAACCACAAACTGATTTCAATTAGAGCAAGCTATGCCAAGAGCTAATTTCCATTCCCACATGAAGACCAAAGCCATTTAAATAGTTTGAACTACATTTGAGATAAAAAGGTTAACAGTAGCTTATATGATGATTTTCATATTATTTGTTCAAGTAAAAGTAAAGTATATTTCCCCATTTTGGGATAAGGAGTGGTTTTACACATAACACACACACACACACACACACACACACACAAAGCTTCCACAATTTGTCTTACTGCTTCTTAAAGGAACTTTTCCAAGGTAAAATATTTCTTCCTCCTTTTTAAACTAAAATCATTATGGGAGACTGCTGGGACACCCAGTCATCTTTATTAAAATGAGCCATTCGAATCAGTGAGCTTTCTCCCTTACTACCATGCAAGAAAATCAGTGACATACAGTCAGTAAACTAACTATTTATTTTCTGCTCTCTTTTGAGGGAACGTTGAAAATAGTATTGCCAAACTCATACAGACTATTCTGAAATACTACCCTTCGAAAAGTTTATAGACATGCGAAGGCTGTCTGGAGCTCAGATGATGATTTTAAGACTGCATTTTTGAAAAGTAGTATATTAATTCAGATCCATAGTCTCTTTTCTCAGCTACATCAACAACTCCATTAATGTCATCAGATATTCCAGTAAATGAAATAACCTGTTCCAAAGTACCACACTGACAGAGAGAGACTCAAGGAAAAAGCACATGAATTACCATAAGGCTAGTAAATCCATGCATATGCATAAGGCATAGCTTTGCCTTAACTGGACATCTACAGGAAATGTTAACAACATTAATAAATTATTGCTTTTAATCAATTATTGTTCTCCTTAGGGTCCAATTTGTAAACAGCCTGCACTGGAAAGTTCTGAAGTCAAAACAGGAATAACTGCAGGAACATAGCTTTATAAACCTGCGAAAGAGCCAGCGAGACCAAACACATCCACACACGCTTTGTGTGTGGACAACATTTGCATTGTTTATCAAAGTGAAACAACAAGCTGCACGCTTAAGCATAACAGTTCCTGACTTTTTTAATAAATTCTCAGCAAAACTTGAGTAAAGACTTTATCACACCACAACCGCTCACGAAACATTCAGGAGCTCACCAAGCAGATGAAAGGTAACACACAGGCCATCTACTCTGCGATCCCACACTAAAAAACGTGAGGTGTGAGGGTCTGCGATCCTCAGATGGGAAAACCAGCGGAGCTGCTCACCCAGCACCTCGGGCCAAGGGCACTCTGCAGGGCCGGCCGGCGGGCACCAGGAGGAGAGGCTGCCTCTCGTCTCTCTGTGCCACTGCCAAGGAAACACTCCCAACCCCGGCTGTGCATGACGCAGGGCTTTGCCTGCCAGGAGCTGTAAACAAGGAATGATGGTCTCATCACATCCCAGATGCTCAGCGTGCTTTCTCTGTCAAGTGACTGACTCAGGAGAGAGATGGCAGCTAGCGCCAGGACAAGACACGGGCCTGAAGCCCTGCATGGGGTGCTAGAAAACCCACAGCAGCCTTGAAAGCTCTGGAAACATTTAAAATTCAAGACCGCTTACCACCTCTGACAGCAGCAGAATATAAGGGAAGGGGCTGAGCTCCAGGTTTTACTGCTGTTGAACAGACATCTCCCACACCACCCCAAGGAGCGGGATCCCAGGGCACGAAGCCAAGAGCCCAGGCTCCAGCCTCCACCCCAGCAGCACGTGGTCTCTGAGGAAGACCTCAGTCCTTGGCTGGTGCCTCTGAAGCTGCTCACAAGGGGAGTGCAGCAGGCCACATTTTTCACTCAGGCAACGTAACCAGCCTGCTGGGGGGGTGCAGACATTTATCCCTGCCAGCTGCCACCCCCAGCACCCACCACAGGTCTCACACTGCCTCTGCCATGGCTCCCTTCCTTCAGGGACAGCCCCATCAGTAAATGCCTTCCCTGCTTAGGACAGCCCAAGCCATTCTGACTAAAACAGGTTGGAAGCAAAAACAGCGGCTGGGCTCAGAGACACACCTGACCCATAACCCTGGGGGCAGCAGGGGGTGCCTGATGCTGAAGGAGAGACCTTCCTCCTCCTCATTCACCCCCCAGCTCCCACAAGGGCAGAGCAGCAACTCCAACAACATGGCAGGAGGGTAAGATATGCCTGCAGCACAAACAGGGGCACGGCTGCAGCATGAACAGACAAAGCCAAAGCAGCCATGGACCAGGTGGTTTGGGAGGTAGCAGCAGAGCAGCCACCACAGAGCTGGCACGGCACAGGGTGTAGGACATCTCCCCACACATGCACCTGCAGTGTCAGAGCCACCCACACATCAGAGACAGCAGGGGGGATGCCTCCACACGTGGCAATCTTACCTCCAAGCCTACTGTAAGAATACCCCAAAATTCACTAATTACACAGAAATAACCATTACTCAGCCAGCAAGTTCACTGATGTCACAAAAATCCTGCTGAGAAAACCACCAGTTGACCTTTTCAACCATGAATGAGATTCCTAAAGCTGACTCGTAACCAGAAAAGTCCCAACAACTGACCTGCATAAGAATCAAACTTGAAGGCTTTGTTTTGCTTTCCAATCCACATGCTTTCCAGTTTGCATTAATTATTTGATTCCGGCAGACAACCAGTCTACAAGAGCCACCGTGAACTTGGTTTCTGTCTATGGTTGTACATACTATAAAACCTGTGCCCACTACTGATTTTTTTAAGTACTAAAGACACATGTAGCTTAAAATATCCAAAAGACAACTGAGACACATCTCATATATCAGAAACCATACATTTAATCCTGAGAAATCATTGCATTTTCACTCATATTTGTTATTTGTATTTTGAATGTGACAAACTTGTATCATCTACTTTTGATTTTTTTTTAATATTTTAAGAAGAGTTTTTTCTCATTTGTTAGAATGTATAATTAAAGAAAGATTTCATGAATGCATATTCTGACAAAATATTAACTGTTACCAATGGGAGTTGACAGAAACCCTTTGATGTCAAACTGTGTTTTTAATGTGTATGTTTACTTTGTTTCCTAATAGCAGATCTAAGTCATTGTGGTCTATTGTGTAAATACATATTCATGGATTTTGTTTACAGTGCCAACAGAGCAAATGACTTACAGAAAGTGTATATTCCGTAAGTCCTAATGAGGTGCTGGGTCATAAACATTATTACACAAGAGTGCACAGAGGCAGTGCAGTCTTTTTTCTCTACAACAATTCAAGACACTTTTGCTTTCAGAATTGGTTTGTTTTAATAAATAAAGGTGATGTGACTGCACACACAAAACGTATCTTAAATTATTGCACTGATCAAACAAGATATAAACAGTATCTTTTTTAAGCCAACTGCTAAGTCTATGTGTAAAGTGTTGATACTTATATTGTATATAGAAAAGCAACATTTAAGAGTGGGCAAACCTACGTAGCAATGTAAGGAAAATAATGTCAGCACTGATTAAAGCATATGATTAGTAGAATATTCATACCTAGAAGAAGTAATTGTCAACAACCAAAATAGCTATGTCATATAGACTTTTTGAAGCTGCTTGACTAAAAACTGTAGTAAAGTCCTGCACCCATTCATCTGTGCAATTCCAATGAAGGCTAAAACTATGGAGACCAATGGTAGAATATTTCAGAAAAAAAAACCACATGAAGAACTGTAACTTTACTCATACTCTATTTTTCTTTTAAGTCTTGACTCATAAAATACTTCAGTGTGGCCTAAGAAAAAAAAATGAGATAATAATAAAGCCCACTCATTCCTGCCTTTTACAAAGGTGCCAAAACATGTGACAGATGTAGGGATATCTCTCTCCTTCTGTACCCTGAAGGGGACGTAGGAGAAGGTCATACTTTCCTTTACTGGCTTACAGGATTAAGGTGTATGCACCTGTTAAAACAGTAGCTGCAAACCGAGGAGTGAACGCAACAACACACACATTTGTGCAGCTTTTTGCACCCTTCCTCCTTCTAGTACTCTCTAGGAGCTCCATACCCTCCTCATGCTGGCCTCTCCCCAACAGACATCACAGGAGCCTGAGAAAGAGGTTGAACTACAAAGAACAATATTTACCATTTTAGTACATGCCATTCCATTACATTCCACAGTTGTTATTGTTTTTCCACGGTTATTGCATGAAAAGGATGCTAAAGCCACAGGCTGAAGTGGTCAGTTATGTGGCAAAACTCTTATCAACTAGGAAAGCAAAAAAAAATGGCAAGGTAAAAAATACAGGGGCAAAGCAGACCACACATTGAGTCTGAAAAGATATTCAGAACTAAAAGGATGACCATTTTGCATAATATTACAGACCACAGCTGAGTGCATCCCCCACTGACTTCACTTAATATGTTGTCCAGGTAGTTATAGGCATTTGTGGAAACCAGTTTCCTCCAAAATTCTTCCCAGAAACTTCGCATTTTATATAAAAATCAAAATCATCTACATTCTAAGAGACAAGTACCATACTCAAATGAGAATACAGTGGACTTTACAGCTGGCATCTCAGATATGAACTGAGGTACTATCCCAAGCAAAATCCTACTTCATATGAGATACTCTACCCATGATGAGCCATTGAGCTACCTGGTTCATTGAATTAATTTAATTTTACTTATTTTTTTCTGGATCTGGAGAACCTTCCTTGAAAACTTGAAATCCAAACATTTCTAGGAAAAGTCATCTCTCTGAAAAGTTTCATTTCCAAAGCATCTGTTTTCTTCTGATGAAAAGCTGTTCCACTTAAAAACCTTGACCAGTTCTGTGCCTCTAGCACCTACAGAAGTATCACCTGAATAAGGTTGGCAATATTAGATTCAGAAGATACGTACTGAGCCTGGCAAGGAAATGCTATAATACTTGTAGGCCTATGTATATAAAATACAGCATAGTGTCTGGCTTAGTAACCCCCAAAATGAGAGTAGAATTACAAAGCAAGTCAAATTCAGCCAATTCTCAAAAGTCATCTCTCTATCATTACAACTTTTGTGCTGTATATGAGTGCATGTCTAGCGTTGAATAGAGATAAGGCATTTTCCAGAAAGCAAGGAAGAGTGGAATTAGTGTTACAAACTGGCAAATGAATATAGCTTCTCATAAAACTAATTTGGCTTTAATTTGGCAAAAAAGAGCATCCCCAATAGCTAGTCTCTGAGTCATTCTTCACTTTTGTCATAGAAGGCTACGCTTTCTTTCCTGTGGTAAAAGTACGCCTGATGACTCAGAGGTTATTTGTCTTAAATATTGACCACTGAACTATCTTACATACCTTAGTAGCTTCACAGACTCAAAAGAGCAATATCAAAGACACAGAAGAAATACTTACTTGATTTTGAACCACAGGAGGGGGCTATCTGACCATTTGGGCATGTGCACATGTTTGGTCTAGAGCAAAATCCATCCCCACAGGAATGTCTGCAGATTGCTGTAAAGAAAACATAAATGTCTTTAAAATATGTTTCAAAAACCCCAAACACATAAAAAACACCTGATAGAAAATATGCATTCAGTACCATAACATAAATACCTACCAACTCGTTAAATTGTATATCAAAACAGCTTGTCCTGTTCATCTGCATCTCTGTAGCGGACAGCTAAAACCTAGACCTTCACAATCTGTTATGGAAAGGTCTGGGAACATGCCACAGGCCACACTAGATAGAGGGAGATTTCCTTGGAAAAGTGAAACTGTGGTCCATTTTACCAGACTACTCTTGGAAGAAGGATGGCACTGAGGCAGCATTACAATGCTCCCTTTATTTCTGCACCAGACACACACACAAGCATAATAATTCCCATCTGACAGCACATTGCCTCAGTATCTCTGGAGAGGGTCTTATCAGCCTTAGGCAAAATGCCTTTAACAATTTTTTCTGGTACATTGTACCATTACACATGAATATGTGCACACCACTATGAGGTATGTTATGTACGTATTTATATCCCTACATATATATTTCAGGGATATGGTCCAAACAAGCAGAGAAAATGTACTTGCTGGCCCGATGCTGTTGCCTCCTTCCATTTACTTAAATAGATTAACATATTCCACAGCTACTCGCTCCTGAGTCCACACACCCCTTGGATCCCTTTACCACAGACTTAAACAGAACATGTGGATGAGATTAATCCTTTGTTAAATACTGGTATCACATCACTGCATTGTAGCCCACAAAACTTTGTATATTAGCTTAATATATTTAAAATGGTAAAGAAATGATGTACAGCTGCTACTGAAACCATATAGGAACACATTTCAGTTCTGGTATACAATTAAAAATACCCTGATGTAGAGGGACAGAGATAAACCTCATTCATAACACATAACTGGATTAACTTACGGACTATGCATTGGTTTCCACCAGGTAAAGTTTTCCACCCAGGGCAACAGTAAGCATTGTAACGTGATCCACACACATTTGGTCTGGAAAAAAAAGGACGAATTCTTATTTTTACTCAGAAATATGTTTTAAACGTAGAGGCATAAAAATGGAAAAAGTAAATCACTGCAATATACATTTCAATAATTAAATCTAGAAGTGTTATATATTTTTAGCAGAACTGTATGCCTTCAGTTGCAGGGGTTTTTAGGTAACATACACTTTTACAAATTGAAAATTGCACTATAAACACAAAACCAAATCAGTAACATCTGAACAACAGGAACAGAATGGGAAAACCTTGTCTGATATCACTCCATATCTGGAAAAGTAGCATACAGGAGTTTTGAGCAAAACTCCCATTTAAATACAAAATGAGGGATCACACCCATCATCATTAGTGAACACAGAAGAAATCTAGTGCTCTTTGATAATTTTTAAGCTTCACGTTGCTTTCTCTTCTTTACTCTAAAGCACTATTACTGTTCCCTATTTTGTCCATGAGCAAAACTATGTATGCACGAGTGAAACATGCCAACCATGACATTAGCCAAATAAATGAGACAAAATATGTAAATGCTTCATTAGCAAAAAATTACTTACTATCAAAAAAATCAAGGATATGGGTGCTTGTAAAGAGATAGGGTCCTGTGAAATGAATATTAAGAGCCTACTGCCCTTTTTAAATGATGGATCCACAGGAATTTTTCTTTCCAACCCACTCCTCTCATCCATATTTACCCTTTCAAATAGTTATATCACCAGAGTTTTCAATGATAGCTGACAGGACATGCCACTATTCCTACTGTGATTTTATTGGTAACAATAGAAAAGTTGAAATGGTTCTATGTCCCTCAAAAATAATAAATCTTTTTTTTAATCTACCTTGTCCTATTTATTTAATGCATCTATCCATGCAAGTAAAACCAGTAAGAATAGCTTCAAAAATTGGAAAATGTGCCTTCTTTTGTTGTACGTTTAATAATCTTATCAGAGGAAAATTTTACAACCTCTATTAATATTGTGAGCAATTACTCAATAGAGTAACGAAACTAAAGTTAGCTATAAACTAGTACTTCCTAGAAACTGCTTTATTAAAATACTGTATACAGAGTAGAGACAGATTTAAAGTGTTTATTGTTTTAGGAAGGGTTTTCTATTATTATTTTGTCCTTGGTCTTTCAGAAAGTTCTTCATCCCTAGTATTGCAATGTCTAAGTAAACAACAGTTACCTCATATGGTGAGGCAACTTAAGACAAACAATCTCGATATATACAAACATTTATTTATGCACTTTTCCTAACTAACAAAACTTTTATACTGTACTTATTTAGGGATCTGCATTGTTAATGCAATTTCCAGTATTCTGATTACACCAACTTCGGTGACGCCTAGTCTTTTCATTAAGTGCTTGGCCAGAAACTACTTAAGTCAAAGCAAATACTACCATTACCTTCCACTGGTTCTGGATAATTACAAAGTGGTAACCGAGGTGAATGTGAGCAACACAATTGGACTTGTTGCAGGGCCCTTTTCCTTTCCTGCAACTGGTGTTACAGACTTAAAGTCCTATTCATATAATTCCAATGTATTCAGTTTTAGTAATGTCAGCTACTTCCCTGCAGGGCTATAACCATGTAACTTTCCTAGAGTTCCCTGTTCATCTATGCCAAATGTTGCTCCACAATCATCTGCCAAGTAAGACTGGCAAGCAGACAAGTGAGATTGCTTTTCACCTTCTCCAGTCAGAAGAAATAATGGAACTTATTAAGACAGACAGAATGGGTTTGTTGCTACCTGTTACAACCTACTGGCATAAACCACCCATTTCCGATCCGGGTTGGTAAGAATCTATAAACAGCTGACCATAAAATGATGTTTAGGTACTCTTGTCAAATTTCAGTCTCGGCAAGTACACGGCTTTGGGGACCATCTGGTCCAAGTTAAGAGTCAGGAGCAGATTTCTGTGCCACGGGGAAACCTGATTTTTGAAATCTGTTTCCAAAATGGGGCTCTGGAAAACCTAGATGTTCCAGCAACCATGAAGTCAGAGACCCCGGGAGCTTTGAAGCTGTCCACAGAGTAGGCTAAGCCGTACACCCAGGAAGCTCCAACTCAGATGCAGCGTGCTTAGCTTTAAAAAAAAAGTCATCAAACTGTACTTCCATGGAACAGTTTGAGCCTGACAAGTGCATTTTCCAGTGGAACACTTTTTCGTCAGAAAACTGCTGTCTAGCTTATAATAGAAACCTATATTAAAGTCTGAACGCTACTTCTTTGAGCAGGAGCGAGTGTTCTTTACTTGTGCCTATCTGCAAGATGTCTTTAAAAAGAATTAATTTTGAATATTAAATTCACTGATATTAATTACGTGATCAGACACTATAGTGATAAATCCCCATAAATAAATAAATAAAGTATTCAGGGGAATAACAATTTACCTCATGTAAATCATGGAAACCATCAATCAAATTGTAAAGGCTCTATCGTGGTGCTTACTTTAAACAGTTACCCACTGTTGTGTTTAACAGAGCATATTTTCCTGCTGATGTTATAGGCTATGAATACTAAAGAAGCATTTTATATTCTTATAAAACTGTTTTCCTGAACTGCACTACAAACAGAGTTCAGTTATAAAACCTAATTTGTAATAGTAAAATAAGCAAAAATGCATCTATACATCCCAAGCCACCTGTGGTGCCCACAGCACCTTCCCTTCACTCCAAAGCCCAGAGGAGGGAGGGAGCATCTCAGGAACAAGGCTGTTCCCATTGCAATCTAAAAAAGACAAATCTTTCACTTTATTTTGGAGTCACTTATGAACTTGTAAAGTATAAAAGGATTTCTGTAATGGTACGGTGCTGAGAGACAGTATGACTGATGCCCAGGGTTTCATCAAAGATGTCCAAAATAAACAAGAAATTATGTCTTTGATTAATGATATGCAAGTACAAATTCAGTAGCAAAATGAGTTGAATAATTATCAAAAGACATAAGTCATCAACTAGAAAAGCCTTGGAACAGCAGAAAGAAAAAAGTTCTTCCGGAAATTCTGATAACTAACACTCCAGAGTGATAGGTCTGGCTGACAGCCTCTGCGTCCACGAAACTAGAAGATAATCTTCTTCAGGAACAACTGCAGGGAACTTCCACCCCCATTACGCAGTAAAGCTTTGTCCTTCCCACCCGCATGGGGATGGAGCCCAGGCAGGACTGCAGCATCAACTCCTTCAGATGGACACACGTGGTTCTGCCCCAGGTCAGCGCTCTGCTACCCGTGGGCTGCGGCTGCAGCACAGTCTCTGCCTGTCATGCATTCTCAAATAAATGGTCTGCTTTCTCCGCGGGCCAACACTGACATTGTCTCACAGAAAGGATCAAGTGGGTCCCACCCTCCCTTGCTACTCCTGCTCGCAATGCCCTGTCTCAGCAAAGATGAATGGCTGCCTGGCCCTCCAGAATTGCATGCAATTACCCAGCAACTGGGGGTGGATTTATGGAGCAGGGACACAAATGTAAAAGGATGGGAAGCAAATCATGCTAAGCTTGGCAGTGCCTTCTTATCAGATATAACTAGGCCATGAGGGTACGTGACAGCCAGAGAAGTGAGGGAGGTGTTCAAAAGCCCTGTGTGAAGCCGGTAGCTGGGAACACCACCCAGCCCAGGAATGGCGGGGGCAGCTCCAGCATTGTGGCTGTCCTCTCCAGGGCCCCGGCAGAGACACAGTTGGAGCCCAGTGCTGCACCCTGCCCAGGGGGTGTGCTAATTCTGTACATCCCTGCTCTGCCCTGCCTGTGACCCCTCGAGGAAATTACAGCCCTCTACCGAAGAAAGCGTTGCCCATCTGCAGCTCCCACGGGAGGAAGAATTTCTGGCACGGCTGTGAGCAAGGCTTCAGGCGGAAATTTTGTCAGCAGCACTGCCATGCACCGGCCAATGCTGGCGTAACCCAGGCTGAATCAAACCCAAAGCATGGGTCTCAAATAAATTGGACGGAGAGACCAGACAGAGTGGGCAGAGAGCGGCTGAGAGAGTGAGAGAGACAGCTGATCACCAGTTACAGCTGAGATACAGGGATACTGGGAAGGGTTTCTAATTGCTCCCTGAACTCACTTTTCCTCTCCCTAGGAAAACACACAGGCATTCTTCCTTGCAAGAAAATGTTTAATGAAGGACTTCTATTAACTATTTGGCTGCAGTGGCTAACATATGTTTAATATAATGTAGGGACCCAATTTTCTGGCAGAAGAGGTACAATTTAAAGCAGTATCATCAGCCAATGGTTATTTTTAGAGACGTCTTTGCCTATTTTTCTTCTTACGCAGCTAACACTGGTACCTGCTAAAACTGTACCCAGAATTATTTGCTGATCATAGAATTCCGCACAGAATTGGAGTGGTGCTTCCATGCTTGCACTAGGAGTTAAAAAGAATTACAAACCTGAAAAAATGGTAGGCTGGTCTTAAAAATGTGGTTGTCTAAGTCTGAATATAACCAGTGTACTAAGAAATAGTAGCCAAGTCTGAATATAACCAATGTACTAAGAAATAGTAGCTAAGGCTCCAGAATGCGAAGAGGAATAGCTTTTACTAGTCATTTTCCAGACACGTAATCAGATCTATACCTTTTGCTGTAAAACAGCTTTATGTACCTTCTTAAACTTCTCAGCATCTCGGAGGAAATGCTAAAAGCACAGAGTGGCTCAGCTCTGCTGACTCCACTGGAGCTTTACTCAGCTGTCCCACTGAATCATGAATTTCCATCCCTAGAGATACTCCAAACCTTAGTGGACGCAGCCATGAGCAACCCGATTTAAGTTCGCCCTGCTCTGAGCAGGGGTTGGACCACATGGCCTTCCAAGGTCCCTCCCCACGTAAACAACAGAAGCCAGGTACTTGGTGCACAAATTAGAGGTCAATACCAAAAGCACCTCCTTTTGTTGCGCTGGTGCCTAACCTCTCCTCCAAGGAGCAGCAAGCAAAGCAGAACTGGGAAGGGAAGGTCCAGTTCCCAGGGTGGACGCAGCAGCTAACAGCTACAGCACGGGATGGGCAGCCTTCCCACGCCACCTGCAACCCTGACACATACCACTCTGCTTGACAGCCCAGTGAAGAAGCCTGGTTGTCTTCAGACCTCACCACTTCCAGTCAGCACATCCACAAACTTGAGAAACTTAACTATATTGATGGGCTAGAGCAAAAAGCACAAACACAGGTCTGCATTTAACATGCACAAGCCTCATTTCCAGGTACACCAAATACTTTAAACAGGAATTGCTTCTCTGTTGTTTGGCTAAATATTAGAAAACGGGATGTTTTTAGTAACTGTGCCCTTTTTCATTATTTGGTGAAGATTATTAAGATGACTCTTGAAGCTATTTATTTCAGTCATATAAAAGGAAAATCTAGGAAATAATGCTAAACTTTGAAAGCCAATACAAAATTTAACTTCTATTATCCTACAAAGGATAAGCATGCATTTTTAAGCAAAATATATTTTTTACAAGCAAAGGATTGCATCTGATATATTCATTTTTACCATGCAATAAGTAAGCCTGGATGTTTGTGCCATGCAGAGAGCCTAATATGATAACTACTTCTCACTCTGACAGTAAGGATACCGCTGTCCCAGAATCCTGGCTCAATTCAACTAAAAAAATAACATGCTGAGCAGCTCTACGGGTATCTTTGGCTCCGGCCTATGTGCAAGTCAAGAGTTCAAAATGACATGCAAGTTTCCTACAGCAACACTGAACACTTTTCTAACCCTAACTTCCACCACACCGTGACAGCTAAATACAGCAATCCAAGAACAGCATTTGACATTAAGTAAATTCTTCCGCACTTGCTCTGAAAATCTGACCGTCTCGTTTGCAGGGACAGACTTATCCAACCTGACAGCCAGGCATTGTTCTCATTCATAGCCAGGGACAGACACGTTTCTGGCACGTATTCCCTCATTGCTCCACTTGAGAATGTCAATGGGTCCAGTTCGACACCCAATCTACATGGCTGTATAAGACATGTAAAGTACAAGTATGCCACTACAAAAAACTATCTGCTGAGCCAGACAAGCATGGCTGGTAAACAGTAGGGATCCCGCAGGTGCTTTCTCTTTTTAAAAAAAAAAAAAAAAAAGAGAGAGAGAGAGAAGAGAGAGGTGCATTCAGGGGACAAGAAATCATAGCCTTTCTACCCTGGTAGCACTAAATAGCATCCCATGGGAAACAGATGTAACTGTGAGCTAGGGCAGTTACTCAGCTCTCAAGATGTCACTTCCAAGGGGCAACAGGGAGAGACCAGTTTTCACCTCCTGCACCACTTCCTGCACTCACCACATACCCACTAATAGCTATCGATGGAGGTAGACCTCCAAGAGAAAGCACACAGGCAAGCTCAGGACCTCTGCCAGCCAAGCCCCAAAGCTAGCCAGCCCCTCGTCAAGGCTTTCCCAGAGGTCGCAGGATGAGCTGGTGCCACCCACCATCCCCACCTTGGAGCAAATGCAAGCATTTAGGGAGTCTCATAAACCTGACACTGGTATCAATACTTACCAGTGAATGCCCTTAGGTGTTAAGCAATGCCATTAACGTGTGTTTTGAAGTGGTCTCCCTTAGGCTACTGGAAGATTTTAGTTAAGATAGCTGCGTTTCCCCTCCTCCCTTCACAACACACCTGTATCCTACCCTCTGCCTCTCTCCTTGCTAGGATAGCGATACTGTGTTTTCAAAAGGCCAGTTATCTGCATGTCTGCCATAAGGCAACAGCAAAACCCTGCTGATACAGATCCCACTGGTTTAGTTCACCTTGTCCCTAGCAGCCAGGGTAATTTACTCTGTATACAGGGAAGAGAAAAAGATGAAATATCTCAGAGGGAAAAAGAAAGGAGAAAAGAGACAGGAAAAAAATGTTCCTGAAAGGAAACAAACTTCAATTTGAAACCTCAGCTGAACATCACTGGATTTTCTGACATCCTCCAGCAAAACATGAGAGAGAGGGAATCTTGAAAAAGAGAATGAAAATGATTAAGACTGTAGACAAAAGAACTGCGGCTTTCATTTGGTATTTCTGAGGCTTTAATGGTCATGAATCATTTCATAAAATGAGAAGTAGAAAGGAAAACAACAGATTCTCCAGCAAGTCAACATTCAAAATATTCTCCTAGTTAAAAGCTAGAGCTCCTTCACACTTCAGTGAAGATGCATAAGCAAAACCAGAAGGCACAGGTTTGTTGAATTGCCACAAAAAAAACCAAATGTTTCTTCTCATGCCTCTATCTGCACACCAACCTTAGGATGAATGAGGCTCTTCAGTAGCTCTGAAATCCTTAATAAAAAAAAAACAACAATGCAAACCTGAAGCAGGAAAGTCAGAATGGATGACAAAACAACCAAAGGAGACATACACAATACAAGACCAAAGAGCTACAAATACATTTTCCAGCACAGTGTGATGGTTAATCAGAAACACTCCAGGCCACAATTGTTCCATTCTACAAAAATATTTACTAAGTCTGGGGAGTAAGACCAAAGTGACACACATGCATCTATATCCTCTTCATCTTTACAGTTCAGCAAGGAGATAAAGAAGACGAACGAGATGGAAGGTGACCTTACTGCAAAGCAAAAAAGCTAATGATTAATTTCTTACTATTTCCATATGTATTCATTCGAAGATCCCTAGCTCCTAAAGTCTTGTTTAAGTAGAGATGGCTTTCTATTAGCCAATGTCTACTACACTTCTACCAAGAGGAAGTTCTCCTGGTGATCCATGTGGCTAAACAGTTTGGGTCTTGCATTTTGGGTACTAATATTCTAATAATCACAGGCTGCTGAGTCCATGAATGTATTTAAAGGGACCCTTGTCAAAACTTGTATTGAAGTTCATATGTAAAACATTCAAGTTTGCAGGATGGAAGATGAATGACAATGAAAAAGGCTGTCCTAAGTGAGCAGCACTGCTGAACAACACACCATAGGAAAGGAAAATAAGCATACAGGAAAACAGAAGCTGCAATTTTATTCAATAAGGATCACTGTAAATGAAGCTGACAGACAGACCGTCCCTGCCAAACCCTAACCCAGTGATCCTCCCATTGCTCCCAAATAAACTGAGAGCAGTCCCATGCTTGCTTCAAGTCTGCATCCTCAAGCCCAGTATAGTCCCAAAGGTTCTGGCACAGCAGTGTGAAGTTGCACATCGAGCAGCAGCTTATGCAGTTAACAAGGCAAACATACCCAGATCAGACCGAATCTGGAGAAACACCTGCAGAACACAAAATGTATTCTGTGATGTCTGACAACAGGGGAGGTTCTATAAACCTCAAGTGGGCTCCTGACTGAGGAAAGTGCAGCTGTGGTTAGCATCCCAGCCACGTGCCAGAGGCTTCTTCTGCCTCCTCCAAACAACTCTCTCTGGAAACCTGCAGTGCAACCTGCAAACAACTGTACCCTGCTGCAACCAGACGCACTCTCTGCAGGTGCTGCTCTTCCACCCAGCCCTTTATGTCTCCAGTTTCTAAAGACTGAACACCACCTGTCCCCCTCAATAGAAGTTGAACTAACCACCAACAAACTGAGATCAGAAAGTCTCCAGAAAGACAACACTGCACAAAAGATTAGACAATTCCATCACAAATCCACAGAAGAAAATTACTACCTGGAACACAAGGAAAGAAACAAAGCACAATCCATGACATCTCTTGTTTTCTGAGTAAAAGCTGTAGCATAAATCTGTTTATAACTTGCTAAGCAATTAAGTCACAGCCACAATCAGCTTTACCCGGCAGGATGGAGGACAGCAAGGTACCTTCCTGTGATGGGACATGAAGTGACAAACCCAATATGAAATTCTCCACTCACTCTGTACACGAAGTACAAACCCATCACAGGCCAACTGTGACCCATCCTGCACCACCTGGGTCAGCATTATCAGGCCAGCCTGGTATAGCCAAGAGCTATGCGGACCAAAAGAAAGAAAGAAAGAAAGAAAGAAAGAAAGAAAGAAAGAAAGAAAGAAAGAAAGAAAGAAAGAAAAGAGGGGAAGAAAGGAAAATAATTACATCCAATCCTGCCCTCCTGATCTTCAATGTGTCACCTTGGAAAAGGGTGCTTGGTGACAGGAAACTTGCTTCATCTGAGTCCCCCAAGCCAATTTTACAGTATTTCCTAAACAATCACGTTTCATACAGTACATCAAGAATGCTGCTATACTGCTTATTGTAGCCTTTTTCCTCTGCTCTATTTGTGACTTACTGTCACCAAATGGGAAAAAAGTATTTCTCTAATGTATTTGGGGGGTGGAGTGCGGGTGGTGGTCTGATTCAAGTTTCAAACAACAGACACATGGCACTCCAAAACCACTTGTGTCGAGCTACAATATAATATGAGAAAAGACCACTGAGGGGAAGACTGGCTAAGCGGTTAGCAACAGAATCACATGTGCCTGAGACACTCACCAACCAGTGAAAGGGAAACTACAACAGTACCCACCAAAAGTTTTAACCATAGAATGGTTTTTCACTGGCATGCCCAAAGAATTGAGTCCTAATTCTGCACTAAAAACTATGCAGGCCCAGAAGCCTATCCCCATAAATCATAAACCAGAATTGGGATTAAGGCCATGCCCTTTAAGGATATGGTGTCTGAATGACAGGATTTGGAAATCTAAGTGGAGAGTACAAAACCTATGTAGGCCTGAAGACTATTTACTTTTTACTGTTTTTCTTCAGGCTGAAGAACAACATGGAACTATAACAAGAAAGCTAGCATGGGAGCTTTGCATTGCTACTGGCTCTGGTTAAAGCAATCCAGTGCAGACTATTGTCACACAGGTTTCATTAAATGAATTTTAAAATTTCCGTATAGTATTTGAACTAGTATATTCCAAAATGTAATTAAAACCTATTGTGAAAGCCAGGGGAAGATATCTATAGGATCAGAACTGAAAATAATGTGTTATTCCCTCTTTAATTATTAGCCCTTCAGCAAGTGTTAGTAACAGCTATTGCCAGCCACAGAATAGATTCTGTGCTGGATTCTTGCTTGGTTCCATCTGCTTTCCCTACTCCTCATCCATACAGCCTGCTCCCCAGAGAAAGTGACACCTACACCAAGTCGCATCATACAGTCCAACTAAAAGAAAGGAAACATGTAGATGAGACACGGTGCCAAGATCTATGAACTCATTTCACTCTAGAACTAGATTTCCAAGGATAATGTAATAAGAAAAAAATAGTATCGCAACCATCGGCAAGTAAATTCAGAGAGGTGCAGAATCTTAACACTACATGTAGTTGCCAAGGACTTGAGGTTTTACATTAGGATGCACTGGCATAAAAGTTCTTCATCCTCCGTATAGGCTTTACCCTGTAAGGCACAGAGGACTGGAAGGAGGCTGGCCATGCCACCTGGAAGCCAGGTGAGTGATCAGCACATCAGGTATTACAGGAACTTGCACATATCTTTAATTAAGATTTTTATTCCCAAGTATTCAGGCTGCCTCCTGCTCACAGAGTGACACTGACAAGGTGTGGCACCAGCAGCTGCCCAGAGGTGTGTAGGCCAAAAGTGGTAAGAAAAATGTTTGAGGTTTTTCAGTATAAACCAATATTTACCGGTACGGAAAGTCTGCTTTTCTTCAGCAGGCTTTTAGTGGTAAATATTGGTTTAAAACGAAAACCAGAAGCCTTAATTATATAGTTGAATACTGGAATTATGTTATAGATTTATAAGATTTATTTCAGGGAGCAGTCATGCATAAAAAGGGTCAAATCCAACCAAGTTTACTCAAGTAAGCATATCAGTAGACCTGTGGACTTCTTTGGGATGACCAAATGAAATTGGTCCAAAAAAACTCAATCCCCTGTGGAATAGCTTTAATCCAAGAGTTTTACGAATCATTTTGGAGCCAACTCTTCTGTTCTGCAATATTCACTATCATTTCAACTTAATAAAACCAAAGAAATTAGATCATTCTTGCACAAATGCATTTAATTAGTGTCTTAATTAAAGTCATGCCACAATTCAGCTATCTTGAAGAAATTTTAGTTCTTTTAAAATTTCTGCTGAGCTATCTGTTAGGCAAATAATTGCTTTCTTTGGCCATTATACTGAGAGGAGACTGATAAACATGAAAACCATTGCTTAAAATATTATTAAGAACTGACTGATCCTCATTAGAGTTTGAGGTCTTTGCCTAGCATCATCAGAAAATGGGAAAACCTAATTAATTCCAACATTTTTAGGCACAATACTTCTTGTACTCAGTCAAGTACCAACCAAATCACCAGTAAATTTTGTTTTTTACTTTATATTCAAATGATTGAAACACATATAAATGGTTGACTTCAAGTAAATATTGTTTAGGAAGAACTTCCCATTCATGGCCAGTTTTGTAGGTTTTATTTCTTCAGAAGTTGATGTTACATTCTTAGGTGTTTAAGGGGTAGCAGCATAATAGCTTGATGCCTTATAATTCAATACATTAACATTTGTGTTGAAGTTTTGGGGGTCCAGAGGATAAAAGTGTCTCAGTAACAGCTTATTATTTTAACTTGCTGAATCACAATGGATTCCAGTAACATTTCCATGAATGGAGAATCTATATTCTGAAATAATTACTGCCCTTATTCTGATTGCTTTCTGATCACTTAGAGGCACCGGGCATTAGCACATAAATACCCATTGCCTTAGACCAAACATAGATGTCATTACAAGGACTTCATTGCTAATGCCTTCATAGCTGGACCAATTTAAACTACAAGAGCAGCAAGCTTAAAGTCTTCAAATGAGTACGTAAGAGGCATTTCCAAATAATTTAAAGTTAAAATATACTTCTAGAATATTATATATAGAATGTTATATGTTCAGACAGCTCACCGGCATAAACAATGAGGCAAAGGTCACAAGGACGAAAGCAAACATCTTCTGCAATCAACAGCTTGCAGTAAAAAATGTTATGTGGGAAAAATCACAAGAATTGAAACAGATCTTGGGTTTCTTCATTTTAACACACAAGACCAGTATTCACACAGAGCCTAACCTCAATACCTTTAAATGTTAAAAGACTTTCAATAGTCGTTATAATCAAACACAAAAAGTCTAAATGTAAAGTGTTTTCCCTAAAAATGTATCTCCATGCTCCTACAATCAGAGCAAGAGTTCATTGCAACAAGAAAAAAAAAAAGTCTTAGTCAACTACAGTAACATGAAATTAAAGTTTCCCAGCATCTGTTATGACTTGTATTACAACTCTCAGATTCCCAAATGTATTTGTACTGATGAACAAGTTAAAAAAATAGTATGTCTTGTTGTAAAATCGTATTTTTAGTGTTTTAGTCCTTCAATAACAATGAATTCTCCTTGTCTAATGTATATACAGTTCCTGTATATTCAAAATATGTTTTCCATCTGGCTTTCCAAAGCATTAGTTCCAACCTTGTCTATTAAAATGACAATTCTTTTTATTCATATTGTACAGTACAGTACCACACCTAAGGAAGCGCTCACAATTTCTAAACTGGAAATATCCAGCAGGATTCACCCAACAATGATCAAGACGACTGTGTGTTAGCCATCTCCTCCAAGCAATTTGGGAACTCTACACTCAGCCTCAAATGAGAGTTACAGGAAAAGGTCTGATAGGCAACCAAACTAATAATTTGTTTTGTCTTTACTGTATCTCAGATCATCTGGCAAATTATTATATCTTTGTTAAGAACCTGCTTCCCAAGGGCACTCATTCAGATTTGTAATATTCCAAATAATTGACCAAGATATAAAATACTAAAAATTGATATTGCCATTATCTCTAGATTGGCAGATTACTAAGCAGATATGTAACTCATAGATAATACACAGTAAAAGGAAGAATCATTGCAAAGTACATAAAAAATAGAAGGCTTCAGTTAAACATAAAAATCAACTCATAAGACTAAATACCCTAACCCATTTTAGATTTCAAAAATAATTAACAATTGAAATATCATCTCTCAGTGCACTATTATTACTGTCTAAACAGCATAGTTTTAGAGCAACGGTTACATTCACCAAAGAAATTTTATCCTCAGCTAACGTGCCTCTAACTCCCACCAAGTCCATCAAGTCAGCACACATGTGCTAGATGGCATACCCTGTCCCACTGATCAGAAAATGGTGTTTGTCAGTTTGATATTAACTCAGAGTTCTATAATAAGAAAGTTTATTAAAACATCCTGAAGAATAAAGGCACTTTCCGATAAATATTTTTCCTTATCATCTTTTATTGCTTGCAATTAGTCCTACAAACTTTAATATACGTCCTCCTCACCTCCTAGTTTTTGTTACAGGAAGAACCTACTTTGTCCAACTATTTCTCTTGTGACAAGGTATAAGGAAATGAAATAAGAGAGTCTGACCCTACAAAATCAGATCCTTGAAAAACAATACCGGCAGCTTGCATCCATTTTTGCAGCATGGGGACCTAAAAACATAAACCTTTTCCCATCAGGCAAACATTAAAAAAAGCCAAGATTGCAAATCTGAATATAAATAAAAAGTACTACACAAGTATGAGGAAGTTAGCAAGAAACTAAAGCAGATTCAACAAGGCCTCTAAAAATAAAGTTGTAACAGCTCCTTTTTGAGGAAATCAGGAAAAGAAAGAAAATAGCTTGCATCCCTTACTGAAGCGTAACTATCTCCATATAATTTTTGCTACATTTGCCCTCTGCCTGATGAGTGAAAAATCTGGCTATGGGCTGAAAAGGTGCATTGGAACACCTGAAAAAGGAAACCTCTTTCTTCTTCCAGTATTGCAAGCTTTTCACCTTTACAAGGAACCAAGTTTTCAAATGCACACACAAGTACCGTCTTTCAGCTGACTTAACTATTTTTGCATTGGAAAGGTGTTCTGTTAGAAATGGCAAAACAGTTTGCCTGACACAGATTTACCCTTTAAAAACCCACCCTGCTAAGCATGTCCCACAATGTTTCATAATGATTTTAAACCCTTGTATGCTTAGGCTCACTCGTACTAGTACTAGATAGCTCTGATACCAAAAAATGGTCCCTATTCTTCCCCCCCTGCAGTCCCCAGGTCACAAGGAACACAGTCCACTGTGAAGACAGTCCACTTCAGCGCAAGAGGAGATGCACATCGCAAAGGTTTCAGGTGGAGATGAAAGAGGACAGCTAATGGAAAGGGCACGCGTGCTGTGGTCTCTGGGCCTTACCGCTACTCTGCTTTATGCAAAGCAGAAATACGGGACGCGGGAGGAATGCACAAGCCCGCAGCGTGCCTTTATCTATGTCCTTCCTTCCTAGAAGCTAGCAACCTCCGAGCTCCAGCGGCTCATCCTCACGAAGCATCCCCCCCCCC
>VYZV01021828.1:83241-97407 GCA_013401275.1 Pandion haliaetus | reverse complement strand
GGGGGGGATGCTCTGCCCCGGGAGGCTCCCCGGGACCGCAGGCAGAGTGCGGTCCTGCCCGAGAGGACGGGTCCTGCCCGGGAGGACGGGGCTCTGCCGCCTCCCTCGGCGGCGGGGGAAGCCGCGGCCAGGCAGCGCTGCCCGCTCAGGTTACCCCGCGGGTCCCCGGCTTACACGGAGGCTGAAGCGTTAGCGTCTGGGCTAGTCTTAATGCCGAGCAGCGGAGTAAGTGTGCAACACAGGACTGGGGGGGGAACTGAAGAAAGTGGACGCCCGTGCCTCCGTCTAAAAAGATATACAAGTCCTAGAGGTGCAGCGTTTTGCATCTATGTAGTGGCTTCAGAAAAAAACCATGATAGCATCTGTTTCCCTTATACGGAAAAACAGCAGCGGTGTCGGCTTTACCTTAGAGGCTGCTGCAGAATGAATAAGGCACTTTCTAGCAACTAGCATGGCACAGACACCGACGCACGGAGCTCTTCTGTACATACCTCCAAATCTACAGCTAGCTCCGGAACAAATGCATGCCTCGTCCTTATCAAGGAAAGGATAAAAAGCCCTGCAGTTTGTACTTATGCTTTTGGGTTGATTTAGAAATCCTGAAGAAGAGTAAACCGCTACCACCCCTTGAAAGGTAGAAAGTTTTAATACTGAAATAATTCGGGGTGGGGGGCAAACAGTTAATAATCAGAGTTCAAGCCCAGATTACATACTCCACTCAAGTAGCTCTGTGCCAGGATTATCCCATTTCAACATACACACAAAATACAAAACCAAAAAAAGCAAACCTATTAGACTGAAAGTAAATGATATTTATGTATTCTGCTGCTCCCCACTTACAAATATTTTGGCAGAAGTGTTGGATTTCCTATTTTGCAGGTATTTTCATTTTTTGTTAGTTTCAGGCAGGTACTGATGGTGAATGGTTCTGTATTATTGAACTGATGTTGCAAAAGCTCAGATGCACAATTTTATAAGCAAGCAGCTGACCACCCACCCACAGCCGCTGCCAAACCACCCTACCCAGAGATAAATGCATGGTGTGTCGTGTGCCACTAATACACTATTAGGAAAAAAGGAAGTACCATGTAAAATTTCCTAGTGCCAATCTCTGTTCACAGCCAAAATGCAATGGTGATAAAATGATAGATGCTGTTTGAAATACATAGTTTGAATTGGTTTATAGCAGTTTTTATATTATGTATATAAATATGCATTATCCTTCTAAATGTACACAGAAGTATTTAAACTAGTACAGGAAATGCTGTATTTGTGTGTGCCCACCACAATAACAGCATTCTAACCATTTTGGCTGATTTTTATCTAGAGACGGGGTGGATTCTGCAAATTACAAAACAGTAATTTGACTTTGACCATTCCACTGTTACTGTTTAACATGAGAACTTTCAGACAGACACTTAATACACGGGTCAAATGTAGATGTGCAGTAAAATACTATGAGATACTGCCACAAGAAAGAAGTAATGGGATTCAGAGTATGGCTCTTCAGTGTGTCTGAACAAGGCTCAAGATAGTAATGGTATAAGGTTTGGGTTGCTATTTTGTAACTTGTACAAAATGAATCAAAGGAATTAACTGTAATTCTGCATGGAGAATATTACTGATTTGCAGTTCGCACCATACAAGTAGAAATCAGAGGTTTCGATAAATGCGAAACATTGATTTTCCTGCTACAATCCAGATGGATAAATAGGAATTTGAGTTTTCAAAGCTTTTCTTGTTTGTCTGCCACATAAGCAAAGATAAGATTTTTTTTTTTTATGCCTAGGCTTGTTGAAGAGACAATATAGCATCATGTGAAGGATTTTCTATTTCTTTTGCGGTGGCAAATTAAAATTTGCTCAGAAAAAGAACAGAGACCAGGATAAAGGTGGTAGTAACTGTCCCTGCTATTAAGAAATCTAGGACATGCAGTACATTGATATACAATTCTCTTCCTTTACTCTCATCTATGTCTAACGTGTACAGCAAAATCTAAACATTTATTTAGTGAATAGAGAAGGTAAATATTTTTAAACCAAACCACTGCAAAAAAATGTTGTCAGATATTTACTAATTATGTTTATAATGTGAAGATAGAATTTACCAGTAAACAAAAGAGAGTTATGAAAGGAATTCTGGGGTACTATTTACTCAAGCATTCTTTCAGTTTCAACATTTTCTGTTTGAACCGCTTTAATTTTCTGGATGAGCTACCACAAAAATATCTAGTCTGTGTCACAGGTTAGTGGGATGATTTTCTCATGTCTTCTAGGACATTTTATGATGTATTATTTGGGATCTTGCATGGTTGCAGAAATGTGGATTATGCTATATGAAGTAATGTTACATGGTATGTGGGCTGTCCGTTAATTAATCTAGTGAAATATGTAGTACACCATCAACCTCTGGTGTGTCATTTTAAAGAATATTCTTATATATTAGAAGTACTTAAGTTGTTGACAACTTTAAAATAGTGCCCACCCAGGTTCTCAAACCACTAGAAAAATACACTGTCACAAGCAAAAGACTTAAAACAACTTCTGCTCTCTGCTGCTGAACAGATCTACTATAAGGGTCATCCACACACTTTCCCACAGCCACTCGAGCCTTTGCAAACATTTGGACTCTGAAGAACACCTAGACAAACAGATTCCTGTGTGGCCTTCAAAACACTTGTCATTCACTCAGAAGTGTCACTCAAGAATAAAAGCAAAGAAGCAATTCTGATGATCCAGTTGATCACTGTCTCCCATGACAAATAAAAAGATGAACGCTTAGATTAACCGAGATCCAGAAGCTCAGTGATATTTTAGCTCCTTGATCAAACCCTGGAATCAAACCCAGAAATAAAAGACACTAAGAACAAGGCATATAACATTGCTACATGCATAGCAGAATTTGCTGTAACATGTAAGCAACTATTTTTCCACAATACTGATTCTTCCAGATGATTTTGAGGATCTTATAGCTGTTTCTTGGAGGATGTAGATGGCATGGATTGTGGTGGCAGGGCCCAAGATCAGGCGAGGATAATTATAGGCAGACTGATTATATCAGAGAAGGATAGAGAAGACACACTACCGTTTGCAGTCAGGCATCAGCTTGAAAGCAATAATCCTAAATACTTACATAACTACACACACATTTTAAACCAAGTCCAGTATAATCCTCTAGTAAGAGACATGCTCCTTGCTAGCCATGCCTTAGTGCACCTCCCTGTGCTTATCAACATCATGTACCTAAATCATTTTATACAGTGGCTAAATTATTAAAATTTAACTGATTGTCAGAGAAATACCTGTTTGTCATGCTTTTCAATTTTCATAAAAACATTGAACTGAAGTTTTCAGTGCTGATGATCTTTGTGTTCAGCAGCAGTGATGCTAAGTACTGGTCTCCCTCCTTCCTGGCCTTTATCAAGCTGGTCCTCTTCATCTTATGCAAATGCTCCTTCCTCTCCTCCTGTGGGGATGCTTATCAGAATTTTCATATTTTAGACAAATTGTTTTGAATTGTTGCAAACAACAAAAAAAATCTTATCCCTGGTAGTACTGCAATAGAGTTGGGAGTTCATTTCTTTAGGGTTTTTTATTTCAATTTATATGAACCTTTGCAATAATTGTATTTTTTGATCTGTAAATTTATTCCAACCCAAGTGAGAAAAAAAAAAAAAAAAATTGTCCATCTTACATATGTCTTTATTAAGAAAGCCTTGATTATGCCAACGAAAACAAATAGTGTGGGAAAGTTTTAGTGTGTGTATTTTTTAAAGTACATTACAAGCACAAACAGTAATTGCATCCAGACAACCAATTAACTGGTTTAAATATTAAAAAAAAAAAAATAGGTAACTCAAAATAAAACAAACTATTATCTATTTTTCTTAATGCTGTTTGGTCAGACAAGCTGTGAGAACTAGCTATGAAATCGATTAATGATAGCTTTTGGGGGACAAATTTCACTTAAGACTTTTACTTCATTTTTACAAATGGTTTTATCTGAAGTTTTCATCTGTCAGCTGAGCTTATAAAGATGGAGGAAGAAATCCAACCTACATTAGCATATAATTCCATAATTTGTGATACTGTGCAATGTGTTGGGGTAATATTTCTGTAATATTGTAAGAATTAAAAGAAGGTCTCTCTTGGCTCAGGCGTTAGAGGCCTGTGTGCTTCTGGGGAAATGCCAGTATTTTATCTCAGTTGTATCCTAGATGACCATAAACCTATTACATTTTATACAGATTCAGAACACATCTCTCCTATTTATGCCTGTATGGAATAGTTTTACCACAGAATTTATGTTGTTTTAAACAAAACAATTCCTTTAATTTATAAGAACAAGGTGAATTTGGGTATCGCCCCACCAGAAATTGTGGAAGTCAAACAATAATTGGATTTGTCCTTATTAAGATCTGAATGAAACAGATGTTTTAGTCCTCTAAAAAACACCTGGATTCTTCAGTATCAGTGACAAAGAAACCATGAGGAAACTCAAGAGGTGCCCTAATTCAGACACCCTCTTCTCAGCACTATTTTTAAGAAAGTTCTGTACCACATTCATAGCTATTTTCTTTTCTAAAACTAGGTCTCATTTTAAATCCATCCTTACCTAGCAAGAGTGAAACTGTTGTACTACATCTCCATTTATTAAAGACGTGAGATTACATTAACAGAGTTATTCATGGGGGACCTAAAAAAAGATAACTAAACCAGAAGAAATCCAATGACTTTTATTCTGTCCTCCGGGAAGGGGAAGAACAACCTGTTTTTGTAAGACTAGTGTTGAACAGAAATACAACTAAAACACAGTGGAAAGGATTTTTTTTTTTTAAATTGCAGTCTAATACAATACATACGTTGACATATTTAATTCTATGTGTACAGCTAGAAAACCTTAAGAACAGCAATTGTTTCTTTGATTTAGAAAGAAAAATTTTAATCCAGCCTTAGTGAAAGAAAAGCAAATACATATACTACTACCTTCTGTCAGCTGTAACCCTGTCAAATTTAATGGGAACTTTGCTAGAGTAACAGTTGCAAGCCGAGTTTCCTCAATCTTACATTTGTCCCAGATGACCCCTTAAATCCCACCTGTAAGCTCAGAAGCAAAGTGAAACAAATTTCATGGCTTAGCATGAAATGCCAACTGCTGGGTTCAGGCTAAGACATTGAGCAAAACAGATACGGCTTTTTATTAGAATTAATACATTCCTAGTGGGTGGAAATCAGTAACTAGGAGCCTCTTCTTGTAGCTCTTATTTATGCAGAACTCCCTACTGACTCAAACAAAGACAGCTGAATCAGGCCCTACATTCCTTCAAACATTGTGTCAGCAAGGGATTGGGTGTCTCTGCCTCTGTTTTCCATCCCAGTGTTCCTCTAGCTATGTGATGTCTTGGTTGACAGGGAGTTGCCCCATGATGCAGTTGAAATAATAAAATAGGTAATAGAAGACCAGGGATTAGACACTGAACCCACCACATTCCGTTTGCAAGGCCCTTCCTTTGAGAAATAACACTATGAGAGCATTGCATATGGCTCTCAGAATCAATGATGAATTTAGGTTGGAAGGGACTTGTGGAGGGCATTTGGTCCAGTCCCCTGCTCAGAGCAGGACCAACTTAAGAGCAGGCTGCTCAGGCTCTATCCAGCTGAGTTCTGAATATCTCCAAGGTTGGACGCTCCACTTTTCTGGAGTAACCTCCTCATTGTTTTACAACTCCCATTGTGATTAATTTTTCTTAATACTCAGTAGGAATTTCCGTTGTTAGAATTTGTGCCTGTGCCTCTCATCCTACCACTGCTCACCACCCAGAAGACCCCGTCTCTATCTGCTCTATACCCTGAAGACAGCAGTAAGATCCTCCTTAACCTTTGCTTCTTAAGTTTGGATGAACCCTCTCCTCAGAGAGCATTGCTTTAGCCCCTAACCAGCCTGGTGGCCCTCTGCCAGGCTCGCTCCAGGTGTCAATGTTTTTTGGAGTTTAGGGGTGGTGGGTTTTGGGGGGTTTGGTTTGGGGTTTTTTTAATACCAGGGAGCCTAGAGCTGGATACAGTACTGCAGGTGCAGTTTCTCAAGTACCAAAGGAGAGGAAGAATCACTTCCCTCCACTGCCTGGTTACACTCCCACTAATACGACCCCATATGCAGTTGGCCGCCTGTACTGCAAGGGCACACTGCTGACTCACGCATGATCGTGATGAGTCTCCAGCCAGTGAATAGTTCAGTACAGCTCTGATCTGCACTTTCCTTTATTCAGTAACTTTCCAAAGGCTGACTTCATTTCCTCAGGTTTTCTAGGTACCAGTAAATTAAGTGAGATCATCTCATCTAGAGTCTGTGATTTCTTACTGGGTATAAAATCATTTGGGGATTTTTATTCCCACCCACCCTCCATCTGTTGAAAGTATTAAAATTTACTCACTGAGAATCACTGAGGGGTTGTTTTACCAGGTTCATAAGTTTCAGCAGCCAGTCTTCATTGCCTCAAAATGCCTATCAGATGCAAGGTCTTTTATACACCACACTGGATAGAACATGATCCATTTAACAATGCATGCATCTTTAAGACATTGCATCTTGCACTTACTTGGGTATATTCAGTCCACAGAAGTCAATAGGAAACTTCCTATTAACCTCAAGATTATTTTGTTTCATTATTAGACCCTTGTCATTTATGTATTGGCTCAACTTGCAGCAAGCTGAATGTGTCCTAAAACAAATAAAGCACACAAATAATGCAAATAATCAGGTTGCCTTTCTTTATAAGGAAACAGGAAATAATAATTGCAGTTAATTAAAAAATATATACATTTTATAAGTAACCAAATGAAGTTAAGGAAGCTGTTTTGAGTAGGCAATTGCAATAGATTCCAAATAGTGTGGCTCAAAGTGGGAATGAGAAGGTTCAGGAAGAAAGCTCTGTATGCTTTGGGGTTGGTTTTTTTTTAAAACCTTTTCTTCTTCCCTACAAGGAGAATTAAGATATAGTGATAATTTAAGATTTGTTACTTAGAATACTTGAAATGTGAGTAACTTTTACCAGTGTTTCTAGTACAAATTATTCAGATTACAATTTAAATGGGGGAAGCAATTCTAATATTAAAAAAGAAAAAATCTTTACAGCTTTTTTTATTAAAAAAAAATAAAATTTAAAAATACTGCCTCTAAAACATCCCTAATGGTTTGCAAATTATCAACACCAGATCCACCCAAAATTGCTATTACTGTGATGAATGGGGTGGAGTTCGGAAGAGATTGGTCTGCTACGTTTCTTTTTTAAAGGGACAGGTTTTGACACTTTACAAATTTTAAATAAAAATGTTGAAAACTGTTTTTAGCTTTGTGAACTCCTTTCAATACCAAAAAACCCACATAGCTTCAGACGAATAAGAACAGAGGTCGAACAGGCACACAGTCAGCAGAGGAAATGTCATCTGACACCAGTAAGGGAGAGCCAAGGAAAAATACTCATGGGCAGGAGATGCTTGGGAAAAAAGGACATCTATATCTATCTGTCTATAGATATATGGATATATAGCAAGGCTGGCTTTTCCCACTCCTGTTCATCAGTAAAAGAAAGGAAGTCTAATTTTATGGGTGAAACAGTGGGTGATGTAAATAAGGAGGTTCATGCTGCCTCTTCAAGATAAGGAAATCTTTCAGAGGCTCCAGTCTGGGATGCATTGTATGATAAACTATTAGGAAAACAGAGCTGCTCTGCACTGCAATGATCTGGAGAAGCTTCCTTTGGCACTACAAGCCTAGTTCAAAGCCTGAGACAATTTTTTTCCATTCCACTTATTTCAGTGGACTCTAGAGCATGCCCTGACTTCAGTGTGGTGAACGCTATTCCATCAGTTAAGCTAAGCTAGAGCAGTGAAGTTTCTGAAAACCAGCAAGCTACATAGATTCTAATGCATTAGGGAGAACTGGAAACAATTCCTTCCATACAGTTGGCTACAAAGTGTTTCCTCCTTTTCAAAATATGCAGTCCCCTGAATTCTTTGGTCCATACACAAGGCTCTTTACCTACCTGAGTTTTTGTTACAAAACATAAAACAGCAACAAACCTGTGCAGTCTTGCTGACTAAATATTCAGTCCTGCACACTGAAAATACAAAAAGAAATCTTGGCAGTGTTGTGTAAAACAAGAAATTAATGCTTGTTGAATTTACTCCAACTTGTAAAAAAATAAGTCTTCAGAACTCACATACGTTATCATGCTCTAATACACATGTTCAGCAGTGACAAATTCAAAGCTAAATGTGTTATAGAAACAACTGCACCATTGTATCAGTTCAGTGGATCACTGATATGCATGAGCTGACAATGGTAATTCCCCATGGAATCCTGGAAATAGTTGCTTTTTCTAGGGCATCTCAGCATTCAAACTCTTATTAGCCTTTTCTGTGGTTTTTTTTTTTTTTTGCTTTGGTTTCCACCTCTCCCCCTCTACAGTGGTATCATAAACTGCATTTTAAGGACAAGTTGACTTAAGCAACCCTGGCAGCTACTTACCCTGCTTTGACAGGTTTGTTTCACAAGCTGCCCTTCCTCTTCCCGGGGTCAAAAACTGTATAATACAATTTGCAAGGGGAAAAAAAAAAAAAAAAAAATTAAAATTAAAATATTTTTAAGAAAATGCTATCATTTATGCCACTGGCTAAACCCCATAATATGGAAAAGGTTAGCCCTGCGCTTAATCAAATCCCATCCTAGAGAAGAGAGCTCTTCTAACACATTTGGAACTAAATTCTGTGTTCTGTTAACTGTGATTGAAGGACCAGAATAGAAAAAAAAATATCTGAGGAACTTCTTGCAGAATGCAGGTGGGATTTAGCCCAGGAAGATGCTGGGAAGTCCAACAGTGTGTTAATCTGCAAATCCCAGCTATAAACCTATCTAAGTCTGCACTGTTCAACCCTACTCCTGAGCTATCAGCAGACAGCTTTGTTTCAAGAAAACACTGTCTGACAGCTGNCACTGTCTGACAGCTGCCAGGTGTAGAAGTGGCTGTTCTTCAGATGATCAGCAAAATATGTTCCACAGTTGCCAGCACTTCTGCAAGAAAGCATTCCGCAGACAGTGTGGTGATTTAATTTATAAGGTTGTTCATATTCCAGCAGCTCTCAGAAACCCCAAGTGAGACTGTGGCCCTATTGCACTATACTAACAGCACAGAAAGAACGCTCCAGACAATTAGCCATTGCCATTTAACACCAGGTCTAGGCAAACTGTAGCAGTGGTGGAAAGACACTGACAGTGAGGCAGAAACATATGCATTAAGCAGTCCATCTCTAGGATTACTCCAGAACTTCATTTACCATAACTGGGTCTTACAGCTTTTGGATATGACCACTTGCATAGTCATTTTTAAGACATGTTTTCCTTGTCAACAGTCTCATTCTTCTGAAACTACAAAAAAGGATGAAAATAATTATAAGGGGCACGGAGCATCCCATTATTAGGGATTTTAGCAAATATTTCTTATCAGTCGTATCATTGCTTCTGGTGGTAACAACAGTGAGCTTCCTAATAGAAGTGAAGAGCTGACATCTAGCAATGTTTTAAAGCACCATGTCATGTACAGCAGTCCACAGGAACTGCTTGACATGATCATAGATTTCTTTCTCCTCTTTCACTGTTGCTGCTGTGAGCTGAAGTAATGGCAGTAGATTTTTCCCCACAATTGTTTCTTCTCCATCCTCCCTGCTCTCCCCATCTAAATTTAAGAACAGCTGAATATATACTTCAAGGGTAGGAAGTATGCTGACCTAAAAGGCAGAAGCAGTAGGAATAAGGCACAAGCTGTTGGGGGCTGCCCAACAGCTTACGGTCCAACCAGCCTCAACCTTCCTGTGAATCTGGTGAGAACTCATTCACTAAACTTAAGTGGGCCCAACAAAGTAAAAGGAACCTGCCTTACCTCACAGGTACCCAACAGCTGTGTTCTTAGCCCAGACGAAACCTTACTGAACTACTACAGAGATTTGTGAAGGTGACTGAGCGCTGGATCAGGTTGTACCATAGAGGTTGTGGAGTCTCCATCCTTGGAGATATTCAAAACCCCAGGAAACTGGCTCTAGGTGGCCCTGCTTGAGCAGGCGAGGTTGGACCAGATGATCTCTAGAGCTCCTTCCCAACCTCAACCACTCTATGATTCTGTGATTCTGTGCTCTGACAAATAGGGTTACAGGGATCATGAGCTTCATATTGGGATCTATTCAATCACTTCCTCTCTGATACTTCTACTGGGGCATAGTGTTTCAATAGATTTTATCTGTTTCAGAGACCTAGAATCATTGAGTCCGAATCGATCCTGGCCAAGTTCCCTGTTTTCCTAAGCACAAGAACCCAGACATCCTACTTTGACTCACATGTTAAGCTGCAGAGCTCTTAAATAACCATATCTGCTTCTTGGAGGAAGGTACTGGAGCATATGCATGCCTGAAACTGCAAGGTTATTGGACTACTACACGGATTTGATGCAGAGAGCTTACAAACAGAAGCTGCAGAGAATAACAGCAATAGCACCAAAGGAGGCAGGGAAACTTGTTTCAATTATCAAGCCTCAGTGCCTGCCTTGCACTGCTGGAGTGGCACAGCTGGGATGGACCCACCTGCAGAATTGCCAGATGTCAGGCAGGATGCCCCAAGCAGCAGTGGATCCTTCCCTACCCAGGCCCATATTCTCCCACAGGCAGGGCCTGCCAGTTCATTTGAGTAAAGAAACTTCTGCACCAGCTGACTGCCTGGGTGCTTTTTACAGCTGTACAGATAATTTTATTTCAACGTTACATATCTTACCTGCTTCCTGCATGTGTACAATTTTGATTTAGTTTGACTGTTGACATTTTCTGTTCAAGAGAAGAGTTAAGAACAAATTAAAATCCCTGGCTGATGAATTGGTCACAATTTCCCACAGGGACCACTCAAACATCCGCAATGATAAATAGAGTCAAAGCCTCTACTGGCTCGGCTCATGTTTATTAGAACTATCTGCTAATGACCTAAAAGGAACAATCTTGAGTAACGTGGAAAATAGTTTCCCCAGCTATTGGTTATTATAACATGCATCGCTGACACAGGCAAATAATCTCTTGTAAGAGTAGTGCAGGAAGACAGGAGTTACGTTTTATGAAGGATTTTACTTTTCACATTTGGTTTCCTTCCAGCTTGGAAGGAAACCGAGATACTTAAGTTTTCCACAAAAGAAAAATCATGTGGAAAAAAGGCCAGGTTTGGATCTCCTAAGCAGTTTCACTTCAATTTTGACTTTTTAGAGTTGCAAAAGTTTACAAACAAAGTCTTATTTTAAAACAAAAGGTTCCACTCAAATAGTGTTAAAATGTTTTAATTCTTGGAACATTTCCATTTTTCTTCCATAGCTAAATATGAAGACAATCACAATTTTAAGAGAACTGTATTTTCAAATGGAAAATTATCAACATTTTCTTTACTGACTCTATACCCCTCTTATTCCCCTTTCTTTTCTTCCAAATATTAGTCTAAGACATTCTAGAAGAAAATGGAAAAGTTACGGATGGGTAGCTTGAAAAGAGCAGCTAGCTTCTGAAAAATGAATCCTCCATCTACATTTTTCTTAATATACTCTGAGCAGAAAAAGAAGAAAGGAGACAAGCATCTTATGAGGTACCTTATCTTCTCCAAGGACACTGTATTAGCAAGTCATTTCAAAACCTTTAAAATACAGACTCCAGGAAGCATAGAAAAATTTAGTTGAGAACTTACCCGTTAACTATTGCTAAATTAAGCCTGTGCTGCACACCTGTATAGTGTTGATTACAACATCAGTACCTTGAGCAAAGAACCAGGGGATTGCTGGAAAGTAGAAGTTTCCATTCTGATCCTGTAGGTTCTCATCTGTTTTCCAGCTAGTAGAAGCCACATCCTACACAAAATGGCCAACTGGCAAGCTTAAAGGAGGAACCCAGTCATTCAACAGTCTCCATATGTCCCACAACTTGCACAGCCCCAAACAGCATTAGACACGCACCAAAACTGGCATGTCCCACAGAACAAACATATAGCAGCACTACAAATATGACTGTGTTCTGCTGGTATTTCTACAGCCTTGGCTGCAGTTTGAGTCACCGTGACATTGACACTAACACCGCTTGTGAACAGGTTTGAGGGCAAGAAAATAAACGTTTAGTATACAGCTTTAAGATTTTTCTGTATGTACCGATTTTAAAGCTGTGGGTGCAGTTTGGCCTTTAAAGTCAACATATAAAGAACAGTTTCGTTTAGAGAGTTACATTGGCAAGAATCCCAGTCACTTAACTGGTTTCTCCATAGAAAGAGAACATGAGCAGAAGGAAGGAGAAGTTATGAGTAGACTTTTGGTTTTTACAGAATATTAACACCATCCTTAAATCTATTGTGATGAAAAGTGTTATATAAAAGTATGTATAAGACCACTAGAGGGGAGTAAAGTAACTTAAAAGTTAATGTTTCCTCTACTTGGTTTTGCTGTACAAATTGCATTTGCACATGTTAATTAACAGCTATAGTAAAACCAGAGTATTAAAGAATTGCATTTGCTTAATATTCTAAGCAAAGCTGATTAGATAATTACAGTATTTCTGCACCGTTGTCCCCTCTCACTAGGCTGCAGGCTGACAGGGAACATTCATCATCTGGATGAAGCCAGAACACCAGGGATGGCATTCAGCCAGAACATTTGGCAATAGACATGAATTTCTTTACTTGTATTCAGATTTATAAAGAAGCAATGCTACATGATGAAAACAGACTCATTTTATCAAGTGTGAAAAAGGCACCAGGCTTAAAAGCTTGCTTGGTAGGTAAGCATGTATAAGAGGCAGGAAAACAAGAACATTGGTTCTCACATAGATCACTGCCTAAGTCCACAGAACAGTGAAATATTTACCCAAGCAACAAGAACAGAGAGAGAAGCATGATTAATTTGGAAGTGTGAAGTACTCTGCATCAGAATGCTGGGTGAAATCTCACTACAGCTGCAAGTAATGTGCTCCTGTATCACTGCCAGGTTACCATCGTCTCTATTGTAACCCATCTACCCAGTGGGAGACAAGACTGTGCAGTGAATCTGCACAAAAGAGCAAACGTTTAAAATAAATTTCAATGGGAGATCTTAGCAACTCCCACAGAACAAAGGGAAACATGAGAACAGAGTTCCAACAGCAGAAGAATGGCTTTGACAGCAAATTTTAAGGATGAATGACTGAAATATATATATGTGACTGTGTATCTCAATACTTCTGGGAAGTACACCCAGCTTGAGATTTTATGGGAAAAGGGACACTATACAGTAGTAAGTAGATATCCAAACTTCAGTGGAAAGTACCAGCTACAAAATAAAGTAAGAGGTAATGGGGTAACGACATATGAAATTCCAAAGGTGTTAAGGAAAGCCTGGGAATGCAAGCAAGCCAGACCTCTCTAGTGGCATATTCACAGGTTACACTTACAGAAGTTGGATTTAATCATAGCACTCTTGAAAGGCTTTTACAATCACAGATACGGTGTTTTGCAAAGATTATAGTAATTCTGTAGAAGAACAGACAACCAGTTGAACCAGTCTGAAAACTATCAAGCATGGTAGGACCAAGACCGTTGGGTCTAATTTTTTTCCATTTATCATTTGCCGTCCTTTGGACTATTTCCACATTTGCATGCAACAACAGACCTATGCATCTTAAAAGCTGAATTATGAAAAAAAAATTTGAAAGAAATGGTGTTATTTTAGTGAAAGAAAACTGAGGAGGAAAATAGTAGTTTTTAAGTGTGACATAAAAGAAATCCCTATTCCATGTCCTTGGTACACTGGAGAAGCAGTAATGAGCTAAAACTGCAGCAAAAGAGTTCAGGTAAGACACAAAGGGGATGGGGAGGCCGCCTTCCAGCAGTAAGGACAATACCAGAAAGGATTTGTCTGGGCAGTTGTAGACTCTCTGTTATTGGAGGTCTTTAAGAACACATTGGACAAACAGGTGATTCTGCCTTGCAGCAGGAAAACTGACTGCAGAACCTTTTTAGAAAGGTAAAGGTGGAGAAGACCTATGATATTACATAAATTGTAATTCGTTAATATCACGTAATATGATGAATTGGATAGCACAAGAAAAAATGGTATCTGTCACTCTGGAGAAG
>VYZV01021828.1:44519-56360 GCA_013401275.1 Pandion haliaetus | reverse complement strand
AAAAAAAAAAAAGTTTTTTCATAGATGTACACTTCTCCTATTGGGGTTTGTGGGTTTTTGTTTCTTTTTTGTACTTTTAACACACTACTTTGGCAAACTTCTCACTTTTCTGTACATTTTAATGCCCGGTACATGGGTACTCTGGAATACAATGGTGGTCTTGAGAACACAGTAAAAGTTAAGACAGTTACGCAGTTAGGCACCAATCCGGAGAACTTTCTTTAGAATAACATTGAGGGGATAGAGTTAGGGCCACATAATCCCAAATCAAGTTTATGAATATGATCAATACCTGGAGAGATACTACCCAAGTCAAAATCTCAGAATAAAAGAGTTGCTAGATACGACACTGTCCCACATGACATTTTTGTCTCTTATTTGGAGAGACACAGATTTGATAGAGGGACCACTTGGTGGATAAGGAATTGGCTGGATGGTTGCGCTCCATGAATTGTGGTCAACTGCTTGATGTCCAAGTGGAGTGCAGTGACAAGTGGCATTCCTCAGGGGTCGGTATTGGGACCGGTGCTTTTTAACATCTTTGTTGGTGACACAGACAGTGGGATTGAGTGCACCCTCAGCAAGTTTGACAATGACACCAAGCTGTGTGGTGCAGTCAACACGCTGGAGGGAAGGAATGCCATCCAGAGGGACCTTGACAGGCTGGAGAATTGGGCCCGTGAGACTATCATGAAGTTCAACAAGGCCAAGTGCAAGGTGCTGCACATGGGTCAGGGCAACCCCAAGCACAAATACAGGCTGGGCGATGAGTGGATTGAGAGCAGCCATGAGAAGTACTTGGGCATACTGGTTGACAAGAAGTTCAACATGACCTGGCAATGGGCATTTGCAGCCCAGAAAGCCAACCGTATCCTGGGTTGCACTAAAAGCGTGACCAGCAGGTCGAGGGAGGTGATTCTCCCCCTATACTCTGCTCTCGTGAGACCCCACCTGGAGTACTGCATTCAGCTCTGGGGCCCCCAACATAAGAAAGACATGGACCTGTTGGAATGAATCCAGAGGATGGCCACAAAGATGATCAGAGGGCTGGAGCACCTCTCCTGTGAAGACAGGCTGGGAGAGTTGGGATTGTTCAGCCTGGAGAAGAGAAGGCTCTGAGGAGACCTTACAGCAGCCTTCCAGTACCTAAAGGGGGCCTACAGGAAAGCCAGAGAGGGACTTTTTACAAGGGCAGGCAGTGGTAGGACAAGGGGTAATGGCTTTAAACTGAAAGAGGGTAGATTTAGATTAGATGTAAGGAAAAAGCTCTTCACTGTGAGGGTGGTGAACAGGTTTCCTGGAGAGGCTGTGGATGCCCCATGGCTGGAAGTGTTCAGGGCCAGGCTGGATGGGGCTTTGAGCAACCTGGTCTAGTGGAAGGTGTCCCTGCCCATGGCAGGGGGGTTGGAACTAGGTGATCTTTAAGGTCCCTTCCAACCCAAACCATTCTATGATTCTATGAATAAAATCTAAAAATTAGTACAAAACGTTTTACCTTTGACCATTGAAAGCTGATGATTCAAGTACCTAATCTGCTGTGCACTCTTTTCTAGCTTTTCATTAAGTTCTTCCAGTTGCCTCTCTCGTGCTTTATTTAGAACTTGAAGTTGAAGAATCTGCATACTTTCTGAAGAATCTGCCAAATTTCAAACAGCGTACAGACAAGTCAGCGCAGTCAACTAACCAAGAAAGTCATCCTCATAAGTATTCCTGCCCCAAGGTACTTCTTTCATACAGTGCCAAATTCACTGTTGGTTCACAAAATTGCATCATTTTTTAATCCATGTTTGATTCGCATCACGCGAGTTGCTCTGGCAGCAACGGCTGAAGGATTGTAGGAACTACCAACGCAATTCAAACGTAAGAGCAAGCCCAGATAAAGGTTTACATGCTATGAATTCACACACAGTCTTGTGGCAACTATAAATTTTCAAGATATCTAACAAGCAAAGTAGTTCTGTCATTTGAAGTGTACCTAACAGAAAAGTCCAATGTGGCATCAAGTGAAGTATGTTTCCTAAGGTATAGCAAGTCATTATTTTCCAATATTATAAACAAGACAAAGTGCCAGCAAGACTTGAGATCAAGGCATCAGAAAAAGTTTCATTCACAGCCTCACTACTCAAAACTACATTTTTTAAAGCCTGAAACTCAAATACCCTGATCAAAAAGAGCTGATTTTTAGATAAAGTGGGGAAAAAACCCAACCAACCAAAACACAAAGCAAAAACAAAATTAGGGCTATCCCAATGTAAGCTTAGAGCAAACTAAAACATCACATACATCAACATACTTTTAGTTGTCCTCTTACTAAAAATTTACTGAAATTAACAGGTTTTCTGTTGCTGATTTCCAGTGGACCTTTCACATAAGTCTATTTCAAGTCTAAACAGCAAACACTTACTTTCATCATTGCCCAAGAATTCATGTTGCAAATCTTCAAACACTTCATTTGTTCTGGTTCCTTCTTGAATTACTGGAATTTTTTGATGAATGCCATTTTGGTATGGTTTATAAGTTACTTTGTAAGATTCTGGTGATTGGCCACTGACAACATCAGATGAAACAAATTGCTGTTGTGACAATATATACACAAGAGGAAATAAATTAAAACTACAACTGTAGTCTTGCTCCATGAAAATATTTTTCATTTTACAGGTTGACATTAAAAAGAGCTCTAGAAGCTCTTCATTTTCAGGCTCCAATCCAACACACCATTTAAGCGTGACAGAAATTTTCACGAAAGCTCCCACTTTAGAAGAGCAGTGAAGTGTCAACTTGAATAGAGTAAGCACACGTTTAAGTGAATCACATTCATTCTACCTCACAGAATTCTACTTAGCCACAAAAGCAAAAAAAACCCAAAACCAAAACAAAAACCCAACCATAACATGCACATACAAAAATCCAATTATTTAACACTTCATTGTTTCAAACAGACTACGGAAGCCTCCCATCAGTGTTTAAACTGATAATAAGAGACTGAAAGCATTTAGAAATATTACTACCAATAAAGACCCATGAAAATTTTCCAAAAGAGACAGAAAAATGCATCAGCTTCTGAAATACCTTAAGATGTTCCTTTGGAGCATCTGGAAAATTTATTATTTTACTTTGCGGATTGTTAAATTCTGGTTTATGGCCATTTGTATATGGCCTGAAGTTTTCAGGAAGATGATACGCTTTGTTCTGTTGGTAGCAACTTGGAGCATTAAACCCATCTCTACCAAGATACACATCATCAGGATCCTCTTGACCATTCTGGCCACAGTAGTCTTCTTTAACATCATATAAATGCTTCTTCTCTTCATCGTTATGTAGGCCATTCCAATTCTTTCCATGTTTTTCAACACGATCATTCTGCTGGTCACACAAGAATTGTTCAGGGTACAGATTGTGTCCATGTTCATAATCCTATGAATGGATAAGATGTTTAGAACTGCTCTCTCGAAACTCAGATTTCCCCCCACCCCCTTTTTCTGGCATTACTAGCCCTCAAGCTAGAAATACTTCAAATGAATAGCAAAACACGGCACCTACATGAAAAATATTTCTCTAATTAATTTAAATAATATTTAGCATGTTATTATGGACAAGCAGTTCCTACTAATTACATTACTGCTCATACAAGCTTACATTTTGAGGATCACTTATCAATGGATGATCATTCCACCTTCCATCATGCTTCCCAGGCTCATGTGATCTAGAGAAAGACAAGCAGCTTAACTATGTACTTATAACTTCAGGAAAAAAACAAACCAAACCAAACCAATCCATCTCTTCCATTAAATTCAGTGGCATCTAGTTTGTTTCTCATGGAACACAAACCATACTGCAAACTGCACTACAGCTCCCCTTTTTACCTGGATTGATTTTACACACCTCATCAGCTGAGATTTTGCTCTATTCTCACAAGCACAACATAACTAATAAAAAATGGTGCAAAATGCCTTACTGCTCCTCAGTCTCATGAATGCTACAGTCCGAATAGCTGGAGAGCTGGTCTCCACTGTCCTCCAGCATATCATGGGGAAGGTCTGTCAATAGTTGTTGCAACTGAAACAGAAGAAACAACATTCATTATAAGCTTTTCAAAAGAACACATACAAGTTCAGTCCAAAGAGACAGATGGGTGAAATAGGCCACTTGCACAAAATCCTGTTTTTCTTCCTCCAAGGAAAAGTTCACAACACAGGAATTCCAAGAGACTTATACCACAGAATGCTTAATAGGCTAGAGTACCAACCAAATGATTTTTCTGGCAAGCTCTTGTTAAGAAAAGAGCTGCACCAAAAAGAGGCAAGGGAAATGCCACCAGATAAACGTGTCCCAGGACAGTCTACTCTTGAAGAATGATCTGCAAACTAATCATGCCCAGGTTTATCCTCCCTGAATTCCAGGCAAGAGAGGTACTGGATATTCAAAACATGCTCTTTCTGAGCGGCCTGGATTGAAATCCAGGTAGGAACTTGCCAGTCACTGTTACTAGATGCAAGAAGCCATCACTGTAATGATTAGTGTCTGCTCCTATGTTCAGATGAAGTCACCAAGCAAGTGGACACGAACAGAAAGATACCATCACTTCTAATTCAGGAAATAGCTAGTTGTGCCACAAAAAAACCCAAAACAAAACAAAAAAAACACCACACAAAAAACACCCCCACACATGAACTTACTTCTTGTAATGATTCCCATATAGAATGTACCTCTTCTTCCAATATTCAGAGAGGCTTTGATATGGGGCCACATATTGGACATCTTGCAGATCTGAGCTATGCACTCTCTTTTTCTTATTAGGTGACTTGAGAACTACACAATATATTCAGAGTTATTATATGCAGCTTCTGAACCCTAAACCTGTTTTACTGCAAACACTCAAAGCATGCGTTAATAAGAGCAGAAACATTAGCTGCCCCATGGTAAATACCTTATTAGCTTTTCTTTGTTAAAAAAACAAACAAAAAAAAACCCCACAAAACAAAAACTACCATCTACAAAAAGTTTATCTTAAAGATATCATGTCTTCTCAGATGCTGTTTTAGACACTCTCTAAGACCAAAGGATAGGCGAGAAGTTAAGGACGACTTTTCTAAATGTCTACAGGACAACAGAGCACCAAAAGATTGTTCCTAGAAATTCACTAGTGGCATGAAGAAGTTTCCCTATCATTAGAGCATTCTCTAGATACAATAAATCTCAGCTCCAGGAAGCAGGAAAGGAAAGGCTGCATCATTCACTGAAGATCCCCTTTCCTTTGCCCTGCTTGCAACCAAGGACATACTCAAGCACCGTTAAGTTTCGCTGGTCTTGTACTGCTTTGGAAACTTAAAGTCAAGAGAAAGCAGTGCATACACAGTTTACAAAACATCATCATTGAAGTTCATATTTAAACTGAACTCAGCCTACCAGGTTAGCTAACAGAGAACTCCAGATGTAGGTATGGGTTACCCAATTCTTAAGTTAGTGTCAAAGTACTCTCCCACCAGTAGATCTCTCCAATTTTCAACAAAAAAACCCCACCTGATTTCCTGTACCAGAAAACTTGAACTAACGCAGAAAGTCTCAGATTATGTCTTGACCAGGGAACATAGCAGAGACTGTGTTTTAGCCTCCTTTTAGCAGGCTAAAAGTCACATCCCGCTGAAATATCTACATGGACAGTTTTGTGAACCCCACCTTGCCCCAGTTCAAACGTGCATGGCCTTCAAGGACTATTGTTAACTTACTCCAAAGAGGCTGCTTTGTGCCCATTGTCTCGTCCTGTCACCGGGCACCACTAAAAAGAGCCTGGCTCCATTGTCTTTACATCCTCCCTTCAGGTGTTTATACACATTGATGAGATTCCCTCTGAACCTTCTCTTCTCCATGCTAAACAGTCCCAGCTCTCTCAGCCTCTCCTTACAGAAAAGTTCAGTGTTGGTATAATCCTCTTGCTCACCCACTGTAATAACCTTACAATTATTTCACTACTTTTTCTCCTGCACAAGCACAACATTCTTTATCTGGGTAGAAAGTTTTGGAACAGACATCAGATTCCGTACAGTGTTTGCAATAGCATTTTTCCAAGTTGTACAGCTATTGTTCTACTACATATATTTCTGAACATTTGTCTCTACATTACCTACACTCTAGACAGTGATCCCTGAAGTATATATTGCAGACATTACCTGACACGACCATGATTTACCACCCTGTAAGGAACTATTACGCACATTCATGTTAAACACATATTTTGCCAATTCTCTTTATAAAACAAAAAGAACAGAAACATCCAAAGTATTTCAACTCCAAAGAAATCCCAAAACATTTGAATATATTTTTCTAGAGATTAAAGTATGCAATTTATAATCAGAATTTTTCAAATGGCTCTTTTCTAAACTAACCAAATTTTCAAACGAAAGAGAGCTGTTCCTTTCTAAATATTTGTAATAAGCAAAAAAGCTGTCAAGAAAAACAAAATGTAGGTGACACCAGTGTCTTGCATTTGATCTACTGGATAGGCATGGAGTAACAGTCTTCTGGTCACTACAAATGACACTGCAAGGCTCTTGAGATGCAGCATCTCATTAGCTCTTTACTTTTTATGTCATGCTTGCAAAGCGCTGTCTGCACTCTCTTTTGCTCTTAACAAAGACAGCATAAAACTTTTTTTTTTTTTTAAAACACTTAAAAGAGAAAAATGGGAAGAAGCTAGATACACAAGCCTTCAGATTAAATTCACCTCTTGTTCTCTTGCATAATCCTCTTGGTCATAGTCTTCATCTTCATGTTGAGTTTGTAGAGCTCCACTGTCAAAGTCAAGGGACATTGTTTTCTAACAATGTTTTTGAGTATCCAGCAAAACCTATTGCAAGACAGGAAAACATCACACATGAGTAAAAGCGTGGGGTGAACCAAAAAGTGCCACCCTCACTTCCTGAATTAAGTAGCCAAACACACACAAAAACATCAATTTTGAAACAAACATTGCACATTACCTTTATCATTCACTTGAGCTCAGTATATCCAACGCTACTTGTTTCTAAGAATTTAGCACTTAAAACAGATTATTTGGGCTTTTCATATGCTGACATTATTAAATCATTGAAGTTCACTTACAACCAGACATTATTTTCTTCAAGTTCTAACAGTGTATGTTATAGAGTGTGATATATATTGACAGTTACATCCACTTCTAAATCTTGCTTCATTTATTCCTAGATAATAACTATACTTTGTACTAAATATTGAAAGTACGTTGCTGCTTGCATATTTGGATAACAGCTCTGATAGGAAAACTCATGTCAGTTCCAAGTTTAACTGCTTAATGAATAGACTGAGGCTCCCAAGGACTCATCTACACTGAGCAGCAAGTTCAGAACAAGCTACAGTGTGTAAGTGCTGGCCCACATTTGGTTGCAAGGTAAGTTACTTCCTGATGAAGAGACACTCCTGACAGGCAGTTATGAACTAGAAATGGTTGATTAATACTTTATAGAATGGCACATTCTTTGGGCGTACAGGCGTAGCACATGCTGAAGTCTTCACTCACTATAAAGTAAGCTTTACAAGAGCATTATTACCAAGTTAAAAGACATAACGTGTCACTTCCTTATGTTTAATGTCACTGATATTCAAGGAAACTCCCTAATACAGTTAGCAGGAGTCCTAACAAGGCGAGTACCTGTCTCTGTGCACCCCCTAAAATACCAGCTTCCACGGTGTGACCGTCGGCAACATCTCTCATAGAACGATGCTAAAGCAGCTCAGCCGTCTTCCCCTCAGACCCGCATCAGCTGGAAACGACCACCTGCCCTCTCCTCTTTCTTTAAAGCCCTTCCCAACCCCACGAGCTGAGGCACCGGACGAAGGGACACAGCCCCGTTTCACTGCTTCACGGCCTGTAAGAGCCACAATCAGTCACGGAGAGCCGGGGTGGGGAAGGGGGGCAGACCGAGAAGCGCGCGCGGCCACAGGGCGCGCGGGGCGAGCCCGCCAGCCGCCGCCGCCTCAGCCCCCTCAGGGCCGCGACGCGGGCTGGAAGCTAGCGGCGATGATTGCTGCCGTTATCCACGGCACGGCCGGGGAAAAACCTCCTGCCGGGGCCTCGTTGGCCGGCTTCGCCCCGGCCTCTTCCGGGCAGGAGCAGGAGGCAGAGCGCGGTCCCGAGCACCGAGACTCACCTGAGCCGCCGGGCGCCGCGGCTACCCGCCTCCCCCCCCCGGCACAACAAAGCGCGTCCACCGCTCTTCCGCATGACAACCGAACCCTGCGCCCGCCGCTCGGATTGACAGCCGCGGACACCAACCGGCAGCCGTAGCATCACCTCGCCGCGCAGGAAGGCGGGAGGGCGGGACGCGCTCGCTCCGCCCCCGTCGCGGTCGGCTGCACTGCAAACCCGCCTCCGATGACTGTTTGAAAGGAGGCGCGCATGGCAGCGGGAACATGCCTGGCTAGCTGATTGGCTAAGAGGTTGACCAATGGCTGTGGCCGTTTTGCGGCGGGGCGGGGTCGCCGCGTGACGTTGCGGGTGCGCGCGCAGGGCGGGAGAGGCGAGGTGTTCGGCGGAGGCGCCATCTCGCAGCGAGACGTGGCAGTAGCCTGGCAACACGCGATGGCGTTGTCGGAGAGATGCCCTCTTGAGGTCATAGCGCGACGGGATGACGTCACGTGACCGGGGGGCTGGACCTCACGACAGCGTGATGACGAAAGCTGACTGGATGGCACGAGCATCTCTCAGTTTAGAGCAGCACCGTGGCTGAGCGGGGGGGGATTGTCACGAATTCCCGCCCCTCACCTCAGAGGAGCCGCCGCTGAGGGAGCTGCCTGCAGCCCGTCCTCTCGCCGCGCCCATGCTGACGGTGGTGATGGCGCACGATGCCTGAGGCCCCGGGCTGAGCTGCACAGGAGAAAACCCTTCAGGCGGACTCGGCCTCGGCCCGGTGAAGCCCCACGGGAGCACAGGAGCAGCCAGGTCGCGCACAGGCGGCCTTCCCCAGGCAGCCTTCCTCAGGGTGCCCAGTGCTCAGGGAGCGGCTCTGCTTCAAGAGCTTGCTTTAATCTGTTTGAAAAATTAAAAGTTTCTCTGAGCGAACAAATTTCTTCCATAGAATTAACCTGTAGCAAGCATTCAAAAAAAAAAAAAACGGTTTAAAGGTTTTTCGGACAATAAGTTTTTGTTCAGAGATGAGGAACATATGTAACAGCTCCATCTGGTGACACTTACCCTCAGCACTAATGCTGCCTGCCTGCCCTAGGCCCAGAAAATGGAAGCTGTGGTAGGAGGGATGCATTTGGGTCATTTGTTACAACATTTTTATTGATGGAAGCAAAAAGAGATGTGTGTTCATATGTTTCAGTGAAGTTTATAGAAGATTTGAAAAAGAACAAACATGCTATGCCTTGTAAATATGATGCTACAGGCAAAATCAGCTATTTTTCCTAGGGGTTTCTAGTACCCATTAGAATACAGATTAACCAGTTCTCCTCAGCATTTTCACAGGCCTGAAACAATTTAAGAAAAAAAAAAAAAAAGAAAAACTCTAAATGTGCCTGACAATTCATACTAACTTTCTCAAGCACAGTATTTTGGAAAACTTCCAAAAATTCAAACAACTTTTTTTTCTTTTTAGCATAGTTACATCATTTAAAACTTCCACACAGGAGCTGATAGTTTACATGAGGTGGCTGGTCCACAGAGGCTAAAAGCAGCATTAATAACTAAGTGAAGGCACATAAATGTTAGAAACCAAAAACTTGAGTTCCTAGTTCTGGTTCCAGAAGAGTGAATGTAATTTATTCTAGGAAAATGTCTGTTATCTGTAATGTATGGATATGTTGTGTTTGAATTGTATCTGTAATTAGTTGGATTCTTTGGTTTCTCTCACATCAAGAGATTTTGAGATACTTGTTTATTGCACTAGCACCCAATTATCTCCCTTTGCTTCCCTTTTTCCTTCACAGTTTTACTTCAGACACATACAAAAGACGCAGGAGCAACAAAATAAAGATTCTTGTTTTTCTGCTGTTTAAATTAGTGCTATTCAAAGAGGGAAACTTAGACTGCATCATACTGTGATCCAAACATCACACACTGGCTCTGGGTGTTTTTATGCATTAGTAAAGTGAAAATTGGTGAAGTGAAAAAAGCCCCTAAGTCAGCATCTTGACTGGCAAAGTCATACAACTTTGATCTCATACTATCCCAATTCCCAACGCCATTATGCTAGTCCCAAGTAAAACTTTGATTTGTACTAAAAATAGAGATGGAGTTCTGCACATTTTCCTTCTAGGACCTGTCATAAAACTCAGCTTTGATACAAAGATCAAAACTGCCCTATGCAGGTCTTTCCCCTTGACATGCCACAGAAGTAGCTATTTTTCCTTCATTGTTTGCTCAGTAAAGTCACATCAAGCACATTATGACATTTGGTAAGAAGTGAGAATAGAAAGGATACTATGCAGGCATTTAATATTCCAGCTACAGTTTCTTGCCAGCTATCCTTGCAGTGGCACAAAGCTTGAGCATGAACTCTTGCTGGTGGCTTTCTTCACAGGGGAAAACCTTGCATAGGATCGAACAGGCCTAAATTTGAGCTTCTACTCTGAAGGCTTGAGGTACCAATAATGCCATACTATTAGCAAGAAAATCAACTACTAATGTTTTAAAGCTTCTCACTGCTTCAGTATATGTAACTGAGTATTTTAATCATGTTATTATCAAGGAATGAAGTAAATTTTATGCCTGTTAGCTGGCATAAAGAATAAATAGGTTTTTTAGTCAGCTCTAAGTGTGGCTCTTTACATCATGTTTTCCCTTCCAAGGAAGCTTATGTCTTCAATAATTTTATGTGTATATGACCCCTCTTGTTTTCTAGAGGAAAGAGCTCTTACTACAGTGTCCCACTTAACACGAACACAGGCAAAAGAACAGAATGTATTTTTTTATAGTCAAGCCTTCCAGCAATTGCTGAACTCCGCAACAATTGTCTGCCTTATGGAACAGAGCTGGTGGGCTGGGAGACAGAGAGAATGTCCCTGCTCATGCCAGAAGACATTGCTTATCTTAAAGGGACAACTTCCTCAGGCCATCACCCGGACTACCAGTTCATTCCCCAAATCCCCCCTGCCTTCTTCAGTTACTTATTAAATCACTGTTTCTTCATCAGGAAACCCAAGAAATCACTGTTCACTCTGAATATGATTGTTCATATTTAGAGTATTTATTGTGGCAAAACAATTCATAGGTTTCCTTTAAAAGACTTTTTTCCATAGGAACAAATGGACTCTACGTGAAGAAAGGGAAAACCGTGTCTTGGTTTGGAAAGAACACCGAATAAGGGCACATGCAAAGTTCAAAGTCTTTTAAATAGTCTTCTCTCAAAATGTATCGTTAGTTTTGTTCAGCTTCTCTAGTTTGTAAACAACTATGTAATCAATGAAAATATATTTAGCCTACCTTTAAAAAGAGATGTCTCCAGTAATAATTGGTAATAATAGTAAAATCATATGCAAGACAAAAATATTGGGATCTAGCATGCTTGTCTTTTAACAAGTTCTATTCCAAAATTATATTACATATATTAATTTCAACTTTGTACGTGTTGCATAATCTCAAATCTTTGAGTAGTCAGACAGTGATACAAAATGACTCAGAAACTGGACAACCTTTCTGTATTGTGAATGCTATTCATTTCAAACATTACTTGCTAGTAAAGTGCTGTTACAAGCAAAACAAAATTGTTAGTGTCTATCGAAAGCAGATGACATTTTAGTAATATTCAAATTGTATTTGTTTTGGCAAATAGTTAAAGGCTTAGACATGTTTGTTTAACCACTCAAAACTAATTCAGTATAAACAAT
>VYZV01021828.1:9757-36365 GCA_013401275.1 Pandion haliaetus | reverse complement strand
ACACACGCTGGAGCAGTTTGCTCCTGAAGGACTGCACGCCATGGAAGGGACCCACGCTGGAGCAGTTTGTGAAGAACTGCAGCCCGTGGGAAGGACCCACATTGGAGAATTTTGTGGAGGACTGTCTCCCATGGGAGGGACCCCACGCTGGAGCAGGGGAAGAGTGTGATGAGTCCTGCCCCTGACGGGGGATGAAGCGGCAGAAACAACGCGTGATGAACTGACCGTAACCCCCATTCCCCATCCCCCTGCGCCGCTGGGGAGGGTAGGTAGAGAATCCGGGAGTGAAGCTGTGCCTGGGAAGAAGGGAGGGGTGGAGGGAATGTGTTTTAAGATTTGGTTTTATTTCTTATTACCCTACTCTGGTTGATTGGCAATAAATTAAGTTAATTTTCCCTGAGTCGAGTCTGGTTTGCCTGTGACAGTAATTGGTTAAGTGATCTCTCCCTGTCCTTATCTCTACCCAGGAGCCCTTTGTTATATGTTCTCTCCCCTGTCCAGCTGAGGTGGGGAGTGATAGAATGGCTTTGGTGGGCACCTGGCACCCATCCAGGGTCAACCCACCACAGTGAGTCACACCAGGTGGAGTCTGAGGCCACTGCCAGGACATGAGCAGAACAGCAGAAAGGTGAATTACAATAGCTTCTTTCCCCACCACACGCTTTCCACAGCTGCAGCAAGCTTAAACTTGGCATGGGTCAGGATAGAGCTCAGTGCGTGTGTGTGCATGCGCAGTATTTAGAGAGCTGAACTTACTTGGGCAGAGTAATTTGAACATTTGTTCAGCTTACTTGCATGACTTAAGGCTGTTTTAGCTAAGGAACAGTACAGCTGAATTCTGTGTTATGCACCTGTACAAATGTCACAGAAATCAATGGAGTTTACTGGAATAAGCTCATTTTAGTCTACTATACTCTGTACAGACAGCATATATCACAATTAGTGTATGTCCAGGAAACATACCCAAAGCATCTTATTTATGGATCACTCTGGAGTGTATTTTCCTGAAAAGTACTAAAGAGAAGGAAACAGTCAGTTAAGTGACAGAGAATGTGCTGACCTTTCATTAGACGTAACCAGGCTGGATGGGTTCTTCAGGTACTGTTTGAACCGGAGCTCAAAAGCCTGCCCTATGCTGTTTATCACCTCCTGTGCCATCCCATTGGGACATTCCAGTATGTGGCATGCTGCAAAGAGACACCTTACTTTAATTAAGTAAATGCACTTTATAACAGAAAATAGAGACACAAGCTATATTGCTTACAGCAGAAAAGCTGGGCATGAAATTGTGCACCTAGAGAGCTTTAGGACATTATACAGATTGCGATTTTTGATGTGTTAAGGAAACTGCTCTAGGTATTTTTTTAATCATAGTATCAACTTATACCTCAATAAAAGAAACTCTCCATTTATGCTTCCTGCATGGAATGCTCCTGTATGTCCTTTTCTCTGCCTGCCTGGCAGTAAGCAGAAGCAAGGGAGAGAACCAGCCCTGCCAGTGTGCAGTTCTCCTGTGAAACAGCACGAAAACACAAGTACAGGTGCTCTGGCAGCCTGAGGCAGGGCTCCCTCGCGGCAAGACCATGCTCCTGCCACCAGTCCTTGTTCCCATGCACAACCTCAGGAAACTCACTCCAGTAGTGAGTGCCCTGTGCTTAGGACCGGCTCTCCCCTCTGCAAAGCCACCATAAAATAGCACTCAGGGATGGTGCTGGGACAGCTGCCAGCCCTGCCTGCAGGCTGCCAGGCTACAGGAGTTCTGCACATCCCAGGATCAATGCCAGGAGTTACTGGTGAACTCACAGGGCGCCCTAAGTCAGTCAAAATAGCAGTGATGGAGCTATAGAGAGGTGGCAGGCCGCAATAGAAGACTCCAGCCCAGCTTCTCCAGAAAACATCCTGATCTTCTGAGCTATCCACACACCTTTAGAGTGAGCTCTCCTGTGAGCTGTCACTACCAACTTCATAGCCATCGGCAGTGTTGCTCTGAGAACTGTCTGGCATGAGACAAGCAGCCAAAGGCCAGTCTTTCTTGTATTGCCGGCAAATAAGGAGAGCAATGGAAAAGGATTTTATCCCCTGGGTTAGCCTCCAGCTGGGAGGAGGTCTCATACAGCTGATTATATACCCCACTCTGCCTTCCAGCAACATACCCAGCAGTCTGGGTTAGATGAGGGGGCTCATTCACTACCCTTCCTTCATCTGGAAGTTGTCCCAGAGCAGGGCAGCTGCCTACCTTGCCAGGCTCTGCCCTTCCTCCCCAGGCCACTTGGGAAGGCTCCTACCCCTGCATGGAGCCAGCAGCTAGTACAGCTTTAGTCTGACCAGCAGATTCTCACTTCGTTGCACAAAGAATATGACATTTAAAGCCACAGCGTGCATACCATCACCCATATCCATATAGGGAAGTCAGAAATTGTACAGAATATTGAGCTGTTCGGTAGCTTTTTTACTTTAAAACTCAAACATTTCCTTGGTATAGATAAAGCAATCATATAAACATGTATAACAATCTGAAAATTGTTTCCATACCTCTCTGATTAACAGGATCTTTTGCTACATATGCGACATAGTCTGTTGTATCCTATAGGAAAGAAGGCAACAGATGTCTTTAAAGTTATCATTATGAACAACCCTACCACCACAGCAAAGCAACCGAGTATGGAGAGATATATTTTTAGCTTTAAAAAGTGTGCTTCTTTCAGGGAAAACAACTGGAGGTACTAGCAAAGTAGGCTACAGGAAAGATCAGTGACACACTGGTACCTATCGACACTGTAATTGTCCTGGAATCTTTTTCTTGTAATAAATGCACTAGACTGTCTGGCATTCTTTGAGTCTTCAATAAACTGTGTATTCAATTCCAAACTCTGCAACAGGAGCAGAAACACAACTGGTCCCTCATCAGAAGGCAATGTTGCTCTCTTCTGCTGCTCCCACGAAGCTCGAAGCCTCTCCTGTGTAATGCATTAGGGCTGTATGACTGCCAGTCACAGCTTTTAGCTCAGACAGTCTTTATCAATATCAGTGGAAGACAAAATAGTGCTAATATACTACAAAGGACAAGGTAGAATATTTCCCATTTGTAGCATGAAGATTGAGTTTTGAAGGCATCTTAGAGAAAAGCTGATCTTTAAAATACTGCAGAATACGATAGATATCTGATCTCAGTTGCTACTGCCTGATTTTAGTCTGGCTACGATCAGGTTAAATTACTCTGCACCTCAAGGCTGCTGCCGAGATCAGGCAACCTCAGTATAATCAGTTGTCTGTTTCAGATTCTTTTTCCAGCCAACACTGAAATAATCCTCACTTTTTCTAGTCAAACTGAAAAGGGAACTGGAATAGAAAAATTAACATTTCTAGTCATACTGCAAAAGCAAAGAGTCAATTGATAATTCACTGTTATAGTAAAAATGGTGAGGTAATGAATAACATTCTTTTAATTATTAAAGATGCATTTTGTTATTTTGGATCTTTAAGGCGGGATGGGGAAAATGCAATTCACAGCCTAAAGGCATGGCTCTCTTGAGGGAAGATGCAATCAGCTGGCAGGAAACAAGGCCCCCATTTGCAATATGCACAAGAACAATCATTTAATAATTCACAATGAATGACATGAGAGGCAGGTCTTAGGGCCAGCAGAACTTGTCCTAGATAATTTTTAAAAAATCTCCAAAGTTAATATCATTAAAACAAAGAAAGCTAAATATTTCTTATGCATTTAGTGAACTCTATTTCCTTCCTTTTCCTTTCAGGTTTTTCTTAAAGTCCATAAATATTTTAGGATAAATAAATTAGATCTAGAGAACAACTAGAAATGAAAGTAACTGGAACAGTACACGCTATTTTTATATCTTTGTAATGTTTATGCACATGCATGGATGACTTTGCTTTAACATAAAGCCAGAATATGCTTTATTCTCAGGCAGAATTTGCTACTCCTTAACAGTGCAGAGCAACACTGAACTGCACTTAGACCCTGAACGTGGGGGCATGTGGAGAGACATGTCATGTGGAAACTATGTCCCATTTTAAATGTAAAGAGAATTTTGGATAAATTACCTGGACAACCCACCAAAATTGCCCAATATGTCAAGCGCCACTAGATTTATATTCACCACCGCTGAGCAAGACCTCCATTTAACATATTCTCCCAGTAAGAAAAGTGTCACCAGCTGCACCAGCAAGCACATTTCCTGCAGCACCTCTATGTGCAAGCACATCTCTTGGTGGTCCCGCCATTAACCACTGACTAAACCCAGCCCTGTGTAGCCTGTGAGATCTGATGGGCTCACTGTAGAAGACCAATGCAAGATAAGCATATAAAAAGAAAACTTTAAAAAGGTAAACAAGCCCTGGAGAATTACTCATCCAGCCCACTGAGAAGAGGTCTGAAAACACATCCCTCAGTTTTCCAACCTGGAAATGTTACACAAAGACAAACTAGACAGCCAGCATCTAGGACATGGTACATACTTCAAGAACAAGTCAGCTTAAGAACATACGTAAGTTGTTTAACTATCAAGAAAACTGGAATTTGGAAATGAAGCATTATGATGCTGAGCACAATAGTGTGCCGGCACTTGCAGCTACCTGGAAGGGTCTGCAAAGCCCAAGGACTGTATTGTACAGTGTCGTGTATTAAGATAGCACAGGCATCTAAAGGCGAAATTTGAACTTCTTAGAATCTCAAAATGCCTTAAACTTTAAATGGGATCTTTAAGGATGTAGTACTTCGGCACCAGGCCTGTGCTGTACCTCCCTTCTGGGTGCAGGACTGACAGCACAGACCCTGCACACGTGCTTCCTCCCCACTTCCCAGCCCAGCTCCAGTTCTCAGGCAGCTTGGGCAGCATCTCTCTGAGCAGAGCAGAGCAGCTGAGCTCCTTACATCATCCACATGGCCCTCCAAAGAAGATCCATCAGCCACACAGGGCCAGTTCCCAGCTATTTTCCCTTGCCTGCTCCTAAATCCAAAGAGGCAGATCTGTCATCTTTCAGTCAAAGCTGGATCTGGCTTCCACCCCAGTGTTATCAAGAGCATGACCTACAGCCTTCTCTTTTCCCTGTTTCACAACACAGATACAGGGAGACATTTAACAAAATTGAAGGGCAGAAAATTCAAGACTGATTAAAAAAAAAAAATACTGTTTCCATACCACATGGAAAGTGAAATTCAGAATGCTGGCAGGGCTGGGCTAGCTTAGATTTGAAGAGGGAATAGGGCATGTTTATGGATGACAAATTCCCTGCTTGTAATCATTGCAATAAAAAGTTTGGAAGAGGATAGAAAACCTTGTGCTTGAAAACATCAATGACTATGATACTAGGAAAAAAACCCATATCTGCAGGAAGAAGGTTATGTCACATCTGTCTCATAGAAGCTGTTTGACTTAAAAATAGTCTAAAAGTTTAGAGGTGCCAGTGCTAACCACTTTTGTGACAGGTATTAGATTACAGGGACCACAGAACTGATGCAATTCCTATGTTTGCAAGTTCTTATTTTTAGATCCCAAGTCTGAGGGCATTTGAATGAACTGAGGCTCACTCACGGGCAACAGGGAAGTTAACTATACATATCTATCAAAGATCCACTGAGTCTCTATTCCACATCTCCTTTCCAGTCTCAGTTCCTCACTTTTCCTGTGTTACTGGTCATGATCCAGAAGTGCAGTGTACTCTGTTAATGCTTGTGGATAGGAAGAGATGAAGCAAAGTACTTGCAGGTACTTATATTCTCATAATAATTTCATTATACCTGCAGAAGTATATCTTATAAATCAATACTTACTGGGTCACCTCCAGAAGCAAATGAGATGGACTGCATGTGATGGTTGGCAATAATCTGAAAAGCATGATAAACTAGTTAAACATGCTCATGTGCCACAGATTTAGAAAACAGCAAAGCATACATCTTCATAGAGCAAGCAATTAAGTTCATGACAACCCAATCCATTAATAAATGCACATATCATTTGTGAAGGAAGGAGATAAAAAGAATATTTGAGACTACCCATTCATGTTTAGTAATGTCTAGATCTCCAAGTAATCTTCCTTCAAGGGTTTTCAGAGTGAGTTCAACCACTAACTTCTAAACTGGTCAGTAGGAAGCTAAATGAGACTTTGAAAGGGGGAATAACTGGAGAAATTGGAGGCACTTACAAAGTCTTGAGATATTAATTCATTTTAAAGTTACCAACAATTTTATTTAAATGCCTGGTGTATATAATGGTGGTGTTTTTACAAACAGGCCCTACTGATATTCTGATCATATTCACTCCAACCACTAGCACCAAACTGTTACCTGGTAGAAATCTCACTAGCCAGATCAAGCATCAACTATTTTTGGTTTCAAACACTACCCCATCTCTGGAGGCAAACTGTTCTTTATTATAAAAATCAAGTGCAATAGGTTATGCAGGTGTGAACACAATGAAGCGTGGTGGCAGCGCAAGAATAGAATAAATAGGATTTTCCATTTGCAAAGGTCTAGTAATGAAAGAACTAGAAAGAATTTCAAGACAGTGTCCTGCACGCCCACGTGTGCAGTGACCAGGCCCATCAGTGCCTTTGGAAGGAGATCTGTCCAGCCAGCTTTTAGTCTCATTACAAAAAGGAACGGGTTAAAAGGGTCACACTGTAGCTGCCAACCCCCAGAGTTTCACCTGTTTTAGGTAAGCCGTTTGCTGCTGTACCTGAAAGGAAGGGAAACCTGCTGCCATAAACCCTTACTCCTCCTAGTACAGAGGCTCAAGGGACAGGAGACCTCTGTGCTGCAGGCAAATCCCCAAGAGCTGCTTGATGCTCAGCATGGCATCAGCTCAGTGCAGTGATTCCTCAGGGCCAGTGAGCCAGAACTACCTCCCTGATGTTCCCCTGCTCCAGCCTGGAGCAAAACCTGCTGCTGGCCCCAAGCAAGATCATGCTGGGAGCTGAAGCCAACAGCTGATGGAGGAATTAGGTGAGCAGGACAAAGGTCCTCATCACATCTGCCAAGAAGGGAGCACACCCCAGATCCAGGCTCTCAGGAACACATCTCAATGGAGCCCAGAGACTTTGCATAGTATAACTTATTATGCACATATATTACCCAGCTGTAAAATAGCTTTGAATGACACCAAAGCCAAGCTCTGACTCATTATTTTTATCAGTTTTTTTCTTCCCTAGGACTCGTCAGAAACTTCAGTCGGGACTACTGCCTTGTTGATTAGGCACCGTACAGGCAGACACACACACACAGAAACAGTCTGCCAAGTGCTTAAGGATCCCTCCCAGTGGAAGACACCATTGTAAACAAAAAGGGCATGTGCTGCATGTCCAATTCCTCCAAAGTGCTCTCATTTTTAAATTCACAGGCATCATGTAATTCAGGTTTACCAGGCATGCACAAGAAGACTAAAGGGTGCCACTTTCCCTTCGAAGCACCCAGCCTTTCCTTCAGAAGCCACAAAAGGAGAATACAGTAGCATGGAGAAAAGGACACTGATTTATATGTATCCTACCTGCTGCGTGTCAACATTAATCAAAGTGAGGCTGCTTGTTGAAATGGTCAGTTTTATATTCACACCAGAAAACTGAAGGTTACTTTTGCCAAGTACAGAAGACAGAAACTTTGCTGGAGGCTTTGAACAAAGAAACAAAAGAAAAAGGCTGTCAGCTGAGTCTGTCAGGGGTAGAAACATCAAAGTCAAGTAGATTTTACAATATCTTATTGAGAATTTCAGTGGCACAAGGATAATGGCTTGGTCAAATGCAAATAGATCTTCTAACAAATACCAGCTTTGAATACAATACTTGTAGGCATTGTTTTTTTATGGCAATAATGGGGAAAAAAAGTTTTAAAGCAAAATCCCAGTGAGTTAAATGTTATAGCTGGCTCAGTAATTCAGAACATGCAATTTTCCTGCTGAACTCTGCTTCATTTCCTGGGGATGAAGCATTTCTGAGTGAATAAAAAATTCTCTCACATTGTCATTTTTCAGGAGCAAGCTCATTCTTCCCGAGCCCCGCAGTTACAGAAGGGAATCAGTAAGTTCCACTAGACGTGACCCAACAGCAGTCACTGCTGTTGCCCCTCATTGCATCCCAGTTATTTAATAAGTGATCATCCCATTAAACACTGTCATTTTAGTTGTGTTTAATTTTTTATATATATATATATAAATAACAATCAGGTCATCCTCCAGTGAATGAGCTCCCTTTTGCAATAAAAAAAAAAAACCACCACACCTCCGACATTTTATCAGCCAGAACCTAAAACTCGTACAGCACCGAGCACTGCAAAGGCTGGTAGGAGCAGGAACCCTCAGCCCCAAACCGAGCAGGCTAAACACCCTGCTACAAGTGCTTTCATACTATGCTGAGTTCGGGTGGATTAATGGACTGAAGCCTGTTAGGGAATCACGTATCCAGCTTATGAAAAGCAGATATAGAAAATTAATCGTCCAGCTAAAACAGTATTTACCTTCCGCTTTTTTATAGCTCCATTTGTACCTGATACAGCTTCACACAGTCGGCTTATTGCTTCCCTGCAAATAGAAAAATACAGCACAAAATGTTGGATCGTTTCACATGCATCATCTGTAAGAGGGCCAGCAACTCTGCAATTTATTGTTATCATCCCACTTATAAACACTTAAATCTTCTGGAAGGTTTTTCACAGTTGTTTTTCTTTTTTCTTTCCTCCCACTTTTTAAAAAAAAAAAAAAAAAACACCACCTATTTAACAAAATACAGTGATTCAGCAGCCTGGTTTGCATTGATTCTTTTTCTCCATAAAACACATCAGTTTCCCCTAATGAAAATTTGTTTTTAAAAAACCCCATCAACTAATCACAAGGAACTCAACCAACCTAATCCCTTCAAATCCTTTTTCTCAGTATAGTTGATAGGTCTCTTGCTTAGCAGGGAGGCTCCCCTTCCTCCCTTAATCCTTCTTATTTAGAGCAGCAGGGGTGTGCTGAGTGAGCCCAGCTGGGTGCTGTGATTGCCTTTCTGGTGTTTGGGGTTTCTCTTTTTTTTTAAAAAAAAAAAAGTGGGGGGGAACAAAGGAGGTGTTATCAGCTTCTCCAGTTCTTTTTCAAATCTGAGGCCTCAGTTTGTATCTTTCCATCTCTGGCACGTATTTCCCAAACTAGATGTCCTTTCCAGCCACCCACTATTCTCTACAGGCACCTCTCAGTTAGGGAAGCAGAAGGGTAAGGCATAAAGCTCTCACAGTGTTTATTGGTCTATATCAAAGACAGCTAAATCACACACTTAATATAACATAGTGATGCACTGCACCTATTTTCCACACTTGAACAAAGAAAATTCCGATATACGCTCAGGCAGGTGACTGGTTTGGACATACAGTGGAGCACTCGACTGCCCTGACTGAGGTTAGCACAGCAGCTGGAAAAAAAACCCCTTCTGCTGGCAGTCACAGGCTTTCCCTGAGTGATACTTACTGTTTTGAAGTCAACGGAAAAATAGTGACTTACTGGGCCAGGATGCGCTTAGCAAGTTTCCTTAACCTTGCCTGGACATCCCGGTGTGAGCCACAGTCCCTGACCTCTCCAGCTGCCCTGGCCCTCCGCCACGGGGCTGCCGGGGCGAGCTGCACCGTCAGCCCCCCGTCACCCTCTCGGGCTTCGGTTCCCATATCGGGTGATTTCATTTTGAGGCTGTAGCCGCAGCTTTTCTCTCACGGCTGAATTCGGACTTGGGCTTTCAAGGGTTGGGATTTTGTTTTGTTCTTAAGGGGAAGGGAATTTGTTTGTTTATGTTATTGGATTATTATCCAAAGGGCTAATTAGGAAATGAGCTAGTTAGGAAAGTTTGTCTGTTTTCAGATCCCCACATGTGTGTGGGAGGAACACACCACTGGCCTTCATTTCCTGAGAAAGTTTTGGTTCAGAAGGGCTAAAAAATCTCAGGAGACCAAACAACGGCAAACAGCTCCAGCCAGATATGTCCCATGAAGCAGAGGTACCCCAGTGAGGAGTGTAGTCCCCCCAGGACCCTGTGTCATGCCCGGGGAGCAAATCAGACTGCAAGTAAAGCCAGCACAGTGCCGGTGAACCACAGCATTGCTGCTGCTCCCTGCTCAGTGCCCCATGGACATTGCTACGCTGGCAGGCTACGTGCTTAAAGCACTGAAGGTCAGTGATGCTACATCGAGTCTTCATGTCAGGGAACGTCCTGAGAAATTCAGCCTGGAGACTGTCAAATGAATGAAGACCTCATCCCTGGCAAAATAATAAAAATGTAATTAATATGTTCTGAGTGAAAACAGCAGGGAAGAAGAGGAGCCTCATTGTGGGCTACACAAGATGGGTCAGAAACACAGCCTTTTAAACATTGCCTTCTTTTAGCCTTTTAAAGCAAAGCACTTCCCCCACACAGCTGAAAGCATGCTTTTGAAGCAAATTCCTGATATCCTTCTTGCTTAGCTCCTGTTTTATTTAGCTGTTACCAGTAGAAAGGCCAAAACTAAAAAAAATAAATGGGAAAGGCATCCTGCAGGATGATCTTGCAGATTCCAATAATCAGCTTGGAAAATGAGAGCTCATCTTCTCATTCAATATTAAAGGAAATTAAAATCAGAGCCAAGACATTAAGGCTACTTGGAGCCTTCAAGTCTAGCTCTACCTAGAAACAAAACCAGATATAGAACAAATTGGAAAAACAGGGAAGTCGTCTATCTTGGTGACAAACGAATTCTCACGCACTTCAGGCAGCCCATGTGGAATACGGAGTTGTAGGTAAAGTTGCCAGCAATGGACCCCATTCTTGTGCAAGCCAGGGTGGTGGCTGCCCACTTCAACACACTCTGAATGAAGCACTTGCCCAGCAAACGGGAACCAAAAACTAGGCAGATCATTTCTACTTAATAGTTCCTATTACCTCTCTTTGGTAGGGGAAATCATCTTCTCACAGACATTTCCTGCTGCATACCTCTGGGTGGTTTTCTAGGTGATCTAACAAACCCGCTCAAATAGTATTTTAAAGGTGTGAAAAGCAGCAGTTGGTAACACCTTGCTGCTACAGCTGAATACTTCTAACCCTCAGTCATTTCCACAGGGCAGGCAGACCTGAACTAGAAACTGCACCATACATTAGGAAGAAAAGAAACTCTGGATACGTCCACGATAAACTGAAATAGGATTTACTGTATCTGTGCTTTCTTCCTGGAAATCTGCTATTAATTCATTCTTACAGCTGTTAATTTTCAAACAGTTGCTCGGGCAAGTCTCTGCTTTTAGATCTGCCGGATGGCGTATACCTGTGTATAGCTTGCGTAGTTAATTGCCTTGTTCCTGGATGAATGTGCAACCTTATGAGTTCTGGCATTTGCTTGTCTGTTTGATATCTTCCAAATCTGAGGCAGTAGCAGAAAATGTGGCCTTGTTATTCCAGTCGTGTTGCTGCTTTTTCTTTCTCTCCTCCTTGTCATTCATCCCAAAGCAAAATACTTTGGTGTTTTTTTATTTTTCTTTTAAATCACCCTGAATGAGATAACTCCACTTGCATACTCTGCAGCAGTGCTTCTCAACCATGGGAGCCACAGAATGAAATCGGGAGAGCTGTGAGGAATTCAAATTGTTCTTGTAGTTTAAGCCAAAGAAAATCTCACTCCTCGACTCCTCAGGAATCTTCTGCTATTTGAAGTGGAGTCACTGTCTGTTGGTCCTGCAGTGCCCACACGATTACATAAACTGGCCATTGTTTCATTGACACAGTTTTCACTTTCCGTAGTGAATGGAAGAGATTTGGGTCAGCTCTTTTTACCATCCTGAAAAATATTACTCTGAAGCCCTTTGGTCCCCTGGGCTGTCACCAGCAGCAGACCTACTGCAGAGGTAGAGGTCCCGCTCCTGGCCCCAGCAGATGCCCATCTATTGCCAGGGGAGTTTCCCAGGGGTTATTCTTCTGGGTGGCAGTTCAGTGAGGATCAAGGCTGGCACAGTTCCCTGGGGGCACCTCTGTGGGCTCCAGGAGGTGGGATGGGGGAGCAGGACCATCCCTTTTCGACTGGGACACCGAGGCTGCTGAGCACACAGCTGTAGGCAGCTCCCCACCTCCTGGGCTGAGATGCACTGAACTGGGACAGTAACACAGCCCCCATGCAGCTGAGTGCTGTGGAAGCCAGTGGCACAGGGAATTTTTGCTTTCTCCCAAAAACATCTGGTGCAGCCCCCCAGCCCCGCAGGGCACTGCTCCCCCTGCTTGCTGAGTTAGCAGCCAGCCACCCGGCCAGGCTACAGCCACTTGGCAAGGGCTCAGCAAGCACTGGGGCAGGAGGGAGTAACAAGGACAGCCCCATTTTTGGCATCCATAAGCCTATAGATCAGCTCAGCTGTACAGTCTACAGGTTTTCTCTGGGTCTGCACCTCTGGAGTGAAACCTGTGGCAGCCACTCCTCCCCACTCCTCCCCAAGCGTGCAGATGCGGGAGAGCACTGTGCTGGCAGTAACAGTGAGCCGCTTTGTTTATTGTTCCCCAAAATGAGAGTAAAAAACATGAGAGATGGGCTGATGTAAGCAAGTAAGCATGCTGTTGAAGATTTGCTTTTAAGCATCTAAGGCTCTGCCTACACTATCTAACAGAAAGGGATTGTGTAGCTCAACAAAGTTGAAATTAATCTTCCAAACAAAGTCAGCCTTCTTCCACCAGCCCTCCCAGCAGCACGTTTCAGACGCCCTTTGCCCTTCACTGCCTGACCATTTTCAAGTTGCAAGTTAATGCCCCAATTTGAGATACAGAATCCCTTTTCCCATAAATGCCCGAATACAATGACTAATAACAAGCTTGATTTAACAGAAGTGGGAGATGTGTAAGAGGAAAAGAGCTGAAGGGCTGGACAAGGGAAGTGCACATCAGGATCCAGCAAAGGCAGGACCTGCCACAGCACAAGGGTGACAGCCCAAACACATCTTGTACCAAAAACAGCAAGTACAGCACATTTATGGGTGACCATTCAAAAAAATACAAAGCCTCTCAAGGAAAGGAACCTGTTACCCTTGTTATTTCTTGGTGTTACTCTTGTCATCTACATGGCGTTTGGGATCACAAATCTCTGCAAAATGGGAGGGATGTCCTAAGAGCTGGAAGAGCAAACTGCTGTGGCAAAAATCTCCTCTGCCAACCTCCTCACCACACAGCCACCGAGGGCAAAGAGCACCTCAGTGCCTGGCCCTTCCCTTCCTACGCTGTGGTCATTTGGCCTGATGGCCATACAGCTTCTCTGCACCCCATGGTCATTCATAGCGCTGGAGAGGCCGCTTCCTGCCTTCCCCAACCCTATGCCTGGTAAGCGACTGAAAATGCAAGTCCAGCAAGAAACTAGAAAATAAATCCTCCATGCTCATCTCTTTTGACTCTTCACAGCACTTTGGCAAACATAAGTTTGTTGATCTTTCCAACATTCATGTGAGGTAGGCAAATAATATCTTTAATTTTAGAGATCAGGAGACTAAGAATGCAAATACACATAAAGCAAGGCAGGGAGCAGACAGAGACCCTTTCTACATCACTTTAAAACAGAAGATGCCTCTTTGTTTAGTGAAATGCCATCAGAGTAAAAATATTTCTTACCCCCAGTACAAACAACAGAGATGATTAAAATGGGATCATTTCCAATAACTCCTTGGTTGGTGTATTGTGCATGCCATCTATAAACTTACTCCCCCAGGAGAACAATAGGGGAATAATCAATGTTATCTTCGCTCCAGTCAGCTTGTAATCAATCAAACTTTAAAGTTTGCGTGCATGAGCTCAGCACTTCAGCATTCGGTTTGCAAACAGTTTAAGTTTTGAATTTCTCATGCACAAAAGAGCCCGTTAAGGTCAGCAATGGCATTTTTTTTCAGGTGATGGAAATATTTCCATTGTTAAGTTTTCACATAGCTCTGGTTAACAAAACCTTACTCTTTGGGCCAAATTGAAGTTGGCAAGCTCTTCTCACATAGTAATTCATATTCATTATTTTCCAGACAAACCATCCAAAGCTCTGTTTTGTAGGCGTAGCAGCGTACGTGCTCCGTGTCTTGCAAATGGGAGATAACCTCGCTCTTTGGCCGAGGCTGTTGAAGAATGCAGTGGCTTGCTCTGAATGAGCCAGGCTGATTGCTTTCGGCTAAGTGTACTCCATAGCTCTTTTTGATTGGTAAATGACTAGGCTGACGGAAGTATATCTGTATCACAGACACTTCTTCATACACACATGTGGGATCTGGGTGAGTGCATGCTTATGCTGATTGTAAATGTCAACAACCACTGATTTTGAATACAAAACCAAATGGGGCAGCTTTCGAGTGTGGCATTTAAGGACTCAAGTTTTTCAGTTTCTTCCTTTTAGCTGGTAAGTCTCAGAGCTAATAGGTAGAAAAGTAACACTTATCTGTTCATGTTCCTTTCCTTTCTCCAGGATTTCCTTGATACAGACACTTAAGGAAGCAAAGGAGCATCTGTAAATCATCCGCCAGCAGGAAGTAAGAGTTGGGCAGGCACAGGAAGCCTCAACCACACTCCTGGCATCCTCAGCATGAACCATGCCAGAAAAATAGCCGAGGGGAGGAGGGAACATGTCTGAGGCTGGGCCAAAATACTCTGCACATACCCACCCGTCCAAAAAGCCTCTGGAGGTGCCAGGATGCCGGGTGGCTGCTGGGGCAGCCCAGCAGCACGCTGGTCCTGGCTGCTAGAACGTGAGTACATCCCAGCAGCATGCAGTGCTCTGAGCTGGCAAGAGGGTGCATATTTTGAAAACTTAAACACTCCTGCACTGACAGACTTACAAGAATAAACATAATAAAACTGGGCTTTTCTGATCCTGAGAGGACATTTCAACAACCCCACAGGTGCATATATTAATAATGTACACCCAGCCACTGGCAGCAATCTGCAACAGAAGTTGCAAACTTCTCTAAAGACCACAAAATATTTTACATTTAAACCACATTCAGTTGTATCTGAGAGCAAAATATTCATCTTTTTCCGATTTGCAGCCTGGAAACTTAGGCCTGCAGTAGAGTTGGAAATGGCTGTATTTCAACATGTTTTTCTTGTGACTCCGCTTCCAGCTGAGCCTGGCCTTGGTGCAGATGGGGTCAAGCAATGTCATGCATCTGATAAAAATTCATTAGATAACCTTGCTAGATTGAGGGACCGATGGCACTTTCTGCATCAGGTGTGAAGCAGCATGGCAGAGGCCTGCGAGCATCCCAGCTCGCCGCCTCGGCCACCCACGACCACGGCAGCACCAGTGGATTTACCCTGTGTCTTGGGTGAGCTGTGCAGGCAGTGCTGGGTCCAGTGTGCATGGCCTGGCTGCTGCCGGTACCCAGCTAGCTGGGGCTGTCTGCACCGTGCTGCGACTGCAGGGTGAGGCTCTCTGCATCCAGAACAAGAATTGGGAAAGAAATTAGGTCTGTGGCTGAAACAAGCCATTTTCCAATGCGAACAGCCTATTGTAATGATCAAATAATTCAAATCATCGCTTGGGAAAAAAACAAAACAAACCATGCAAACTCCTATTCAAAATTGTCTCAGAGCTTGGCACGCACCCTTGGCTTTATACAGAAATTAGCACTAGGGATTTTCATTCTTCGGCTGAATTTCCGTTTGATGCCACCTACCTGGTGACTTGCGTTCGCGTGCCAAAGTCCAGGGACCTCATTGACTGCAGCACTTCAATACAGCCCATGTACTAGGGAAAACAGAGAGAAAGGAGGGCTTCATTAGGATCTAGCACACAGATAAGAAGAGGATCACAGAAGGAAGCAAATGTGATTTCAGTCCACTAAGTATATGCAGAACCACAGTCTAAATAGAAAATCAAATCAGCCATCTTAAAGCTGCTTCCTAAATAGATCTTGTTTTACTGAAAAGTGTACAGAAGAGCAATAAAGATACCAGTGGCTTCAACAACATAGCACAAAAAAAAGGTAAAGCACTCTGGGGACACAAAATCCAAACATTCCTTTTTTCCAGTTCTGCTTATTCTCACAGATTAGCCTGTGGCACTGAGCTGGGAGGAATACATGAATGTTGGAGGGAAATCCCCCAGGAGCAGAGGAGCTCTGGAAGCACCACGGGACCAATGCACTCAGAGCCCCCATGCAGAACAGCTGAATGTCCCTTCAGAGCAGTGGGAGGCATTACTAGGCGTGAGGAAAACCACTGGCTCCATGCTGCTGCACGTCTGATGACAAATAACCTCTGCAGAAGATGAAGGAGGTAGAGTTGCAGTTCCAGCTCATAGCAACAACTCTTAAGAGCCTGCACTATAAACTGACCTGCTTTAAATTAGAGGCTGACTCCCACGCTTCCGTTGTATGGGGCAGAGCTGGGAGCTTTTTCTGTACTCTTTTGGAATTCGCATAGGACTAATTTTCAGAAACATCAAGAATGTGATGGCGCGTCATAAACTCCTTTGATGTTATGTACAAACCTATGGAACGTTTTCATCTCAATGAAGTCAGCTAGGCTAAGCCTATCCACTGAGTTTACCTCTCCCAAAACGTATCTTACTAATTCCTCCAGCATTTCTGTCGATCTCCATCTCTCTGCTGTTGAGGCGCTCCAACATCTCCATTTCACATGGCTAGCATAGGTCTGGGTCTCTCAGTTTGCATCCCCTCTTCCACAATGACTTCTCCCGGAGGCAAAAGGGCTTTCGGGAGCATCCTGCAGTGCTCACACAGTGCCCGTGGGCTGCAGCGACAGCCTGCCTGCACAGACGTCTCCTGCAGAAAGTCAAAGCCTCTGGGATACAGCAGATAACCTGGAAGTCTCAGGCAGGGACATGCATGCTCTGTCCTCTTGTTCTGAATGGACAGAGGAAGCACTCTCTGTCCAGAGAAAGGTACTGTATTTACCTCCTCTGCCTCACAGAATCGGTATTTCTGCTGGTCCATTCAGAAGGGGTTGGATTTAGGTATCTGTTTCAGCTTTGGAGACTTTCAGAAATGAATGCGTGTGTTAAAAAGAGAACGTTATGCGTGCAGTCAAGCAGGGAGTCCACAACAATTGTATTATCCCTATTTGGTTTCTTTCCAGATAGCAATGTAACCCTTGGGAGAACTCCAGAATTAGGTCAGAGACCTGGAAGGACATCAATAAGAATCTGAAGAGTTAGCAGAACTGCTTCCCTAATGAACATTTAATGACTTTGTAAAGGACTCTGAGAGCTATCTTACTTGTTAAAGATATTCCTGCTTAACGGGAACAAAGCAAACGTGGAAAATATGTCTAGAGCCTCAGCTTGTAGCACAGTGGCAACCTCTGATCCTATGGTATAAGGTCAAGCATCCTGTGAGCTGTTTGGCTGCTCCTCTATCCTTGAAAAAAGAAAGATTTAGAGGAGTAGGTGAGTCATATGCTGATAAGTGAGTCCCCATTGCATCCTGAACAGATGCGTGGGAAGCTACTCTAAGCAAAGATGAAAAATCAATATTAGGTTTTTGCATAAGTGACCCTGAGTGAAGCTGAACTTATCAATGATTCACAAAAGACCTTTTTTTTTTTCCCCCTTTAAAAGCCTGAGTAGGAAAGTGCATTAACATGGCACCTCACTGCATCTCTCATTTATTTTAGCTGCCATTGGTTATCTAAACCAGCACAGTTAGTAATGGCTGAACCTTCACATCTCAGTAGGAGGCTACAGAGAACCAGCAGAGCCCTGGGTAGGGGGACGCCTCAGGACTGGGGCAGAAGAAGTCGGGGTCACAGAGCTAGGGAGAAGCCCATGGAGCACATAAAAGGACAATGGGATACCAGAAGCCTATTCAAGAAAACAAAAGACACTCTCCAAGGAAGAAAGAATAATTAACAAATAAACAAGGCAAAGATTAACCCCACCATAGCTGAGTCCAACAAGCAGTACAACCGGTGTACGATAGAAAGGGGAAGGCAGGATACAAGGGCAATGCCTGTCTCAAGACTTCTGCGCCCAGACTCCAGTTCAGGTGGTGGACCTACTCCCCATCCCATATATCCAAACAGCAGCTCCCACAAAAAGCTAGTGGGCTCGTCCAGGGATGCAGGGTCGAGGCCAGCTCCCACTTTCCTGCTGCAGGGAGGGTCAAGCTAAAGCATCAGCAGGGCAGCAGCCACGGGTGCCCTCCTGCAGTGCCTGGGGAGAAGAAGCCGCAGCAGCACACAGCCCTTGCTCCAGCCCAAGCTATCTGCCAGGTGCTTTTGTAACATGGCGATAGCAATACCAAGGGTTCAAAGGTTGTGTCCAAGGAAAAAGGTTCATCTTCCAAGGCCCCACAAACAGGGGAAGCTGGACACAGGCACAAAGGTGCTGTAACCAGCCCAGGGCAACAAGCACAGATATAACTGCAGAATTCATCTATCTATAGGAAAATAAAATGCCAAGACTGAAACAAGGTGAGTGCTAAAGACTTGACATCACCAATGGAAGCAGATGCTGAACCTGCTGATCTGTCAGCAGCAGGATGGAGAGCTCTTGCCAGGACGAGCAACAGCTCTCAGGAGAGAAAGGAGAGACTCACTGGCCCCTGCCAGAAAGGGAATAGCTCCTCTAAAGGCGACATGCACAAAGCTGTCCCCTGTCTCCCTGCAAAGGGCTGGGGAGAGCACCAGGACTGGGGGGTGCTTTGTCTCTTGGTGTGTGAGTCCAGTGGGTGATCCACAGCTGGCTGCTGTTTCCCCACGCCACCAGGATGGCGGGGGGGAGCGGCGCAGGGAGAGAAGGGCGGTTGCTGAAAATGCACACATCTTTTCACATCTATTTACAAGAGATGATGGAGAGTGACTGCAAACAGGATGAGGGACTGTGTGGGAGGAGATGTGAAGGCACTAGGCAGGGCCTGTGTGAATAAGCTTTTCAGGCACCCTCTAATCCAGACCCACATCTCATTTCATTCCCTGCCATAACGCAGTTAGTGGCTCCAGCTCCAGCTTGAATGACAGCCAGTGATTCACCCGCAGGAATGATACAGTGAGCAGCACACGGAGCTCCTAATTAAACAATACAGCTGCACCCTTGCAATTTTACCTATTAGTTAACAGGCATTAATTCATGCATAATGCCAAGAGCAGCTCCTACAGACCCCACAACCTACTAACAAAAAAAATCCAAGCGACATGCTTTCCTCGCAGAGGCAGTCAGGCAGCATGCTGCTGCTAAACAGCCTCTGTCCAAACATATGTGAGACTAGGTTCAAATTCCCTAAAAACGTAACACAGACCCCTGGGCAGAAACCAGCCACAAGCAGCAGCGCTGTGTGTGCACATGAGCACGGCAGGGATCTGACTCCCATGCAAGTATTTCTTTTTCCAGCACTGCTTTAACAAGGCACTTTTGAAATGAGGGGAAAACCATTTCTGAGCTTCCCGCAACCCTCTTTCCTTAAGGGCAAGGGCTGCCTGGGGTGGGTGCTGCCCCGCGGTGGGGGGGGGGCACAGCTCTCTGCCATGCAGGGCAGGTGGCTGCAGAGCAGCAGGAGAGTTTTGCTTTGATTTGCTTGAATAACTTGCCTCCAACTTGCGATGGATCCAGTGGGAAGGAAGACTGGGCAGAAGAGAGCAGCAGCCACCAGCACATAGCAGGACGACGGCACTGGAGTTACAAGGTGACGGGCCTCTGCCTTTTACGCCAAGGAGAAATGACTTTTGCCTATAACAGCCATGGTGCTGTCCTCCCTGTGGCTGGCTGCCGGGCTTGGGAACATGGTCTCACGTGTTGCAACACCTGATGTGAGATCCCCCAGCTTTTGCCCTGGCAGGAAGGTGAAGCGCTGGCCTCCCTCCACGGACAACGCTGGGAGCCAGCCGGGGATGCGGAGAAGGAGCAAGGCACAGATCACTGTAGTTTTGGTGGGGAAATTTTCTCAGCCCTTCTTTAGATGCTGCCCGTGGTGGCTTTGGGGTTGAAAAGCCACTGTGTCCACTGGAAAGCAGAGACCACTGCAGCTACCCTGGCAGTGGCACGGTGTTCCTGTCAGCTCACAGGTTGCACCAGCCACTCTGCTCGGCTGCTCATCCTGCAACACAGCAGCATTTTACTGGGCTGGGGTCAGTGCTACGTAACGCCGTCAGCAGCCAACAGTCATGCTGCTAATGAAGAGCTTTGGCCCAGGTTTGCACCCTGCAGGAGTTTCGACCGACTCGTTCCTCAGGCTGAACCGCGCTGGCTTCCTCCAGTAAACACCAACACCTTCCAGAGCCGAAAGCGAAGCTGGCAGGGCCTCTTTCCTACCCCCCTCGAGGGGAGCGGAGAGGCAAAGGCAGCCCACAGCAGCAGTCATGCACCAATGCAGGCGTGGGAGAGAGCACAAAACCCGGGCAGAATGGGCTGGAAAAACAGACTGAACACCTTCAAGGAAGTAAAAAGCCCATTAAAGACCATCAAGCACACAAAAAACCCCACTAGTGGTTTGTCAGTGCTAGCCTAACTCTCCTCATGTGCTTGCCCTCCTGTGCTCTCATCTTCCTCCCTCTAGCAGCAGCAGTGCAGACAGACAGGCCGGCCCTTGATCTGTCCCGCTCCTCCTGCCCATGCAGCATGGCCTCTTCCCTAAGGGGCAGCAAGCTGTGGCTTTTTGTGATGAAGAATGCCTTTTGATAAATGGAAATTTTCCTGGGAAAGTTTAACCTTTTCATTCAAGGATATTCAATTTTTAAACACATTTTGAGAAAAACCCAGGGAAAAGTTTGTAAATATACAGACACACACACATATCTTCCTTTTCTTTTTAGTTTTGTGCTGAAAAACCACCTCCCGCAGCACTGTACGCAGGCCAAGGCTCCAACACAGTTGGTTCAAAACTGCCCTGTCCTCGTGCTCCCAGCTGTGACAAAGCAAATGGCCTAAAAACGTGTGGGTTTCTGTTAATAAGCAATTACCCAGAGAAATGTGCATGCCTCGGAGGCAGTGCCAGGTGTGGAGAGGCGCAGCCGGTGGGTCGAGGCATGCACCGCGGTGGGTGCTGTGGGTCTGCCCACACCCTGTCCCCCTCAGCCCACTGGGGCAAGCGCTGCCCCAGCACCCTACAGCCCCAAACCCCCAGCTCATGATTCACAGCTGCGGCTCTGAAGCCATGAATCACCAGAGCCCATCTCCTTCCTGCGAGAGCCCCGGCTGTACGTACGCCTGCAGTTATTTATTTAAGACGGGCGATGCAGAGCAGCTCTCTGGGTGCCGTGTGCCAGGGATGTGGCTGAAGCTGAAATACCACAATTATTTCCCTGCCCTGAGCGTGGGAGAGGCACTGGCAGCTCCCTGGGACCAGGGAAGGACTACCCTGAACCCCCCCTCCCCACACAGAGGAAGGGAGCAGCTGCTGCAGGCTGACCTGTCGCACCCTCCCTGGATGACAGAAGGACTGCGTGGGGGACGGGTGTCCACGTGCACTCTTTCAGGGCATACTTCATGTCATTCTGAATGCCTACATTAGAAGTAGTCAGGTTCCTTTTACTCTAGAGACAAACAACTGATTTTATATATAAATATGATGGTATACATCTATACCTAGCAGAGGATCAACCTGTATATTGCTAAAACTCTGTTAAGACAAGGAGTGCTGCAAACAACCTGTACCGTATTATTCCATTGTAATACCATTATACTTTAAAATATCTGGCAATAGCATTTCCTTTCTGTATTTTAGCTAAATAGCACAATTTTAAACCAATCTGAACATCATCTCTCGAAGACTTGTGCATTATTGATTTAAACTCAGCCACAGAGCCTTACTCCATGTTAGGTCCAGTAACACCATCCTGGTGATTCTCACTGGTCTCAGAGAGAGGCCACTGGTGCAGGATAGTGCCGAGAGCCGGCTCTTATACGGCTGCTGAGGAGCAGCCACATCACTGACACTCCCCAATGAGCAAAAGCAAGGACAGCAAATGCCTCTTGGAATATTCCCCAGGCTCATCATAGCCGTAATGAACACCAGCAGGATACACGAGTGCCATGGCCACTATGGGCACCATTTAGAGACAACCTCAGCTCCAGATGGGTGGTGTTGTGGGAAGGTGTGTAACAGGTAGAACGTGAACAAGATCAAGGTAAATATCCATCTTGTAAATCCTGCAGCAAACTGCGTACAAAGTATGTTTTGAAAGATAATACTGTGGGAATCAGAGCTGTCTGGGCTCCTCTTTAAATATTAATATTTGTGCTCTTTGTTATTTGCACAAGCATCTCAGGGTGAACAGGTGCTGTTATGGGTCTCGGCTTCCTCACTGGAGCCCAGGTGACACACGGCCGTGACACAGGTGCCCTGTCACCACCAGTCACACACGGCTGCAGCTGCCTCCCAAGGAGACACAATGGGCCCGGCATCGCCTCTTCTTAAGCCAACCCCAAAAAGGCAGTTTCTGCCCCACTCCACTCTGTAGGGGACAGCTTCTGCCCTAAGGCATTTCGTTACTTCACCATATTATTGCCTTTCAAAAATAACTATGGATCCTCTCCACTTAAGTGCCAAATCCTCTTCAGGCTCCAATTAAGTTTTTAAGGCCAAAGATCTCCGGCAACAGCAATCCCCATAACGTAGACCTGACCTTCCTCCTAAAATGGTCTCTGGGGAGATCCCAATGATCCCATACACTCACAGGGTACAAGAAGCTGCGTGGGGACAGCGGGTGTCTCCTAATGCCACAGAAGAGAGGGCGAGGGCCAAGGCGAGGGGGTAAAGATTGGGAGGATTGGCGTAAGGATTGGGAGCAGCTCCCACGGCTACCCGGCCCCTCAGCCTCTTGGCCCCGCTTTGCCTCTGGGCGAGACCATCCCTCTGCACCGCACTCCTGCCATGCTGCAGCCCCTGGCCGCTTCCCAGCCCGTCTGAGGGTCCATCGCCAGGTCCCGGAGAAACTTCGTAGTTCCTGGGGAAATGACGACCCTGCCTGTACTCTGATGCTGAAGCCTCAGAACCGCCAGGCTACTTATTTACTGACCTGCTTGTTATTAAGGCAGCTGGTTGAAAAAGACACCAAGAGTTTGGCCAGGACATGTCAGCGATGCTCTTGCAGCTCTCCTGGGGCTGGCTCTTGCAGCCCCACAGCCACGGGAGCAACAGTAGTGGGAAGATGCAGGAAAGATGCAGGGAAACAACATTCCCCTGTGGCATTGGGAGGCTCCCACCTGTGACACCCCCCTTCAGAGACATTCCCCATGAAACAGGGTGACTTCCAGAAAGACCAGCAGAGAACCACACTGGAAATACAACCCGGGGAGAAGCAGGAGGGGACAAGCCCTTCCCCACTTCACATGACCTTCCCATCAAGTCCTTCTCTTTTTTTGCTCTTTCTTCTGCCTTTCTTGCTCATGTGCTCCCTGGCAGGTGACACCTTGGTGCCTCTGCTCTCGACCCTGGGCCACAACAGAAACCTGGGAAATTCCCTCTGCACTTCATCATCTCCTCCCCATGTCAGAAACTGAGTTCTTTAAGTGTACCTCTGGCATTAGCGTTTCTGTATTTGAATCTCTATAGGTACCTCAAAGCCTTAATCACAAGCTCCACGGCGTTGGGCACTGCTCAAACCGCAGCACACAAGGCAGATCCTGCGTGGCAGGCGCTGGGCATCATGACGCCATCTGCCACGCAGGCCTCTCTGCGGGCTGGCCAAAAGCGTGGCCCCTGGAGCTGCAGTGGCCCTTGCACTGTCACCGTAAGTCACACCCTACATGCTCATTCATCTATTTTAGCAGCTTGCTGGTGTCAAAACCTCAACTGCTCACATTAGAACTAGAATTCAAAGAAAAATAAACATAAAAGGACACAGAGCAGCACGATGAAATAGCGCATCCCCTCCCTCCACCTGCTGCACCCCAGGTGAATGCCCCAGGGCATCTTGTGGTTCTGCTCACAGCAGCTGGTGCCATGCTGGGACACCGTCACCTTTCAGCCAACATCCCATCAAACCAGCTGTGCTACCGCTGCTGGATGGCAGGCAGGCATCTCATTCCTGCCCGGGGAAATGTGAACACAGCTATTTCTCCATGTTGTTCTTCTCCCCTCCGACTTGCCTGCCCTCCTCCTGCATTTAGATAGGGACTAATCGATTTTTCTTGGCTTTGCACTTTTCTTTAGACCTCCCTGCTTGCAAAACATCACACAGGAGACATAAATTTTGCATGGCTTACAGCTTTTTTACTCCTTCTGGCACATTTTGATACTTCCTGTACACCAAACTGAGAGCTTACACTCTCTCAGCACCCTGCCTGCAGCCCACCAGGAGGAATAGATGCTGGTTAATAACCTCTTGTACGGCTTGCTTCTGCGGCCCCCCCTTGCATGTCAGGGACAGCACAAGGGCTGTGAGAGCTACAGGAGCCCTTGGCCAGCCCAGCCATTACATGAGTATTTCAGAAGCAGATTTAGACCGCTTCCTCTGCCATTTCCCCGTGATCTGCACTGGCTCCCTCCATGCAAGCAGCGGGCAGTTTTTGCCCGAGAGTGCTTTTGACAGATGAAGTCTAAGCACTAAAATGTGCGGAGTCAGAGGTTCAGAGCATAGAGAGGAAGGAACAGCTAGCAAATGGCAAGGTCTGGCCATAGAAATATAAAGTCCAGAGAGGAAAAGAAAATTAGAAAGCTCCCAGGTGTGGCAGGGGTGGACGGAGTGAAAGCACCAAGCCCGAAAGGCGTGGTCTCTTCTTGGCCACTGACTGCTTATTAGAAGATGATACCCACCGACCCCAGTCTGCAACATGAAAAATACCCAGGAAGGCTATTTCAGAGAGTCTTCTGAAGAAATAGGCAGGTTTTCTATACATCATCATTACCAAGAAAATCAGACACAGCCCTATAGCATCAAAGGAGGAGGGCGGCTTTTGCATCCTGCCCGCTCACCTCCCAGGGCAGGAGGCACGGGGGAGAGGTGCTCTGGGCAGCAGCAGCGGTCCCAGCACCTCTCCCACACCCTCCATGACAAATACATAAGCAGTGGGCCAGCATGCACCTAGTGCCTGGGAGCTGCTCTGCGAGGGGTGGGAAGCCCTTTTCGTGGGCCTCCTTCTCCCTCCAACAGGCATTTCAGGCCAGAGCAAGCCCTGTCTGAATTGCAGCTCAGCTGCACTCCTCAGAGAGTCTAAAAATAGCCTTTTGGAAATGGATGTTGTGTTACCTCTGGGAGCGGCTGTGGTCCTTTTAACTCTCTCAGTTCAACACCACAGCCCTGCCTACGGCAGGAGCCAAGAAATAGATGGGAGAAGTCAGCGGTTTGGGGCACTGAGTGCAGGAGCGGGACCACGGAGGTCACCCTGCAGCCACCTGAGCAGTTTGCTTTGTCAGAGAACGGAAACCCTGTGAGAAGTACTCACCCGCACGCTGTAGGTCGTTCCCAGCTCCCCCACAATTTCACCGCTCTGCGCGAGGCTCCTGTCCCGCCTGCCCGCAGAGGAGGCCTCCTCAGCTCCACGCGCAGCGCAGTCACCTGCCGGCTTTGGGGTTAGGGCCACCTTGTCCAGGTCGGGCTGTGGATAAGAGGCCGAGAGGCAGCTGATTTCAGGTGAGGCTGGGCTGCTCGGGATGGTAACACACTCTGTGAGTTTAATCCGTGGCACCTCCTTCGTTCCCAGACAGAAGCTTTTCAGGCCCGGCAGATTTGACGGGTTGGCAAGTTTAATGTTAGCCATCCGGGGGATCAGCGTGCACAGGGTGGTGCAGGTGTCCTGGGGCCCCAAGGAGACATCTTCCGTCAGTAAATTAGGTGTCGAAGAATGGGAAGAGGCGGAAGAACCTTTGATATTTAAAGACGCATTTTGCGTACCTTCATCTAGGGATGTTATGGAATCATTTCTGAATCGGCTGTACTTAGCCCTGTGCAGCATTCCTGGATGTCTGAATAACCCTACATACAGGACGTGTCCACCAAGGCTCTGCTGGCTGCGTTCTCTCATAGCCTTGGCAGTTCTGTGACTGGATACTCTTGCATAAATTGGCTCTTGTAGATAAATTATATGGAAACCAAGCAAGTCAAACAATTTTAAAAACAGAAACCTATTGGATATTTTTGCTGACTGCCTCTCAAGTGGTTTATTTTCCTCAACGGACGACGCTTAAAACGGCACGGACGTCTGGTATTTTGTAAGCAGTAATAAAAGCAGCATACAGGAAAGCCCATCAGCGGCACAGCAGCTGAAGAGCCGCTATCCAAACCTGCCTCCCCTGTCGCCTCAAGCCAGGCACCAAATCCCACCTGGCTCCGGAGACTCACAGTCGCAGCATCGTCAGTCGCGGAGTCCTGGCTGCAGCGAAAGCTCAAGCATATTCCACGCAAAGCAGAGCAAGAGAGCTACAAGCTCGAGCACATTTTCAGACCGGCATGAACCCCGTAAGGTGCCCAGCTCTCTGCATTTCCATCGTCGGCTGCCCCCAAGGCGAAGAGCATCCCTGCGCTGCGGCGCTCCTGCCCCGCGGTCGGGCACGAACCCGGTATTTTAAGAAAAATACTGAACAGCGCCGGCAGCTCCCGGCGTCAGTCCCGCTAACGCTTGCTGGAAAGTCCTTCAGCACCGTAATCCAGAAACAGCTGGATATTCCTGCGCCTCCGGCGCTGTTTCCCGCAGAGCCGGGGGGGGCAGCAGCTCCGCAGCGCCCGAGCCTCCCCCGCCGCAGCCCCGGCCGCCGCCGCCGCCGCC
>VYZV01021825.1:38130-53754 GCA_013401275.1 Pandion haliaetus | reverse complement strand
GGTATCTGATGGTGACTGTCACTTAATTTGTGCGTCCCAAAAGTTAGATTCTATTTAAAATCTGGAAGCTTCAATTTCCTTCAAAACTGACTTAGAGCAATTGTCAAACTGTTTTAAGTTTGATTTATGAAAATCATGATTTATGTCAGCTGCAAGATCCCCTTTAGGCCTTACATACTTTGCCTGTGATATCTATGCTTTGCTAAAAATGCACCTTCTAAAGACAAGGAGGTGAATGAGAATGTTGGCTCTCCAAAACAAAACATAATTTCAAGAGTCCTCATGCAGGAGCAAATTGAAAAAAACTTAGCGGAATGCTCGCTGGAAGGGAAGTTTCTGCCTCTTCGAGGGTAGGATTCTTCTCTAGCGTCATAGTATCTAACTAGATATAGCTCAAAGCAAATGCCGGCCCTGCTCACAAGTGCTCTCACTCATGACTTGTTGCTAAGAATGCTCCTCCTGTTAAAAGAGCTACATGAGTCTGAAAACAAGTTTTACAGCTAAATCCCTGGGAAGAGATGGCTGGAGATACTTGTTCTTGTTTACACTTTAAACACTTTGTAACTGCCTCAGTTCTTGAATGAATTTTCTTTAACAATGATGCCTTGAAGAGATAAGTGCTTTCTTTATAACCCCTGACTTACACAAGTAAACAAAAAGCTGGTTATGACCAGTATAGAAACAGGACCTGTCCTGTTGCAGCAGAATCACGTTCCAGCCAGATCTGCAGTTCTTGGGCTCTAAGAACAATTTGCCTACAAGGGTGGGTGGTTAGACACGGGGAGTATGTGTTCGTTTGTTCCTGCCCATCTAAGGAGCAAGGGTTCTGATAAGCTTCTAGTGCTAAAGGTGTTTACTGTAACTAAAAGGAAAGGATCTTTCGTTACATTCACATTACACGAAACTGTAGGAGGGCTGTGATGCTGAGTACATGTGTGCAAGAAACCGATTCTAGTGACTGTAGTTTACACCACTTAGTATTTTTATTTGCTTATAGACCTTTGGTGTCTCTATCTTTTAAAGTAAAAGCTGTAGGCTGATACTGATAGCCAATTCTGTCGCTGATATGCATTGTAGTACGAACCTGCATTTCTGTGGAAGGTAGATGATGACCCATGCAAGCAGGGTGTCAGGTGTTGAGGACTTTATGCAGCATGTTTTTTTCCTTGGGCTCCCGGTGCCCTTCATCAGGCCGTGGAAGAGAGCTAATTCCCATTTTTATAGAGCAGGACACTTTTTGTCCATGCAAGCCCTCTGGCTTACACCCCAGCCATTTTGATTTCCAGTGTCTGTTCAGCAGGAGATGGATTGTGTGCTACAGCACTTCGCTGAGCACTCAGACCTCTGGGCTCAGTCCTGCTCCCCTTTGCAGTTCAGTGGCTGTTAGGAGGGCTCAGTAGTGTAAGTTCCACTCGTGCGTCTTGCATCTGTGCAGCAGGAGGTGGAGCATATTATAGAGGAGACGTTGCTCTCTATTTGATGCTCACATGGCTGTTGCTCCACCCTTTCCCCATTGTTCTGCCAGCACATAACAGGGCTTCTTTCTGGTTTTGTGCTCAAGCCCTGTGTTCAAGGCCTCTGCTTTTCCTGGGAGGTGCAGAGTCCTGCGGTTATATTTATACGCAGGAAGAAAGGCAAGCCTGTTCAGTCGGACAAAGCTGGCATTGTGCTACGTGCTCAAACAGAGGCTTGTCAAAGGCTTCATGCTCTAAACATCCCCTGGGCAGTGCTTGCTCAAAAACCCCAGGCAGCTGAACAGAGCGAGTGCCACTTACGTGAGGATTCTTTGTCTCCAAGGGAAGGAGAAGGCAGTCTCTAATCAGTGTTTAATGCACTCTACTACCTGGTGGAGTTGGTGTCTGGTGTTTCTAAGGAGTGCTCTAAGAGCACTAAGGCAGAGAGGAGGACATGATAGGAAGCAATTGTACAGGAGTAACAAAGGCAATAAAGGAATGCTGCCCCTGCTCCCAGCTGATAGAGTGTCTGGACAAAACCAGGCAGGGGGTCCTTAAAGCCTGTTCATGCATGAAGTTGTACGAGATTTTTCTCCATTTCCCTGAGCTTTCTGCCCGTGTGATTGACCAAACCATCTTGATTTAAAATGCCTTCGTGGTAAACTTCTGGGGATGTAGAACTGTCTTGTAATTGGCATAGGCCAGCTATCGGAGATTTTTCCTCTCAAAGAACAGCTAGGCAGCTTCACCCGTTTTCATCCATTAGTCATCCATTAGTGCAAACTGCACAGTCTTAATATATCCTGCTAGCATGCTTTGGAGGAACAAATCAAATTTTCTTAGCAGAGGCTACTTGAAGGAAGCAATGCAGTATAGCACTCTCCTTGTATGCTTATTTGTGTTTATTTGCATCATAATGGTTGTTGAATGTGCAAAACTTTTGTAGAAATGTTTTCTTAAAGCTCAGGTTTCCGTGTTTCTACAAGGCTGTTTTTCATTGACAAAGTTCAGTGTACTTCTGGTGGCTGTGAAAGTCTCCGTGTCAGAGTTAGTTCAGAAAGCATTGGGTTATCAATCCTCAGCATTGAGTAAAACAGAGATCCTATGCGTCCTGTTCTGGACCACCCTTCCTTAAAAAACTGCTCCTTGTCCAAACTTTGCCATGCTCTGAAAAGATGACTCATTCTGCAGCGGCTCTCTGCCATAGTAAGTGGTATATGCCTGACACCTTGTGGTACACGGCGTAATCTCAAAAATTATACTTCATTTTGCCCATCTGCAGAATGAATGCTGAACCAGTCCACAGCTCTCTGCTCTGTGATGAAGTGGACACACACTAGCCTATGTATTTGTCGCCAAAATTTCACTGCCCTTTTGCTCCCTTAAGGCCAAACTAGAAGAAGCTGGTGGAGTTTTGCCAGTGCAGGAGTTGTTAAAAAAAAAAAAAAGAGGATCGCGTCCTTGGCTTTGGAATGTGCTGGGTGCCACTCCAGAGCTGACTCTTTGCACATTGTAGCACCTCACAGCCCTGAAATGGCAAGACACAAAGTAGTAAACATCAAAAAGAATCCAGTCTTTCCAAGTAGCCGTCTCCAGATTACATTTTCATAGCAGATCAAGAATCTGTTCGGCAGAAGTATTTGACATTTTAATTGGCTTGGTTGTGAATAATTTCGAATATGTACACCACAGATATAAAATAATGGTGGTCGGTTGCTTTATTTTTCATTACAGATTATTTCCTCATTCTACAATACAATTTCGGTAAGAAAATTTATTTCTGATTTAGAGAGGGAGAGTGGTAAATAGAATCTTACCATCTGTCATGATGATAGGAGAAGGGCTTTATATTGAATGAGGAAAGAAAAAGCCCTAATGTTGCATTTAATTTCAGTTTGCATCCTGTCAAAAATCTTCAACTTCATGAGAAATTCTCAGTTGGAAAACATAACAAAGAGAACAAGTAGGGAAATAATATTTGAAAATCTAATTCAAAGCATATGCTGCCCTCAGATAACACAGCATGAGCTAATCTGGTTCTACAGGTAAATATCCTTTCAGGAGATTCAGAGCTGAACAGTGATTAAGATGAACCGAGCGTGTAACGTCATGAATTATCCACATTCCCACTTCAGATTCAGCAGGGAGAGTGCTTCATGTAATTCCAAAAGAGAGACAAATGTCTGAACTGCTCTCTGATAGAAACGTCATTATCTCCAGTGTTGATTTTTAAAACAAATTTTAATTCTCTATAACGCTGTTGGCTCAAAGGCTTCTAAATTTTGGTAGAGCCCTGAAAGTATGGTTGATAACAGTGTGAGCATGCCCCAGGTGAATACGGTTTTTAGTTTATGAGCCTGTGCTCTCCTGTGATGTGAATATGTGCCCCACCAGGACTAAAGGTCAGTTAAATGTAGTGAATAAGTTACTGAGGGGCTGCTAGAACTGAATTTTTATTCAGCAGAGAATGGGCATGTAAACAAATCAATATATGTGATGTGAAAAGCATCAGATTAAACTGCAAAAAACTAAGTGCGTTTTTGAAGAAAAAAAATCTTTTCGGAGTGTGCTTTTCTGTGGAAAACAGTTTTTTTTTTTTTCTAAACAAAAGGTGAGTAGATTTGCATCTGAGCAACATGAATTCTGTATTGTCCTGACACTGCACCCCTGCAGAGGGATGTGTGAGATGGGGTGACAGAAATGGGACCTTGTTAATTGACATGTGACTAATCAACAGTTACTGTACTACTTTTGCCTGGTTATTGGAACAGCCTAAGCAATCTAGAGCACGAATGTTCCATCTGAAGGGATCCGGTGCCCTCAAATACAGGATAGCTGTCAGTGTTGCCAATCCCAAATGCCTACAACCACGCAGAGTTGCCAGTTGCTCACTGCCCAGTTTTTGTAGATGGCTGCTACCTACGTAACACCACAATGAAGCAGAAACCTTCCAATAAAGGTTTAGGATCCAGTTTGTGTGTGCGTGTGACGTGAACTGAGCTCTCCAGTCCTATGTGCTGAGATCCTAGGACACCCAAAACTGTGACAGAAATGGAAGGAGTGCACTTTTCTTCTGCGGTGGTTGTTTGTTTTAGGCTGGGGAAGGCTTTGCGACATTCAGGCCTAGAAGACTTACTTGGCCGTGGTACTCTTGATATGCTGGTGGTAGGCTTTAGCGAATGGCCTGTTTTACTGTTCTGCTGCCCTAGCCACAGCAGTCTGCTATTGCTTTACCTTTTATTCTGACCTTATTCTTTCAAGAGTGTAATCCCCTGTAAAAGCATCACCTGAAGTGAGAGACAGCCCGCTGAACTGCTCTAAACTTAGGCGGTATTACACAAGCCTTTGGTAAAAGGTTAGCCAAGCACTTGCTATTCAGGAGTTGACTACCATGAAGGAAAAAACATAAACTCAGTCATCTACATATTGTAGCTCTTCCTTGGTGCTGTCGTCTTTAAAATTAGTTCTCTGTATACAGGGGTTGTGGTAATTACACTTTTATAAGGGAGTAAATGTTTAATATCACTGTTTAACAGTGCATGTTAGGCTGATAAAACCCACTTTAAGAGCCTGAGTATCCTTGCTGCTGCTTCTTTTCTTTTTAGCACTGATAAACATGGAGGGCATTTTGCCATGGTATCTCCATATATTTAGTGCGTGTGCCACAGGGCAGATTGGGGATGGGAGAATCTTGCTGGGAAAGCCACTTAAAACTTTTTATCTGTGGACCTTTTCCCTGATGGTGGATCCATGCTGATGTTCTCCTGTTTGTGTGCTACCTTATTGGTGGGATTTTTGCAGAATATGAAATAGTTAATACGTGTGGACGCTCACAATTAATAATCTAAATGATTAAGTGAAGATGGAAGAATAAGAACACCCCTCTACTGCATGTGCATTTATGCAGAGCAGGAAGCAGATATTTGTTGGTCTGCCTTGAAAAGAAGACCAACAAATCTGTTGTGGAATTGGTCTTGTCCTGAGTTTGGCAGCTAATTCATCCTTGTTAGAGAGTGAATGCAGCTGCATCCTGAAAGCCAGAACAGATAAGAAAGTCTTTGACTTACAGATCTGGTCCACAGTTGTCAGGACTGAGTCTTGGGAATGGTTTAGCAAAGCGTGGTTATTTAATACTCAGAGGATTCAATAACACAGAAAATGCTTCAGGTAGCAGCCTAAGGGTGAAAGCTTGGGGAAGTCATCTTATTGACTCTGTGCCCAAGCACAATCTATTGCAGGTATGTTTTTTTCCCCCTAACACAGCTGGGGAATCCCCTCTGAAGCATGGCGGGACCTCAGAGGCTGCTCAGGCCGTGAGCAGACTGTGCCTGAGATGGTGAGCTCAAGAGGTTACAACAGCAAGGTGTGGCTGCTGGTTGTTGCACTGGAGCAGGGTTGGCACTTCCGTTATCTTCAGACTTAAGGGTAGTGAATACAAGTGTCTTCACAGTCAATGTGATATTTTTTTTCCCCTTCTCCCCAGCCCCTCCCCACCCCACCCCCCCGCCTTGTCTCTGGGAAGACGATTGTCTTGGGCAGCTGACCCCATCTGTCTTGAAACTGGAGGAAGAGGATTGTGAACTTTTCTAAAGTGTTTTTCCAGTCGTTCCAAAATACGCTTTATAGGTATGCTACTCTGATTCTATTGCAATGCTGGGACTGGTATGCTATATTTATGATAGAATGCCAGCTCTTACTGGACAGGGAAGCCTTTGTTAACTTACTGTTATAAAGCAATGTTACTCCTTTGAATTCTGTGTCTACTTTCAGGAAGTATTAAACCTGATTTTGGAAGAAATGGAGTTATAACCTTAACTAGCTGGGGGACTTTCTCATAAAGTATTTTTCATTTTAGTGCTATGTAATGTATAAAGCTGCTCAGAAAAAGGAAAATAGAGCACCGTTCATTTCAACGCTATAAAACATGCTTCCGCAAGTCCCATTTCACATCTGTTTCCTTAACCCCATGGACACCGTTCTTTAAGTCCTGAAGTAATTCTTATACCAAAAAGGATAGCAGTTAGAGTTGAATGATAATGAAAGAGCTGATGGGGAAGTAGGGGATCCCTAAAAGTCAGACTAATGAACAGGTGAGGGGATGAACACCTCTCCCGAAGTAAACTCCAGTGATCTGTCAGGAGGCTGTAATAATGTAGGGCTTGTAGTTCAGAGAGTGGTTCAATTAGGCAGTATACAGTACAATTAACTGCCTGCAATTAGAATGAGTGCCTTAATTACTATGTTTACATTTTGCAACCTCTCTGCTCTGATCAGACAAAGCCTTCTCTGCATATAAAGCTGGGGATAAACATTTTGCTTTTCGCTCTTGTTTTCCTACCATATGCTAATTTAAAGATCTAAGATTGAGATTTGGCAAATGGTTATCTAGCTCAAATAACATAATATAAAGCAACAAAGGCAGCAAAGTTTTGACAGTTGTTTTGGTCTGCCTTTTTTGCCTTTATACTTAATGGATATGGATGTTTGCTAATCACTTCACATTCAGAACTATTCCTCCCAATTGCTAGCATACATAAAATGGACTTTAAAGCCTCTTAAAAGATATTTTGTCTGGAGTTGCTTTCTTTTCCTTAAGCACTTTGGTTGAACAGGGATCTTTGTCTGCTGCTGCAAGCAGAAGGATATTTTTTTTTGCCCTATCCCAAGTGGCTGCTGTCTAAGGCTTGTTTCTAAGGTGTTTCAGAACTTAGCACCGCAATATCCTCGACTCCTTTGTGGTGTCAGATTTGGCTTTTGAAAATCCAGAACTCCCACACTATGTAAGTTTGGCTAATTGGTTTACTCTATAACTTCAAGATCAGTTTCCAGGTATGACTATCCAAACATATATCTAATACGAGATGCTGAGATATTTGTATGTCCACTGAATGGAGCAGAGCGCCCTATGTTGCTGTATTGTAAAACGAATTGCTTACATCGTGAACTCAGATGTGTAGATGAGACAAACAAAGCTTACATATTACATCCAAAGCAACTGATAAAGCAGTCCAGTAGATCAGAATATCTACTCCCTGCGTAAGAATAGCGGAAAGAGCCACAAAGGAGCTCAGCATACAGGTGATGACTTCCAAAGAAGATGCGTAATTACTCCAGAAGGTGTCTAGTATGACAATTGTTTGAAATCAGATTTTCTTAAAGCTGCAATATTTCCAGATAACAGATCTGTACACTATCTGTCAGCAGACATTTTTGGTAAGAACTTCTAAAGGCTCTTCCATTTTCCAATAAAACTCTGCTGCCTACAGGTGATTAACTGAGGAATAGACTCATACAGAAATCTAGGCTAGGTAGTGTCATGCTGGATTGCACACCTGAGGCTTATGAACCTCGCCACCAGGCGTCAGCAAGTATTAATAATGCTAAAGCTGCAAGGGCTGTCCCTGAGCAAGTGCTTAGCAACTGTACTATCTCCTAGCAGAACAACGAGAAAGCAAAACGTCCTGCAAAGTCCATGGAAGAGCAGGGAGTGGAAAATAGGCCTCCAGAGCAGCTATTCCCTTTTTGCATTTACGGAGCAGTATCATTCTCATTCTGGCCCAAGAATTGCACCATCGTGGAGAGTTTTGGCTGCAGAAGTGCCTTTCACTTAAATTCACCTATGCATTGTTTCTTTTGAAAAAGAACTCTTCTATGCAAACTAACTACTTTTGAAAAGCAACAGTTGTTTAAACTTGCATGATTTAATTCAACTTTTTGTGTTGAATAAGAGCCCATATGCATTTCTTTCCTGGCTCCCTCTACTTCTGTGTATTACATGATAGAATATGCTCAAAAAAATGTGCTAGTGCCATGAGTGTTGCCATTGTGAGAAACGGGAAGTCAGCAACTGAAAATCAATAAGTGTTGTTGTCTGTGCTTTGCCCTGGAGAACAGATGTGCAAACAAGTGTTGAAAAACAGTGGGGAAAAGTCCAGCTCTCTTCCCTTTGGCATTGTGTTAATGACACTTTCAGGTGGGTGGGCCAGCTAAATACAGAGAGCATAATACTGCCTCATCTCATCAGAGGTGGTCTTTTGTTTGTTCAGAGGTTCTGCTCCAAATGTGAAATCACTTACAGCTCAAGGATATTTATGTCCAGGATTATTTGAAGGCCCATTTCTGCTGTAGTTTTTTAAAAATATTTTTTTTAAAATATTGTTTCTCTGTGTTCTTTGTTGTAAAAACTCTGCTGGCAGTAGTGGTCTCTGTTGCAGTTGTTTTAATCTCCACTGATAAACGGAAGTAGGAGAGAGGCTGATAAGCAGCATGTACAGCAGAAGTCCTGTGATATTTCAGGATTTTGGGAAGGAGAAGAGCAGCAGCATATGTAAAATGTCTCATGACCAGCATGTTAGGGAATAAAAATTGGTACAGTTCTCATCAAAATGCAACAGGTGACATCCTAGGTCACCTGATGTACTGAACCTGGCTTCGTACTTTTTGCATGTATCTTGTCATCTTATCAAACTTCCACCAAAACCAAGACGAAACCCAGTTTCACTAAGACCCATCATCTTACTTGGCTGCTTGGACCTCTTCCTCCTGCCAGCTATGCTCACTGCTGGCATCTGTAGTGAGGCCTAGAAATTCTAAATCTGAGGGGAACATGATGGTCCGCTAGTCTGGTCTTTTTTAAATGACAAGCCCTAACCCTGAACTAGTGATACCCACTTAACTCCAGTTGCATTAGGATGTGTCTTCCTAGAAGACACCCAGCCTTGATTCCAAAGATTTCAAATGGGGGAATCCCCTGTGTTCTTAGGTAAACTGTTCCCATGCTTTAATTTCTCTTGCGATGACTTCTGCAGTGCTTTTATATTTGCAGAGCACTTTCAAATAAAAGCAAGATGAAGAACGATCTGTTTTTTGATGGTTTTTTGTGTACCATCCCAGTGCCCTCGGCAAGAAAAGCTACCACCGAGCAAATGCTTACTTTATAAATTGGGTTAAACAGGATGGAGAGACTGAAGTATTTTGTGCTTTAATTGGAGTAAATTATCAGATTATGCAAGTAAGTCTATGTGGGAAAGGTTACTTATCTGTTTGCCTTATCTTAATGCATGCTCAAAAATTGGAAGGCAATGATAAGGGTGGTTTGTGAAGGGAGGGAAAAGGCTGAAGGGGCAGAAGTCAGAGGACAGAGGGATGAAAGTGAAGCAGCTTACAAGTGAATATCCCAAACCTCTCAAGGATTTAACTCCGCATTCTGCTGGTGTTAGAGGGGGCTCAGAGGCTGAAGGCTTGCATGCTTCAGGGTAGGTGGAGCTGAATGCTTTAGGTCACTGTTGCCCCTGTGGTGTATAAGACTGCATGTTCCAAAATAGCTAACATTCTCTTCGTATCAAGCCGTTTTTAAGGGTATTTCAGATCTGGCAAGTTGACTGACATGGTCAAACAATTGTGAAAATACAGGTTAAGGTTGCCTCTACTGTAATAGCATCGTAGACAGCAGAAAATGCATTATCTTACTTATGCTGTTCTCTTCTTTGGTGATGTTATCTATTTTAAAGGTATTTTTATTTCACTGGGTATTACTGAGCCTTGAGAGGGAATGCAAAAATAGAACATGGTAGAGAGATGTGTGAATATGCAAGTTGATTCCATGAGCTGTGTTTTATTATTTGATTAGCTAGTAGCGGACTAGTGAGCTCTGGGATAGTGTGCATTCTTGCTGCCTTGCTGGTAATAAGCAATTTTTTTAAACTTTGGGCAAACACATTATGAGTGTGACTCTGTAGTAGAATTAGAAGAACAAGTCCTCTCTGGATAAATGTCTGTGATTACTGCAGCAGATATCTGGTTTTTATACTTGGAGTTGTATGGTAGCAGCCTTTTGGGCTTCAAATGTGCCAAGCTTCATGCTGGATGTATCCCCAACTGTGACTCAAACTGCTGATGGAGAGAAGGAATGGAGTTAGAGAAGGTGAAACGACAAGTGTTATAACTGATCAGTGGTAGGACTAGATACAGGACTGATTAGTGTCTATATTTGTTCTTTTCCTAGTGAAAGCTGACAGATGAAGGCAGTCCTAGTAAGCATTTCTGAAGTGCCTTTATTCAAGAAAAGTAAACCATTGCAGCACTTCTGAATTCTAGGTAGGCCATACAACTTCGGTGTCAGCTTGCCTTGGTTTCCCTAAATATCATAAGTAGTGTATGAGCCATTTATCCTTGGGCAGGTAGAGATTAAATATATTTTTAAGCCGCAGGTTCCCTCTTGGGTATTTTTCACACTGGACAGGTATTTACACGCATAGCTGTCAATAACTCTGGGTGTTAAACAGATGTATACAACAATGCCCATTCATTCTGTGAGAAATACAGCACCCCAGCTGAAAAGGAACTGACTTTGCAGGATTCAGAGCATGGGTTTGTTTCGGTTTGGTTTTGTTTAATTGGGTCTCCCAGGGAAATGCATGGGAGTTGTGAGCTGTTTTTTCCCTTCCTCTCACTCTTCCCTCCCCGCATCAATCTTGGGGAACTTTTTAGCGGTTAATTGCTAATTTTTTTGATGCATGTGGAATATCACATTGCTGCTGGGGTAAGCTGACATAGAGCCACTGACTGCTGTAGCTGTATTTAATTTCACTGAATGCTTACAATGATTCATTATATAGCTCTAGGTAGAACTAGGGTAGATGCGGGGTTGTCACTTTGCAACGCAGCTGCGCCTTGATTGTAAAGCTACAAGCTTTTCATGGTCTGCAACACAACAAAGTGTCTCTGGCATACCTCAATGGCAGCAGGCTCCATGGATTTCCTGTGTGTCTTTGGTGAGACATAGGAATCTAAGTTGTAATGCACAAAAAATTGTCAGTCTTGATGAGCACTTCTGCTAGAAAATGCAACATGCAACCGAAGAGGGAGAAAGCCATATCAGTCTATCGATTAAAATGGACATGGCTATAAAAGGAGGTCACCGATTTGCTGAAGTAGGTAGAAGTGCATTGGATGTATCTTTCCAAAGAGTGGACTGTTCTTCCCTTTGTTCTATGTTGGTACAAATCTTGGGTTTCTCTGATCAAGACCTTCCCTATCATAGACTATTGCTTTCACCAGTTCTGTCTCTACCTTAAATACTTGGGCTTTCTACTGTGAAGAGTCTGTTTCTTCCCCCTCCTCCTTTTTTTCCGTATTTTATTTTTCCTTTTGCGGTCACAGCCCAATCTCTCTGCGGTCTCCAATGTTTGGGCAGTGGAAATCCATAGACGGAGAGCAAGTAGCGGCCTGTTGTTGTGGCCACTTGGGGGTGTTAGAATGCAAGGCGTAGTGACCTCCTGCCCAGGAAGCACTTGAATTTCCAGTAAAGCAGTGGGGTGAGAAGAATGGGAGGAACTTGTGTTCCAGGAGATACTTTAGCCAGTGTTGCTGGCTTGGTCAAGTTTCCAAGTGTCAGGAAACTTGGTGGTTGATGGCAAACACAAACTGCTAGCAATTTACCAAAAAAAAAAAAAAAAAAAAAAAAAAATCATTGTAGTAAGAGAAATGAAACCTTTCTCTTTCTCCGAGGTTGGGTTTTCTCCAAAGAGGTCAATTTTTGGCTTGCAGCATTAACTATTGTTGGAACAAGAAAAAAAGGACCCCACCTGGACTGCAGCCAGACGAGTCCCTTCTCTTAGTGGTGTCACACCTGCCTCTCAGCATTGTTCAGCCCCATCTGGGTGTCCCAACAGCAGTAACTCCCAGTACTAGCCAGTTCTCCATCCACCAGTTAGCTTTCAGCTGGTGATTTGGCATGACTGCTACCTGACCTGAAGACTACAGGAGACTAAACATAGGCAGTTAACTTTGGTGCCGTTTCTGTATTGCGTTCGTGCACTCCTGACAAATACAGGTACTACTTAAGGGCACTCCTGTAGGAGAAAAAATAAAACTTAGTCTCTGAAACACTCTGATTAAACTTTGAACTAGAAATAGATATGGATGGGAGGAGCATGGTGAGCTCTTCATCCTCGTGGGAGCTTTTGAATATTTCAGGATCATAGAATAAGTGGACATCTTGAACACAGAAGTTGTGTTGTAACCAAACTTTTCATATAATCATCACCAGCAGGTTAATCCTTCCCTCTCAATGCACACCTACTCCTGCAAGCTGTTCATTTATACAGGTTGCCTCCTTGCTAATAAGCTTTGAAAAGCAAGTTCGTTAATGTGCTGACTGCCAGACTGTGCTTTAATGAGCCTTTCTCAATGCCTCCTATCTTATCTTGAACGTGATAAGTACAAAACGTTCCTGTGACATTGCTATAAATCACATTTTTATTGATGCATCTCAATATGAAATGCCTGCTGTAATTTGATGGTGTCTGTTTGCTTTGGAAGGGATGGTGTTGTACAAATGCAGGTCTGAGGTTTTCTTGTGACATGGGAATTGCTGGGGAAAGATTTTTTTGAGGTACATGGAGGCTTTTGCATCATTTGAAAAAGGAGGACATTGTCAGTTGCCTTNCTACGGGGATGTATTTGCTCTATACAACAGGTAGGCTGCCTGTGATTCAGTCTGCCGAAGACCTGAGCTGATGGTTAGGTTAGGTACTTCTGCTCTGCTTTATTGGCACATGAATGCATTTAAGATGAAGGGAGTAACTGAGAAGGCACATGTAATAAACTATCCGGTGGTGGTGATGTGAACTATGCTCAACATGAGGAATCTACAGACAAAGTTAATCCATGCCGGACCTGTTTGTTTCCCACACTAATCTTGAGAAGCTTTAAGACTGCTGTAATGGCTTACTGCATCAGTCTGCAGGAGAACATGGTGGCCGAGTATCACTGGAGGCCAAACCAGTCTGGCTGTAGCTTCTACTCTGCTACAGATAGAAAGGTGGGAAATGACTTTTACAAGTGTTACTTAGCTGCTTTTTCCAGAGTGAAGATTCCCTAACTGCTGGTGCTGCACAAAGTGGCCCTCCTCTGGGATATATGAACTGGGAAAGTTAAGCTCCAGTAATTAATCTTGCAAGCATGATTTTAAATACCTCCATGCCTTCTGTATCCATAAAAGAAACACAAGGTGTTTGTCCTTTGTCAACTGTGTGGGTGGGGAAGTGAGCTGTGACTTTGAACTTACTGTGATGGATGTTGCTTAGTGATAGTTTCCAATTGCTATGGGCAGCATCTGTTAAGATGTTAAGAAACACCTGTGTGTGTGTTACTGAGTTGTCCAGAGATGGGCGTGATTAGGTTTACATTCAGCAGCGTCAGTCACGGATGTTTTGCAGGTTTTTTGTTTCAGTGCTTTCAGCTAATGTACATTGTTATTCATGCTGCTGTTTGTCTACCTGAAAAACAGGCCAGCCGGTCTTCCAGCCCTTCCCCAGCAGGCCTTTATTTTCAGTTGATGCAAATTTTAACGGCTATCAGGAAGTTGAATTTGGGGAACTTTATTGTTTTCAGATTTAAACGGTAAATTTTTTGCAGTTGTCATCGAGCCTAACTGTGAACATTTGTCTGTACTTGCACATGAGAGTGTCTTTGAAGTCACACTTCAACACCAATACAAAACAACTTTTAAAATCTATAAAAACTGTCCACGTGTTCCTAACAATTCCCTTTCCAGAACCACTGCATCATCCACCTGGAAGGTTCCACATATTTTTCATCCAGGTTCTTGCTTTTATGCTTTTGGTGCAGTTAAACAATGAAACCCATGAGCCTGTATTATAACTGTGTGCATACCTGTTTATACATCCTAGACAGGTGTTTGCTTAACTGTGTTGTGCAATAAATGATGTGTGTGACAGTAGGTGTACAGAAACATTCTTTTGAGCTAAGAGCATTGACAATTTGTTTTAAGAGAATGTTTCTCTCCTCTCTGAAATATATCTGGATATGCTATATTTCCACTTCACTAATGAGGACAGACACTTCAACTTACTGAATTACAAATGTTCTCTATGTTCACCACAGAAAGCAAGATGGGAACGAAACAGGGAATTTTGCTTCCTCCTGACCAGCTCAGAGGCTTTATTCAACTGATTTTTCTGGTCTAACAACTTGTAATCAACAGAGACAGCAATTTTAAATGTCTGTTTTAATGAAGCTTTAATGGTGCAGGTGCTCAGCAACTATATTACTAACTCCACAGCTTTCAGTGTGGAAAAGGGCAGCTGCTGTATTGAAAAGCGATCAAACCTGGGTATAACAATGACGTACACAACAACAACATGGTGCCTTATGAAAGGACTGAGGTATTTGCAGTGGGGCTCAGGTGGCATTGCCAGTTTTGTGGTTTAGTGTGTCTGCATGTGCTTCTGCCTGCAGTAAAGGAGGCCGTTTCTGTATTGGGCTTTGTTGTGAGAATAGACATTTCTTACCAGAAAGATGGTAAAATGTACTTGAGGCCAAAAATAGGGATGATGAAATAGATTCTTAAAGCCTTGAATGAAGTATTGTGTTCTGGTCTATGTGGGCATTGGATTGGGTTGTGACTGTTTGCTGAGGACTTCATCACCCTGGAAGGAGAAAAACATCACTTAAAAATATCACGTACTAATGGAATCAGCATGGGCCTTGGATTCAGTGGCTTTTTGATGCTGTCTTACTGAATGATGCAGTTTGCTGTAATTCTCTTTCAATTTCCTGGCCCATGTTGCCAGGTGGTAGGGCGCTTGAGTAATTCACATTACATAAAGTTATTTGAACATCAGTCCCCTTGAAAATCTGGGTACAGTTCAGGAGATGGGGTCTGTGCCCAGCTCTCGCGCTTGTTTGATATATAACTTCTTCACAGAGCTGAGGTGACTTGTTCCTTTGTTTCTTGTCCTAGATTTTTGCATATTTATTTTGTGACTTAAGGTAGACTTTTCTAGTTTGTGTTAGTAACGTGCCTAGCACAGTGGGGCCTGAATTTCAGCTGACCCTCTACAGATGTAACATAATGCAAATAATAATATAGTTGATTAGAATTGCTAACTACTGTTGTTTTAGCAGTTCTGAGTAGGTTAGGTTGTATTAGCCACAGATCAGTAGGATTATTTATATTTTAAAAAAAGAAGCAAATTAACTGGGAAATCGCATAATCTACAGTTCTTGAAAGATACAGTCTCTCAGCTATGTGGTTATCTCTTAATTTTCCCAGAAAAGTTCATCATCTTTGTGATAACCTCTTCCCCTTTTTCCCTCCACCCCAGGGTAGCAGCTGGAAGGGATAGTGCACGCGTTTCCCTCC
>VYZV01021825.1:0-31217 GCA_013401275.1 Pandion haliaetus | reverse complement strand
TGGTCTGATTTCATGGTGCACCTTTGCAGTGCTGATAGGAATTTCCACCCTGATTCTCACTTAAAACAACAGTTATATTGGGGACCTGAGGAACCCTAGACTATATTAATTCTGAAGTGGGGTGCTCATGTTAAGAATAAAGATCAAGAGACCATGTGTAACCTCTCTGTTATGAACATGTGGGCAGGATATATAAACAAATACATGAGGGAAATTTATGCAGGCTTTCAAGAATCCTTAGCTAAAAAACTTCCCGAATGAGAACAGAAGACCTGAAGTATCTACTCAGTCCCTCTCAACTAAATGACATTTCAGTGGACTTAAACTTTATCTCCAATTGTACACAGAAATAAGAAGTGAAGGAAGGTTTCACACTGTTCTTTATCTTCTTCCAATCTCTACTACCAGGATACACACTTGAAATCTTTCCCCTTTTAGATTTTCAGGCAATTCTTAATTTTCTTTAAAGATTAGCTATGAAGACAGCATAGTGTTTAACCTTCTTGCCCTGATTAGGATGGAATGTTAATTAATAATATTCACTACTTAATGTCAAGTGCTGTTGAATGTGCAAAAGCTCAACATGAATGCAGTTCAAAAATTATGATAATGAGGTTCTTCAGATGGAACCTTTGATTTTACTACCGTTATAATTCCCTAGATTTCTGTTAATATTCTAACTCATTAGGTACATACTTGATTTTTCCAGGCAATTGCTTTGCTTCAAATATATGTGCTAATGATCTTTCTTAGTGGGTGAAGTTTTCGGATGAGTTAATCATGTCAGACTTATTCACTCATTGGCCACCTACTTCAGCTCTTGTAGCGTTGTTCATACAAAGGATGCTGTAGTCAGTCTCAAGTTGAACGTTCGGATCAATTAGCTAAGAAATTTTTAACTTCCAGTTTTCCACCTAGCTACAGGTTTGCCAGTATATCTCTGCGGTGGTTAGCATTACTTCTGCTGTCCTTAACTCTCACCTGCAGATACAACTCGCTACCTCAGTTCTTGCATTAAACATTACCTGTTGCCTTCTTCCTGTGTCTTAATTGAGCTCTGTGGAAGGACTGTGTTCCTAGTCTAAAGTAGTTCTGCTTTCTCTGGCTGCACTTCAAGTACATGTCTGAATCTAAGGTATATGCCTTACATGTGTTTATCATGCGCTAGTCCTTGGTCTCTCCTTGACTGACATGGCTATCTTGGCAAAAGACTGCCTGCCTCTACATGTGAACGTAGGTTTGGAATTGCAGTATAAAAGTGAGAAAACAAATCCCACATATCACATGTAAAGGGCCAAACTTTTGGCAATACTGACTTGGGAAAGGCGGTGAGACATTTGAATGTGAACCTCCAAACAAGCAATGAAAGGAGTCCAGTACAGACAGGAAGCAGAGGATGGGTGAGTAATTCTTTAGTGATTCATGCATCCCTTTTCCACTAGTGCGTTAGCTTTCATAAGACTTTTATTTGAACCACGAGTGAAATAGTTCACATAACTGAGAAGAGATGTCAGCTGATTTAGCTTCTGTTGAGAAAGGATCCTAGAAACATCTAAACTAACTTTAGATGCAAGCTTGGCCCTTGGTCCCTTGTTATTATTTATCCAGTACAGCAAACTCTACATCATTAGGATAGTAAATCCAGTCAGTGGAGACATGAGCAGTGGATATCACTGGTAATTGTAGGGTAAACACTTCAATAAGGGTGAAATAGCAAAGTGAGGGGTTAATGTGCTGTAGGTCATTTTTTTTTTTTTTTTTTCCAGTTCAACCCAAACTGCCAGTGGATCCGGTTCCAAAGCTTGGTTAAGTTCCTGCACAACCCCTGATTAAACAGGAAAAACCTGTGAATTGTTGGCTTTGAATCCGGGACTGAGGACAGGGTGCACTTGAGTAATATGCATGCTTCAGTGTTTCATTTAAATTTCTAAAGCTTAGGAGGAAAGGGAAAAAATCTAGGTCTTTCTATGAGAGGGGGAAAAGATCTAATCTGTTTACACCCTGCATTCCTTACGTTCCTTTGATAGTCTGCTACTATAAAAGCCCTCAGTCCCACCTACAGTATGAGTTTAATGGAGCTACAGAAAAGCTAAGCCTTTCTATAGAGCCAGATATGACATAATGTATCTAGAGGTCCTGTTTTATTTAGACACCAGTGCATCTAAATGTGTTTGTGATTATTTAGTGCTCTGAACAGATCTTGTCTTTCCTTCAGAAGAGGAGACAGGCATGTACTCACTTTAATTCAAAAAGGCTCCTTTCCCTGGTAAGAAATTAAGTGTCCTGGTATGGGAATGCCCTTTTTGGAATATGAAGCTTGTGTGTGTGTGGGGGGTGGGTTTGTTGGTTTTTTTGGGTTTTTTTTTTTTTTTTCTTCTGTTTGAACATGATGACTCAAAGTTGGTGCAAATCCAAGGCAAATAAAAGGTGCAGGCGCCTACTGTTGGTTAACTCCTGAGTTGCTGTGAACAGAGATAATGAAGCAGACTAAAACTGCTTCCCATGGTGTGGGCTCCACCCCTCTCTTCCCAGTCCTTTTTCAGGGTACTGTGCTCTAGGCACTCCTGCCTAGGACGCTGAAGGACTAGATGAGAGTTGAAGCTTTCTTATCTTCTGCTGCTGGTTATTAAATTGACCCCTTTGCTGCAGTTTATCGTAGTGGTGGGGTTAACAGCACCTGCCTTACTTAGGTTTACTTTCCTATGTGGACTCTGTTAGAATAGAGCCAGATGTTTGGTTATTTTTGTTCACGTAACGCCGTTGTGTCAGGCCATTGGACTCAATCAACAGCAGTATGCCAGTAGAAGTTGGATCAGGACCTGTGAAATGTGAGCATGGAGAGATTACTTCTGCCACGTTCAAACCATGATAGACTTTTAAAGACTGAAACAGAATAATTGGAAGCTGTTTTGGTGTGTGGGGAAGGGGCAGCTGAACCTACATCTGGCCTGTAGCCAGGACTTGCAGGCTGAGTACAGATCCAAATCTTTGGGGAGGGGGAGAAAGCGATTTAAAGACTGTGATCTAGCTACTGCTGAAAAACTTTTGAAGTACATGAGCTTCATTTTCAGTGAACTTCACTTCTCCTGCTTCACTTGAAGGATATCCAAAAGATAGGTGTGCAACCCCCCCCCCTCGAATGACCCAAACCCCTGAAGTCCCTATCACCCTACCAAATATCACCTCTTTCGTAAGACTAGCCTGGATACTTAACACTTGGCTGTTGTATGTATGTAATTGTTTTGGAAGGAAGAGCTGCTAGAACTGAATAAACAGCACCGGGAATGCTCAGAAACATATATAGTATATCTCAATAAGGCAAACTGAAGTGTCTCAGTGAGGGGGAACCCTTGGTATACTTTGGTCCAGTTCTGGTAGCAATGTTGTATTTAACCAGATGGTGTGGGTGTTGAAGCGCTGAAGCATTGGTCTTTGAGGTGGAATTAGCTGCTTCACCTATTGGACCCTATACTACTAACAGCAAACAGGATTTTCTTCAGGTGCTTGGAGGGAAAAGGAACCAAAAAACACTAGTAGTAGTGCCATAAATGCAAAGTTAAATGTCTCCAGGGGGTAGAATATAGCCACAGCTTTCAAGTTCTACAATATTACATCCTTGCTTTCAAAGTAAATAGTACATTTTGACTATCTTTAAACTCACAGGGGCAAAGAGATTAACTTACACTTTCAATGAAAGGACATAAATATCACACATTTTACTTCTACTTCCTGTGAATATCTTTCTCTAACTTTGCTTTGAGAAGTCATTGAAGAAATCGGTGGCTCTAATAATTAACATTGGAAATAAGGGTACACTTTGCATAACTAAACATTAATATCCTGTCAAATGTCTCTGAAACAAAGACAGTGTGTGGAAGAAATGGCAACGGAATATCAATAGCTCCCATCAGAACTAATCTAAGCTCAGTGATCAGCATTTCATAACCAAAAAGGGATTTGAATAATGTATCCTTGAACCACAGCTTCCTTCTGTGATTTACGGTAGCTCTGATTTTATTTGCAAATGAAGGCATAAGCACAGCAATATTTGTTTTAATATTAGAATATTTTCTGCAAAATAGTCTGAATATAATGGAACAAATCCTCAAGGTGTTTTGGAAAAAAAAAAAAAAAAATCCAAAGAAACCAAACAAAAACAGTCTTGAATTCCGCACAGATCAATCTTCTTATATCAGTTGTGCGTCATAATAATTTCTTCCCGTTACCTGTCTTTCCTTTCCCCTGTTCCTCCCACCATCCGCCTTAAAAATCAAGAAGATCGCATACAGTCTTGTGTGGTCTGAGATAGCGATACTTGTTCCTTTTGCACAAACCCTCACTGAAATTCCAGCCAGGCCCCAGTGTTGTTTTCAGTCCTACCAGAGCAGGGGAAGGACTACTGAGTTGTGACCTGTTGCAACAGTTTCTTATCTTCTGCTTCAGAAAGAAACCGAGCATATTATTTTGAGCAATTAGTGTAAGCTAAAGAATCAGTCTCTGCCTCTATATTTTTTTCCCTCTTGACTGTCAGAATTAGGAAAAGACCTTGTCATTTTGAAGGGCTGCACAGTTCTCCACAATTAAGGATGCGGAACTGATGTTGTGATAAGTTCTGCTTACTGGGGTGTGTTGTAAATGTGGAGGGTGGAAGACTAGCAGTGCTTCCCCTGGGGTCAGCTTTCCCACTCAAGTTGGAAAGTGGTTGGTAGGGGTGGTTGCAGCAACAGAGTCTCTTTTGGAAGCTTTTGAACAAACCGTATCGTGGTTGGGTCAGTACTTGTCAGGCTAGCTATAAAGAGAATTATTTAAAAAAAAAATAAAAAATAAAAAATCCTTTGCTGCACCACCGGTTCAAGAAGTGCTTAGGAAGCGTCTTATCTACAGAGCTGAGTGCTGTAACACAGTGAAGCTCTGCTGACACGAGAGAGCAGTGCTGTTTTATACCAGATGTGAACCTTTGACTGAAAGCATAGCAGTGAATTAGTGTGTTTGTAGCTGGGAGGCAGGGGGTCTCCCTCAGTGATGCGGATTTGTTTTCTCTGTTCCACATTTATACTCTAAGCTTTGGCTTTACTCTTCGTTTGCATATTTGTGCTGCAGCATTTGAACCGTTCAAGCATCTTCTGCTTCAATAAGTGAGGCTTCAGTACCGGGTCACCAATTAGGGAAGCTGCCACTTGAGGTACTAGAAAAAGGTTTCAAGCCTGTGGGACTCTAAGGAGGGGGCTGATGGGTGTTACATAGCCCTGACACAGCCCAGGACCGCTGTGTTTCTCCAGTTCAGCCGTGCCTGGCACATCATGCTCAGCCCGGTGAATATTATGGGAGAACACATTGCCTGGCATTAGGGGCACAGAAAGGGTTGCAGAGATAAGCTGCAAGTTAATGAGTTACAGAGGCAGTAAGAGATGATGTAACCAACCACGGGAGACTTAGGCTAGCTAAATGCATTACTTCAGAAATTTATTTGTCAGTCAATCTGTGTAAAGAGATGCTTCTCAGAACCCTTTATACTCTCAAACTCCCTGTAGTGTGGTTTTTTGGATTTTTCTTTTGAGGCTATGATCTGCATTTTTTGTAGGCGATTCACAATATTGTCACCTGATACTTCCTCCTTTGACTGAGGGTTAGCTCTTAACCGCCCATCCCACCTACCTTCCAGCTTAAGATGAGGCCTGTGCTTTCCACCCTGGGTATAAGGACTTAATGCTGTAATAGAGGATGCAAGAATAAATTGGACTGTCAGCCCTGTCTAAGCAGATGGGACTGTGGCAGAGAGTTTTTACCAGCACAGCATTTGGTGCCTCACCGGTTGCAGGCCAGGGCACGGCAAAGGCAGTTTCATTAGCCTGCTCCTATGTGGAAATGGTGTAGAAAAAAAGTAGTCTCCATCGCTAGTAAAGCAAGGCTTCCTAGTACCGTGGCTGAACAGCTGCAGGGACTTAGTTTACTTTAAGACAAGCCGTTTGAGGATGTTGTCTCTGGATTTCTGAATTCGAGTCTGAGTTGGGCTGCTGTCCCTCGCAGCTGGATATACTAGTGTCATCTCTGTGCACTTCATATTGATTGCTGCCGTGTCAATTTGCTCCTCAAGAAACGTCTAGTCAGAGATTTAGCGTTCCTATTGTCTCTCCTATGTATCCTGTGCAGATTTCAGAACCTTGCATGGCCAGTAGATGCAAGGTTTTATATTGCCTACTTCTCGCTGAACACAAAAATTTGTAAGCAGGACTAGAGCAGCAAATTGCTATGGTATCAAGGCCTACAGGGCATTTCCCAGTCTGTAATGCACCGCTTCCAGTGTGTGACAACATCCTGATCTGATATAGTCATGTAAAAAAAGAAGGGGGGGGGGGGGAAGAATTACTTCCAGTATGAACGCTTAGATGGACTTGTCTAAAGGCTTGTTCTGCATAGAGAATTGGATAACGTACAGAACAAAAATCCAGCCCTCAAATACTATCTTAACTTTTTTCAGCATTCTGGTTTCATCATTTGCATCCCTTGGCTTCCATTTGTCATTTGTTTTGCTGCTTCTGTTTCCCCAAAGGTACCTCATCTCAAAGGAATGAAATGTTTTGAGCCAATGCCTGAAGGGCCCTGTGTTAATTTGTTTTATGGCCCTTTTCTCCAAGCTCATCCCTCCTATTTTCTGCGAGCAGAAATTCCTTTTTCATCTAGAGTAGCTGTTTGAATCAGCAAGTTGAAAAAACATCACCATCAATCAAGTTCATGTTCAGTGTAATTTTCAAGCTTTCAAGTGATTTAGAAACTTGAGTTCTATTTGTAGAAGTGATCAAAGCCCATATGCCAGATTTGAAGGCATTTCAGAGTTTACATCCATTGATTTGAAGGAGAGTTCAGTCCCTAAACACATGCCATAATGATTTCATGCCTTAGGGCTGACATCCTCCAAGGTATGTGGCTTTCCAGCATCTACTGAAATCATGGATGCTATGAAAAAAGAATCTAGGAGTTCCAAGACGTGTTTTTCAACATTATGGACTAAATTCAGTGAGCTTTCTTTTTTTTTAAGGTCCCAAGACCTACAGTTGAAATACATAAATGTTAGTGCAGACAGCAATTTCACATGTCTTTCTCTGCCTTCACTCTCATCCACCCACTCCCCCCAGCCCCCAACTTTCCTTGTTTAGGAAGGATTCAGATCTTGGGGTACATGGAGAAATACTGTCCCCTAAGATCTTATTTCAGACGCTAACTTGAATGGGCTTGTCTCTTCTGCTTGAAGCATGTGGACTCCAACAGTCCAAGTCAACCTCTGGCCTCAAATACTTGCAGAAAAAAACACAGCATAAAATTATTACATTTGCCTAGGAGCCTCTTTACAGAACAACATTATGGGACTTACTGACAATAATTTCTATGCTGTGTGAGCATCCTGCAATAGTTGTACTTATGTCCAGTCACTGCCTGGTTTGGCCTCAGCATGCAGCTCCTCTCAGAGAGTGCTGTTTAATTGCTTCTCAGTATTACCCAAGGATTGGAAAAGATAGTCTCGGGGCATGCGGGCTTTTTGTCAGTGGCTCAGGCAGCTGGGCACCCAACCTCAACTAAAACCTTCTTAATGTTAGGCCGACGTCCCCTATTACAGACAAAGTAGGCAACTGCCTACCATGGGCTGTGAAGGGGTAGCAGAGGGGCCATGGCCCTACTTGACTGCTCCAATTCTGCCAAAGCCCTGGAGAGTTAGACTGGCAGCAGCTGCTCCAGAGACGTCAGGGCATCAAATGCTCTAAGAGGAAGAAGGGAGATAGGGGGTGTAGGAGGAGACCAGGCCTTCCTGAAAGTGGAAACTTCCCATAAACTGCCATTGTCTGGGAGCATCCAGAGTGGCAAGCCCATTCTCCAGTTCCACCTGTTTCCCCTTTGCTCTGTGCCTTCCCTCTGAAGAAGAGCTCATTTCCTTTTGCCTGCTCTTCTGAGAAGACTTGAGTTAGCTCAGCCATGGGACAGCTGACAGTCCCAGCCTACCTTTCTTTTTAACAAACATCTACCTATTTTGCTGCTTTTCTGGATTAAAAGAAACAGCATCACCTATAGGCAGACGTTAGCCAAATAGACTTGGGGCCACAGTAAGAAACATACCAGCCTTTACCAAAACTGCTGACCTGGGTGTTTTGGCTACGGTCATACCGAGTTTGAATAGTTGCAATTTTAAGTGTTAGATGAATAGGACAAGTGACAATACTGTTTTCCAAAAAAATATACTGATAAACTGAGTTATTGGGCCAATTTCCCCATTTAGTGAAAATTATCAGGAATTGGTTAAAAAGCAAAAGAGCAGAATGAATGATGTTTTATTGATCCTACTTTCTCCCTTTGTGTCTTTTAAGACGATAGGGAATCGGGTGAAGTACTGAAAGAGAAATCTGCATTATTTCATGACGTTTTAATAATCTTGTGATGTGACCCTTAAGGAAAGAATTGCTTTACAAATAAAACATAATAATCCCAGTGCATTGCAAAGAGAACAGTCAGAAAAAGATATAGTCTCCTTGGTGACCCCTTTTAGAGCTTCTATTGCAATGGGAATTCTGCATGCCTACACAGTCTCAAACCATGTTTGGGGTACTTCACAGCAACATGCTGTAAGCAGCAAAAGAAGCATGGGATGGTAAGTGGCAAGCTGTCTTGGTGATAGCTCTTGGCAAATTCATTCATCAGCAGCTTTATTACTCATTTATGCATTGCCATCAGCTAATGGAGCAAAAGACAGCAAGCAAAATGTGCCTAACAAGCGATAGATCCTTTGCTTGAAAGAGTCAAGTGCACTGGTGCAATAAGCTATTACAAACCAACAAAGCGGTGCAGGAAAATGATCAGAAAGCCATGGAACGAATGACGAAAAGGACAGGAGGACCTTGGGAGGTCACCTAGTCTTTTCCTCTGCCCCAGGTAGGATGAACTCTAAAAACCATCCCTATCAGACCTTTGTTGATGCCACTGACATCTTTCACTGACAAGTATTTTGCAAGTTGACCAGTAAAGTCAGCGCATTTTCAGAACAAGTGAACTTTCCTCCATTTTCTGAGGAATGCACAAAGGAATCATCTGCAAGGCCCTTTCAGGTGTCTTAGAGGCAAGCTGAAAACACAACACTCCTGGAGTTCATGTAGCTGAAGAACTGTGGAGTCTGTTGAGATGATCAAGTGTGGCAGGCTTCAGCTGTCTTCAGCACGCACTATCATTGCCCTCTGTCCCGGCCTGAAGTTAGATTGATGGGAGCTAGAGAAAGAAACACTTGAAAAAGTTTCAGCTTGCATATGCGGGCGGAGAAGAATAGGAATAGGTGATGTGCATAAATGTTTTGTAAACATTTTGGGTCTTTGATGGTAATGCATAACTCCGAGTTTTTTTTTTCCCTAGCATCTGTGAAGGGAGTAGCTTTTGTAAAGGGAGTTGTTTCATCATCCAGGATGAAATCTTTTGCTTTTAGTCGCAGACGACCTCAGAACTGGCCATTGATGGCAGGCAAAGCTTTCCAAAAGAATAGCTGCAGGTTTGACCCTCTCTAGTCTGGGGCACAGGTGCAGTATCTTATGCTACTTGCATCATGCTCCCCTATCCTTGGAGAGGTGAACTGCCAGGCCTCAGGTACCTGTCCCTTTCTCACTGATTCTGAGGAGTTCCAGGGAAAAGAAGAAAACCTTAAGACAAACACATGGCGTTTTGTTCACGTGGCATGTGATGTTTCTGTGGGATTTTTCCTATCGCTTAGTACTGGTGTGTAAATTGGACCACGGCTAATTTTGAGAAAGCTGGTTTTAAGAGTTACTTATATTTGTCAAACACCATGTTAAGGCTAGCTAAAGGTTAATAATGCACTATCACGCTTTCTATTCGATAGTCAGCAATTAACAATCATCGTGGCCAAACCCACCTCAGATTAAGCAATCAAGAGGCCAGAAAGAGATATCTCATTTCAGTCATTAACATCTTAACAAATTTACGCACAGGCAAGAAAAATCGGTACTCAAAGTAGAACTGGGCATAGCAGTCAGGGCCAATGTGGGGCCATCCTGCATTGCTACCTGACCTTGCAACACAGAAAGCAAGTCACTTCCATCTTGCACTATGCTGTAGCAGTGGTGCATGTCTCCATCTCAAAAGATTTGTCTCTCCTTTAGGATAGCAATGCTAATTGCTATAATAACGGTAATATTTCTCAGTGAGGAGTCAAGGATAGGATGCCTGTTCACAGAGTTCTGCAAAGCAAAGGGCAGGATGTCTTAACCTCTTGCTGGTGTCTTTTGTAAATTCGGTACACAGGCTGGAGGAACGTTTGTAAGCACTGAAAATCATAAAATGACTTGAGCAAAACTGCCAGAATCTGATTTTGTCCAGATGGGTAGCAAATACTTGCTTTTCCTCATACTCTTCGTTCTTTTTATTGCGGTTATTTTTGTTATAATGATCCTCCACTCTTTAAATGCAACTACATGTCTCTCGACTTTCAATTTTAAAACCTCTGCATTCAATTAGCTCAATAGTTCCTGCCATTAGTAGACAGTTTTCAAAAAGAAGATGGGAGGAGTAGCAGCACAGAGCTTGTCTGGTCTAATGAACGAAGCTAAGCAAGGCCACACCAAGGTTATCTAGGTATGGTCATAGTTGATAATGACTCATCCAGGGAGCTTCCTGGCTGGCCAACACCCTTTCCTACTAACTTCTCTGGTGGGAAGGGTGACTCAGAGTGTGCTCAGTGGCATGCTCGCTGCTCTGCTGGGAACAGTGTTCCAGTGCCCCTTTTATAGGGGCTATCTTGGAGGGTGCCAAGAGAGAAAAAGACATGTTCTAACTAGCTGTTTTTTTGATTGAGGTATCTTTTAGACAGAGATTGCTTTGTTCAAAGTTGGAAAGTAAGCCAGGAAATTCAGAGTTAAGGACAGTGTTTTCTCCTGATCTGAACCTCCCAAATACCTGTTGGGTCACACCAAAACATTAGCATTCCCAGCAGGTTCAGAGGACATATAGTCTCCTTATACTATGAGCACAGTGTGGACTGTCTCGCTTACACGGTCAGCTAGGCATTCCTGACGGGTCAAGAGCAAGGAAAGGGATGTGTTTTCCCCTCACACTTCCCTTGGATTCACGTTGTACTTAAGTAGAGTCTGTCTGGATTTGCGTAGGGCAAATCTCAACTCAAAAGCTAAAATCTTGTCTCTGTATGTCTGACAGTGAATTTAAGTGTGTAATTTAAGGGCAAGAGCACCTGGACTTTTGTCCAAAGGAGCCTCTTCAGGGAAGCTGCTATTCATCTGCACCTCTACCTCCTCATCTGTAAAATGGGAAGAATGTTAATTTCCTTTATGAAATGGTTTAAGGTCTACCAATGACAGAGGTTGATGATTCAGCAGCTGATAACAGCCATCCCACCACAGTACGCAGGCAACTCTTTGAAAACGTTAAGTTGTAATCATATCTTCCTGCAGGAATAATAGCAGTTTTAAAGCAACCCTTTTTCATCTCAACTAAACTTGAATGATGTTTTAAGAACTTAAGGGTTGGGCTCCATGGATATCATCAAACTAATGAAGAAAAGGATGGATTTGTCTAGAAAATGGTCTAGAAATATGCAGCATCAGATGAGATTTTTTTCAGAAACTGGACTGAAATGTCCCTGAGTCTATTTGCGCCAAACTGTTGGCTTCAGCAAATCAGATGAAGCATTTTTAGAAGTTACAAACACTAAATACTGGCTTTAACCGTGTTGTTTTAATCAACAAAGTCTGGATGCAAACATTCTTGCCTTCAGAGTTGATCGTTTATGGCTTTTATCCCTTATATTTTTTCTGTTTGGTCTTTTCCCAGATTTTTCTGGGTTTGATTTCTGGCCGCCGCTGCCCCCACCTCCGCCAAGACCAGATGCTTTCAAAGTTTGCTATAAGCATAGTTCTGTGGAATTTGCTCATACCATCTGCTTTACTAACTTGGCAAGTTAATGAAAAATCAGATGAAAACAGGCTCTGTATCTTAGCCTGGCAGATAAACTGATTGGTGCTACTCTACATCCCTATTTTTTTTTCCTGGCTAGAGAATTTCTAGAGTTTCAGAACTGTTGCAGTATTAATAGTGTTTAGTTTTGGAGCCAATTGTTATCTTTGTTTATGTGCCTGCTCAAATCTAATTAAGGAAGCAGGGAAAATGTACTCAAAAGATGCACCTGTATTCTGGGAAATATGATAATGCTTATAAGAAATGACCAAAACTATTAACCTTAAATACTACACATTTGTGATCAGATCTTTCATTATGTGTAGAAATAAAAAGTTACCCTGAATAGGGAGAGTACTGGAATAGTTTATTTAATTGATACTTGCATGGGCTGAACTCTAAGCACAGAGTAAAAGCCTACAGGCTATGCAACACCAGCTTCAACCAAAGACGAATGTTTGCACATGTTTGCTCGCTGGTAGTGGTTTGGGTGTAATGTGTGAAAGGAATGGCTGGAAACAAAAAAGGTCTTGAATCAAGTCCCATTGCAAGCAAGGGCAGGACTGACCATAAACGTTTAGAAGCAGTTTTGGTGAGTGGTTCACAAGAAGGAGAATGTTCATGAAATTAATCCCTTCCCCTTCTTTCCCATTCAGGAAATAGTAATCTAAGCATTTGTATTTAGAGGCTTTTGCATCTCTGTGTTCCAGCTCGGTCCCTGTGAAATATCTCCAAAATCAGTAGATGATGGAGAGGTTTCGAGCAGTGCTCACTATCTTAACGTTTGCTATCTGTTGACTCTGGTTGCTCTTAGTATAAAAACCTTTCAGGATGGAAATGCCCTGTGCACTACTCTAGATGCTGGCATAAGGGTACTAAAGACAAGTTAAGACAACAGGTCTAGCTTCTTCTGAAAGCTTGAATGCTTGATGGGGTACTGTAGCTTCCCCCCCCGCTACACCAAATAGCAAAGCTGATCCCATGCAGTTGGATGCCTGCTGCAGCATGCTGTCAAGAAAATGAGATGCTACGTTGATGACCCTGTCTTCTCAAGCAGCTCTCCTAAGAAAACCATGCCTCTGTGCAGGCACATCCTAGCCTGGAATAAGGATCATCATTATACAGAATGTTGTTTACACCTCAAGTGGTGAGACTCAAAACGAAATGAGATGGAAGTGGTAATTATTTGATAACTGAAAAAAAATGATACATTATAACTGACTAGTTCAGTTCTGCCATTTTATTGAACTGTGTGGATAATGTTCAGAATGTCGTGTTTCAACGTGCTGGCATCACTTGATGTTACGCTGCTGCCTTCTTTTTCCCTAGAGAGGTTTGTTTGTTTATTTATTTATTTACACAATAGTGTTGATGATTTAACTAACACATTATTTAACTGTTTTATTGGCAAAGGCTGCTGTGATGTATGTTTGTGTGGTAGGGGCTGTGAATTTAATTGTCTCCCCATCTGTTTGTTTTAAAAGGAAAAAGAAAAAAAAACCAAACCAACTTTGTCTCACAGCTGATGTAAGGCTCAGCCCTCCCCCCCCCCCCCCATTCCTCTCCGTCCCCAGTAATCACTTTATTCACTGGGATGGAAAAAAGAGTTGGTGTTAATTTCCTCCATTCCCACACCTTGCAACCCAGTGCAAGTTAACTGCCATTTCTTGTCCTTCAGAGACCAATTATTGTAGGTGAAGTCAGCCACAGAAGCAGCGTTGCTAGGAGTGGGAAATGGGGACTGGGGCTTTATGCAACTTTTCGAGACTGGCAAGATGCAAAAATCTGGATTGACCCTTTGTACGCCTTGTAGAATGGAAACCATGGGGCAATTGGAAAACAGCGTGTATGATAGCTGCTAGGAAACTGCTCAAGTCAAGTCGCGTGTATACGACGTCCTGTAGATGTAAACCTGGGGGTGAAGGGTGATGACTGGATGGGGCCCTGGGATGGCACAGCCTGTGCTATGCCCTCCAGGTTCTGATAGTGCTTTGAAGAGGAATGCTGTGGGGGGTTTCTGTTAACACTGAGGTTCTCCATACTTTATTCTTGTGCATCTGTAGGTCCTGTGGTATTCATTCATGTCCACAATAGGCTCTTAGTCCCAAGACTTATATGGCAAGTGCCTGTCTCTTTGGGTCCAGGCATCCTGGCTAGTGGCCCAACATGAGGTGGGTACCTTTCCTGACAGTCTGGGGTGCACACTCCTGTTGCAGATACACAAGAGTCCACTGGAAAACAAACCTGGGTCTTGGAGAAGCAACAGCCGTCTTCTATGGTAATATAACTCTGGTGTGGAAAGAGGATTCAGTGAAACTCCTGATGAGGTTAGCACCAAAAATGTTTTTATCTTAATTGTATGCAAGTGAGTTTCTGGTAAGCACTTGACAGCACACGAGAAGACATCTGTCATTTCTCAGGTTTTTATGTCGGCAGCTCTCATCCACTTTCAAAGCTGGATTAATGCTGCTTGTACTCGTAGTTCAAATTTTACGGAAGGAAAATGCTGACACTGGGGAAGCCTGCCCTTTCCACTCGTTGCACCAGCAAAGACGGTCCATGCCATCCAGTGGTAGTGCTTTGCAGCTCTGTTGAAAGGCCTTGTCACATAACAGAGCAAAATAGTTCTTAGTTCTTAGTGAAATAGTTTTCCTTTGTCCCAAGACTGAAGTCTGTCAGGATCCAGGCAGTCATTGGAGTTAGTTATAGGTAATAAAAGATAGGCTTAAATAAATGCGTTGACCTCAGTGTATTTAGGCTTCTGTTGGCACCAGAAGACGTGCTTATGCATTGATGGAGTGGCTTGTATTCTTCCTTTAAGAAGAATGCTGCCCCTCCTTTTTCCTCTGACTTGGAAGAAAAAAATGAGCTATGTGTGGTTTTAAACAAAGTCTGAAAAAGCAAAAGTGGCTACCACGGAGAAAGAGATACAGGATGGCACCGTATCTTTCTTGCTGCTTCTTCTTTTGTCTGTTTTTTGTCTGTCTTTTTTCTTAGCTTAGACAGTGTGGGCACCGCTTCCACCGTCTGTAAACACATTTTGGATTTTGCTCTCGTGTCTGTATCACAACTTCTTTCTTGAGAAATGGCCCCTTTTCAGCTTTGTTCATGTAATTACAGTGCAGCACAGGATAGACTGGGAGAGAAGAACCATAATTAGGATTTTTTCAAAAAACATTTCCTGTGCTGACTACTGATCTCCTACCAGTCCTGCCACTGCTGTCTCTCGGATAATACCTGCCTCCTCTCTGTACTTAATGCCACTGATGAGGCCAGCTGTCAGGAAGGCACAGTTTGCCTCCTTTTTAGCTTTGTAAAAAGCTTTTTTTTCTTCTTTTTTTTTTCCTGCTCCTTTCCCTGATGGTGTTGTCAAATGAAGCTCACTGTAAAATGACAGTGCTCTGTGCTGCTGTAGCATGTTTCATCTCAAGCCTTAATGTTCTGTGCAAACATTCAGTATGAACTAGCTATGTTTTTATTTTTATTCATTTTCTGGATAGGCAGACTCATGTTTCTTAGGTTTAAATTAGCGCTACTGATAACTTTCTCAAAGTTTTTTGTCTTCAGCTACATCTTTGGAAACTTTAGATACTGTTCTCTTTCTGAACAGCTATTTGATGTTTCCTTCAAGTGTAATGTCTTTGGGACAAGTTGACATTTGGGATTTAGAAAACTGGTGTAACTTTTCCCATATAATGATAAATTGTTTTAATGGGAAAGAAAAATTAGCGTTGGTCTTCTGTTGGTGAGCTGAAAAGTGTAATTTTCTCTTTTGCTAACCACATCTCTTAATACTGAATGTGTGATTGGAAAAAATATACATTTGTGCTAATTAAAAATACTTATTTTAAAATACCTTTTGATGTAAGTTTTTTTTATCTTTATTTTAAGCAGACCTCCAGCTTGCTCAGGCTTCGTTCTAGATTCTTACTGCTCTGATGAATCTAACAAAAATAATCCTTTCTATTTACTTCTACTTTAATACACACTTTGGCTCTAGCAGTACATAGACCGAAAGCTCAAATAGCCACTATTTCTCTGTTTTTCCTTGTACAAAGTGTTTGGTTTTTCCAGCCCAGATTATTTTTTTCAGGAAGATGTTAACCAGGATACTGGAATTGCCCCTTGCTTTCCAGGAAGGCCAAAAAGATTCTTGCACTCCATCAGGACAGGTAGTCTAAGCTAACAAGAGAAGAGCTGTCTGGGGAGAGACTGGGAACTCGGCATGCTCTCGGCTCTTTTTGCCTCCTGTCAATAAGGCTGCCTCATGACTTGCCTGTCCAGGCACGTCCTGAAGCACGCTGTGCTGCCTGATAGCGTATGAAACTGCCAGGTGCGCTCAGACCAATGCTATCCTGGTGTCCTGGGTGCTTTTTTGGCTCTGCCAGTAACTGTCTTGTCCGGACAGTAAATAGGGTCTTTGGTGTAGCTTCCTGCATTTCTCAAAGGTCTGCAAAGACATAGCTGCAACCTCATCTTTGCTGATACTTTCCCTAGGTCTGATCAAATGAGGTTCTAAGTGATTCAAATAACCAGAGAAATGATGGGATGCCAGATCTCAGTGTGAAGAGAGCCCAGCCTACAGTTAGGTAGAAGTGCATATTCCCCACCTTGGAGCAGGAAGGAAAGCCATCTCTTCTGAAGTGTAAAGTTTGATTAAACAAAAAGCTTTTTTTCCTTACCAATTTTACCATTATACACTCAAGTAAGATCCTGTACAAGGGTCAGTGTGCATCAAGGTCCTGTTGCTGAGTCTTTGGTGATGATTTGTGGTATGTTTCCTTTACGGTGTCCTAGGATCTGCTCAGTTGAGTTAGTTTGTTGTGTTTTTATTGTTGTATTATTTGGCATTCAAATATGTACAGTCAGCGAAGCACTAGTCAGCTTCCTCGTTTGAATTATCCATGCAAAGTCATCCGGGTTTGAAATGTCATTTTACTCACTGGCTTGTTGGCTGTTTAAGGTCCAGATGATCTAATAGAACTGCAGTGTTGCTACTGAAGTTGTACCACAAGCTTTGTAGGCATCGTCCAAACTTTATATTACCGCGGAGGAAGCAGAAGTGGGTCACCAAGTATAAATGTCTGTAGCACAAGGACTGCTATTAATGTGCCAGCTTTTGAAATCTTGTTTTAATACAGTATGGTTTTGTAAGGACCTAGGAAACTGGTCGTATTCTTGACATCCTCCGTTTTCAGTGTGTAGCATGTTTACAGCTGTGATTTTGGTCTTCTTTCTAGTACTATGGTTTTTTTCTTTACCACCTTTCTGAGGATGAGACTTGATACTTCTTGGCCTGGTGACACGCTCGTCATCTTAAAACTGTGAAGCAGATACAAAAGGCACCATGTCAGGTAGTGGTTTTGTCCCATTGTATAGCTGCCTTGCTAGTACTACTCACAGTCTGCGGTCAGGTCTCTGTCAAAGATGAGTTATCAAGGTAGTTGACCGCTGATTCAAAATTTTGGGGAGTTTTTCCACACCTGAGAGTGGGCATTTGATCAGGTTTGCTACCGGACTATTAGTTTGGATTATGTATTTTAGCCTCTCTAATACTGCTTTACATGGGTCTGAGTCTGATTAGCTTACTGGGCACTAGTGTACATTGCCCGAGTTGGGTGGATTTACTTCAGTTCTGCATGACAAATCAGAATGTAAGTGGTATTCCTACTAATTTTAAAATTTAGCTACGATAGGTACAGATAAGTGGTAGCCCTTCCATCTCTCCCCTTAACATTTCTCCCTCCAAGACCTAACATTCTCACCCCTCCAAGACCTAACAAAATACTACATCCATGTCATCTTTCAGCCCCTTCTTCTCACAAGTATGCGGTTCTATTCTGTTTGCCCTCTGTGTTTGTGAAGTACTTCGAGCTTGCCTAGGGAAACCAATGTATTTGTATCATAAATGGGATGGCAGGAAGGAAACTCCACCATATCCACCTTCCTTTCTTATTTGCTCACATAATCTTATAGTTACTCAGGCCCTGGCGGCAGCCTTTGAAACAGCTCACATCTGCTCCTGAAAACAAGGTATGTGCTTGCAGGCACTGAAGTGTGCTTGGCTACTTGTTATCTATCATGCCCCTACCTGCCTAGGGGGTTGCATCTAGCAAGCAGCAACTGCCTTGCAGTATTCCAAAACTGGTTGGATTTACCCAGGCCTACTGTATCCATTGAAACAGATGCAGTTGCCAACAATATGGGTAGTAGCAGGTAAACAGGTGCAAGTATCAGAGATTAAGAAAGCTGGTTTAAATTTAATAGTTGGACAGTTGGTTGGAGTTGAAACAATCGCAGTGGAAGTAATCTCCTACATGCAAACCAAGTCTACAAAGGGAAATGTTATGTAGGGAACAGTGGCCCTGATACAGCACAGCTATGCTCAGAATTTTTGTCAGAGAAGTGATTTTTCTGGGGAGATGGCATGTCTGTGCTGCAGTCGTGGCTGGGGACGGCATTCCTGAGCGCTGCTGGGGGGAGATATCTGCCTATGAAAGCAGCTAAGCTGAGACGCTACAAAATTGTTATTCCCTGAAGCTACTGAGAACCCCCCACACTTTACGTTTCACAAGATCGAGTCTGTTAATCCCTGGATGACTGCACATATCATTCCAAGGGTCAGCCTCCTGTACTGTGGGCCTTCTCACCTACAGGGATCCGATACATTGCTTTGCTATCACTCCCGCCCTAAAAAAAAGCAGAGCTCAAAAGCTTTGCTAGCTGTAGTTGGGGTACGCCATTTGCCGGCACGAGTTAATGCTGTTATCTTCCTGTCCTTTGCGTGTATTTCGTACTATATGAGGTGGTAATGTGACTTTCTTTGTATAGGTTTGGCATCTCCTTTGCAGTTGCCTGCTTACCATCACCCACATCCTTGTCACCTGTGATTTGAATGAATAATTCCTGACATTTGTTTTCAAGCAGGTGGCTCTGACACACCCTGACTCCTACATTCAAATACAGGAGGAACATACGTACAGGAAGGGACATGGACATCACCTCATTCCATGGAGCTGAACGGGAATGTCACTCCATCAGGTAAACGTACAAATGACACTGCATGAACGTGTCTCGTGTTGCAGTAGACTAGAGGGATACATGCAGTTGAAAAGGTGAATTGCTATGGAAAGAGTAGGTCTTCCCTAGTCTTTGTCTTTGTTTTTACATTAAAGACAGGTTCAGATCAAAACTCAGATCAGACTCTTGAGAACCTTTATGAAGTTTTGTCACCTGCCACAAAACAGCATCTGGGTTTGATGTTCCTGAATATTCATAACTTAAACCTTCTGCCTATGTCCCAGGAGGAGTAAAGGTATTTGGCAACTTTGGGCTGAAGTTATTTGGGTTCTTTGGAACAATTCTGAGTGAAACGCCGCTGAGTCTTCCGAGCACGCAAGTAAGTGACCATACGCTATGAAGGAAAACTGAGCTATTCCATGCCATAGAGCATCTCACAGTCATGAGACTGTTCCCAAGTCTAACAGATGTGCATTTCTTAGAGCAAAATGATACCCTGGAATACAGTGACCCACGAGTGACCCTTACAGAAATTTGTCTCTGTGCTGCATACTCATAGAGTAATATTGTTTAGAGATTGGAAAAGCTCATTAAATAATCTAATTTTTACAGGTGCTGTTCAGGTCCTCTGTATGTTACCAGTAAATTGATTTTTATATACCCTTCTGTTACATGCTGTTGCATTTCTGTGATGAAGACTTTATTTCAAAGGTCAGGTTCTGTGCACTGCTCTGGGTGTTCCCTTTCCGCTTGGAAAAGTTGGCCATTCCATGGCTATTCGTCTATGCACTTGACTAGTCTTTCATCCCTAGAAGATGGATGTGGATCTGGTGCTTTTGTATACACTGGTGACTTCTTGGGGAATGTTGCATCTGAGTGATAAAGTAGGTGAATACTAAGCCCTAAGACGAGGAGAGAAAGCATAAGGTCTACTCATTTCACTTGGTTCTAGGACAGTTCCAGCTTGGCTCAGCCGAAATCAGGAGGCTTAAATTAGGCCACTTATTACTCTTGCAGACCAAAGGACTTCTTCAAAGCTAACTAGGTGGAGAGTCTTTCTGCCCGCAACAGATGAAGAAACCGGCACATTAAGTACATACAATGAAATCCCACCTCAGCATGAAGGCACCTTTCTTAACCCAAGACTGAGTAATCAAACACTCTATGTGTGTATTCAGCCCAAGCCAGAGAAATAATTTGCACAAAATAAACCAGCAGCATTTCCTGTCCAATAAGGCAAAGCAGATTTTTCTTTTCAGTTATAAAGGGTTTCTTAGCAGTCAGTGTTAAATGCAACTGATCCTTGCTGTTCAAAGCATGAGGTTAATCAGGGTGTCAGATCTGGTTTTACTACACAGGAGTCTGTTGCTTTAAACAACAGTTTGTTGTATCAGACTGGGGTAAAAATATACCAGGAAACAAGATTTTTAAAGCTGCTCAGGAAGACAATTTTATGTTTGTTCAGCACTTCATGGATTTGTATGTCTGAGTTGATGGTTGCATGCATTAAGCCAGACATGGGAATAGTTTTTTGTTTCTTTTGCCTTAACATTTTATCATTGGGAGAAATTGTAGGGTCAGAGCTTTGAATGTATCAGCGAAATCGTTTAGTTCCTTTATTTTTGCAAGGACAGAAATAAGGTGTATTTCCATCATGTAATGCAGCTGGTTTCTGCTTCTTCTGGAACACACAACACTGGTGCCGCAGGAGTCATGAGCAAGTCTATCCGCTGTGTTAGCTGGAGCACTGAAAACCAAATGGCAAGCCTCGTAGGCATTTCTGAAGTGTGTGTTTTCTCTAGTGGCATGGCCGTTGCATGTAAGATGGGGTGCACCCAAAATTTTTGTTATCCTGGCAACATAGACCGAAAGCTTTGATTAAATTCTTAAGGATCTGATCTGGAAGAAAGATGTCAGTTCTTCCTCCCAGTTTGTTTCTAAATATTTACAGGTAGGAAATATACCATGAACTGCTTATCTCTTACAATTTCAGTGGTCTGTGTTGTGGGTATGAACCAAGGTTTAACTGCGCAGAGGAGGACATTGTGCTTATCCACAAGTATTTGAACTTGGGAAAAGAGCAGGCAACTTCTCAAAAACAAGCATGATAGATTTTTAAGCATCTGTCTCGGTTGTTTCCATGCTGTGTTCATAGTTCAGTAGAGCTTTTGATGGTGAGATATGGCCCATGGGAACATTTGTCCTACCCCAGTTTCAAAACTAATAGGCTATCAACGCCAACAAAAAATAAATGGAAGCAGTAAAAAAGTTCGAGTTACTCATATATGTATATATAATTAAAATGTGTATATGTATAAGACCCTCACATATCAATATCAGAATGGGCAAGTGACCTTCTCTGTATGCTCTGCTTCTTTTGTCATGATACAGCTGAACCTGCATGAGGAGGATGGATATGTGGTGGGCAATTTCATATACATACCTTGGAAACAGAAAAACATTTGCCACATATGAAGAAAATGTGAGTAACTGGAAAAATAGTGGGTTATTTAAATGGACAGGTTAAACAAAGATAGGTTGGAATGTCAGTGATGCACAGTGGGGGCTAGAATATACTCTCAGTGGAAATGAGCATTAGAGGAAATGAGAAAGGCTGAAGTCAAGTCCCTGTTTCTCAAAATGGCATCTTTTCCTGTAAGAAGGCACAGGCTTTAAAAGTTTCATGGTCTAATATCTAAGAAAACAATGCAATACAAGTATCAGAAGTCATTACCTGCCAGGATACTACACGCACTTTTAGAACTACCCTGCTCCAAACTGAGGAGAGCGAGCGAGCTGTTGTTTGTGCTTTTAGGCATGCTAGGAGAGGAAGGCTCAGCAAGGCTTTTAACTTCACAGTAAGGATAAAAAAGTGCTATAAAAAACTGAGCAATGCTATGGCTCATAGCCTTAAATTAAATTTACTGGGAAGAAAGCGGCCACCCTAAGTTTTACTAAAGCTGGCTAACTCAGTGGGCCTAAACATGCTTTCCTGAAGTCAATGACAAAATACCTGCTATCTTCAATGGGAACAGGTCTGAGTGGGGTAATGTAGCAAACATCATCTGAAGTTAGTAAGCTTTCAGATGGGTGGATTTTTTTGCCACTAATCTAAACACTGGGTCTTTTCTGGTATATTCTGGCTAGGGTCTTTTATAATATGTTCTGGGTCCTGCACCTGACTCTGCGTTACAAGATTCTGCTCCCTCTAGTTGGTGTATCCCTACTCTTGCTGTAATCTGGAGTTTGCATGCTTTTAGGAGTGAGAATTATGTCCATTGTTCTAGTATTTGTGGGTGTTTATGCTGTAATTCGCTGACTTGATCTGCAGCAAACCTGTTTTTAACTGCAGATCTAATGTGGGAGATTGTTCAAAAGGTAAGGTGTGTCTTGCTGATTAGCTGAATTGAAGTCACCTGACCCTGAACAAATAGTTCCTGACCTGAATTTTATGTTAGCTTTATTTACTTAATATAGAAATGTTAAAATTGGGCTGCAGTGAACTGTGTCTTTAACCATTTCCTTTCTTGTACCATTTGTAGTTTTATAGAGGACCTGACTTAAGAGTCAGCGTTAAGCACTGAATCATGCTGTGGATTTGGTGATTTTGCTGTTAGGTCATTTTCCCTCCATGGATTCATCAGCTTCCTAGGTGCAGGACTTGGAGAAGCAGGTACATACAAAGTTGTTACAACATGTAATGGAAGTGTGATGGGAGGGGTGGGGGAAGGAAGAAACTTACTCACTGAGGTGTACTGTGGGCTGGTGATTCAGAGGCTTGTGTGCCATTAGCTCTGCACAGCAAGCTGCAGTTTGCAGGCAACACACTTGCAGAACTGGAGTGCTGACTCTCCTGTTTATGCTCACTCCTGGCACGAGATGGTGGTGAAGTCAGGGCTGTATTTGCACTGTCACGCGATGCGATTGGGGAAGATCTGCTCCATTGGCTGTCTGAACTAGCGAGTGTGTATTAGAATTGACACCATCCCTGTGTGGGCAGAGATGTTGTCAATGCTACCTTGTTGCCCAATAGGTTCCCGATTACATATTAAGCAGGTCTGAAGGGAAAGGGAATACTGTTTTGTCCTAATAAATAGTTTGTGGGAGGGGAGAAGAAAACTAGATTAATGCTCAGATGTTCTTTGCTGGACTGTGACAAGTGGAAAAGCACTGCTGCTGCTAATTCTTTAAAGGCATGATAGGCAAATAGCATGTAAACCATTCTTCTTTCTCTCACGATCTTAAGTAACTGGCTTTTCTCTCAGTCTCCCTTTCTTTACCTATAATATGTACTACAGTGTTTGGGAAAGTCAGTCAATCATTCCAGTAAAATACTATGGTATTCTCAGTTACTGCCTTTATTTAGACTGTGGCATTGTGGGTATGTCCACATAGGCCTTTGCAGGTTCATGAGAGTCTTGACCCTGCTAAACCAACAGCCTTGTTGCAGCACTAGTTCAGTGTGTAACTTGACCAGATGACTTGGCCAGCCTGTGGTCTGGTACCAGCCTGACTACATTTACCTAGCGGCTATGCTAAACTCATGTTCCAGCAGCTATGAGCACAGGGAACCGGTTCGTGTCAGCTACCAAAACTTCTTAAAATCTAAAACCCAGCATGAATCAGGGCTGCACGCTAACTACAGCCGCACAACTTAGAAAGACAGTGCTTCTGTTCAACTGCAAGCAAGGACTTTGTGTTTGCAGTTGCGATCAGATTAGATCTTTGTGTGGGGTCTGTCTGTAAAGCTTGAAATCTGGGGGTTCTTGGCATTTGTGAATTTGTGCTGCTATAATAAGCACAGTCACATTTTGTGAAATAGTTTGTTACACGAGCACTGCTGGACTGATCATCTCTGGGGCTATGAAATAATGCAAGAAGATAGTATTATTGCCATGGCCTTCATTGGTATTGCATTCAGGACCCTGCCACGTTCCATGAATGGATTAACTATCAGAGCTTCCCAAAGCAGCTCAAAAACCTCACTTCATTTTAGGAATCCTCATTCTAAGAGCAAAGGTCTGTGTAAAGATGAACTGTGGAGAAGGAAACAACATGAAATCAAACTGCATGCAAAAGGAAAAACATTTAACAGGGCTGCTGTATGGAGCCATTGACATGGCTGCCTTCCACAGCAACTAAGCGCCTGGCTCCATTTACCTGTCTGGGACACAGGAGCAGTTGCTGGGCCTGTCTGAATGTACTAGAGATTAGCAGGGTAGGAAAACACCTGCTTCCACTTAACTGATCTGAGAGGAAACAAAGGGCAAGAAAAGCGATGGCCTGAACAACACAGGATTGGATGAAAACTAATATGTAGCTTCAGATTGGCAATTGGCAGCCATAACCCTCAATTTAAAGCGGTCGAGAGTCCCAACTCTTTAGATCTAAAATCTTGCTGCTATGACGATGAAAGACTTTGTTCCATATACCCGCCCCCCCCATATTTTTTCCCTTTTTCTTTTCACTCATCTGTGTCCAAACAGGGAGTAGGCAGATGGGAGTTCAGGCAACCCCAGATGCCAAGCTGCTGCACTTTATAACGGGCAGTGAGGAGTGACAGACAACTTAGCCAGAAGGAAAAGGTAGAAACTTTCCGATCATTGTTTAGGAGCTCAGTGACGCCCTTTAGTTTTAGCTCAGGGGAAGATGGAGTTGGCTGCGACTCACTGATGATCACAGTATAGGCTTCAATTCAGATATGGGATTAAAATTCTGGTGATAGGAAAGAAGGGAGTGTGGTGCTTTCATTTATTTCACTGGGGGCTGTTGCTCAGCATCTCTGAAAGCGAGGTCTCACGGAAGGTTTTTTAAGTTGGATTCTCAAAAATTATGTACTGAATCCAAGACCATTTAAAAGGTGAGCAAAAAGGCTAGACAATCATCACCTGAGGCTCAGTTTCGTTGCCTGACTCTGAGCTGTGTTTCATTCAGAAATTGGGCTTAGCATTGTTTCAAGTACACTGTTGTTAGGCTCTTTTTTTCTTCTGCTTGCTTTGATTGGAACAGGAACAGTTCTTCTAGCTGTTAACAAACAGATACACAACACTGCAAACCAGGCCCTTTGAAGGGTGTTGTGCATTGATTAATGGGACAGCTGATGGCCCCTCCTGGAGCTCTCTCCAATGCCATGTTGCTGTGGTTTTTGTGTGTGTAATAGCTTACCTTTTGCTTGTTCACCAGCTTGTGCCCTCTGGAAACATAACTTAAATCTGGCAGATTGGATGGCTGGCCTTAAGTTAGTATGTTTGCAAAGAGGGGGCAAAGAGAAGGTAAGGCTTGTAAGATTATAAAACTTCTTTCCATGTTCAGATAAACACAGATTAGCCTGACTTGCCTGCCTGCTGCTTGTGTCATCTTCAGAGCAGTAAAGAAACAGTGAAATGTACCTGTGACCTTACACACTTAACACTGGCAAAACATGTTTTAGCTGTGCAGTGTTTGATTGCATGCAGGCTATCCCTCCAGGTTATTGTACCTCTCCAAATGCTGCGAAGAGCAATATACTTCTCCCCTCCTCCTTTGCTTGCTTAACTTGTTAAGACATGGAAGGTTACTCCTGCTATGACTCCTATTCCTGACCTGACAGGTGGTGCCTTGAACTGAACTTTGCTCTTACAAACACAGTTGGGTTTCACGTATCAGCCTACCATTTACTGGACTCACCCATCTGCACAGAATTTAGTAATTCTGGCAATGTGTGCTGCTGTGATTGTCTCAGGTGCTGGGTTAAGGAGCACTGTTGAGCGCAGGGGCTTGCTACACAAACAAATTCCACACGTTTAATCTCATGCCTTTAACTCTCTAGATTGTGCAATGAGTTGCTGAGTACAGGTAAGAAGATGAAAGAGAGAGAGGTGATGCAGGAAGTGATACTAATGGCTATAGCCCTCAGATGAAAGAAATAAACACCTTTATGGATCTGCACTGATGTGACCCCTTACTGCAGAGTTTCACTAGGAACAAAGCATTTAATATTGGATCAGAAGTCCAATGTGTTTTGTAGCCTGTTTTGAAGAACTGCTCAATAGGAGCTTATTGAAAAAATATGAATGGACTACCATGAAGAATGGCTGTGAAATGACTTGTTGATAGGAGATGTTTATTTTCGACACAAGAAATGGTACATCTGTACTGTGTGGCAAAGAGTGTTTGTACCCTTTCTTTCCCTATCCAGTCTAAAGCCATGCGCGTCCTCCTATAGCCATATTCAGTGTTTTCTTTTGATCATTTGTTTCCTACCAAACTTTTGGTGTCAGTGACATCCTGTGGTGTAGTTATATGTTAACTGTGTCTGGTTTTGATTTTGGTTTGGGGTTTTTTTTTTTTTTCCCCCCTTTCTTCGCAGTTTATCATCCCCGGTTTTAATACTTAGCCGTTCTATGCTAGCCTGTTCCCTGGTCTTTGTATTGTGGAAGTAGAATTAGTTACGCTGCTGGATACCGGTCACTAAGTATCCCAGGACGCAGTATTTAACAATACTAGTTCTTCTAACCCCAATCTGTTGTATATTTGTATTTCTTTGGTTAAATCCTGCAGTTTTCGCCCAACTGCCATTTGGGAAAAATTCACTTTAGCTTATCTGCATTTACCTGAGGAAGGATTATTGATGTGGGGATTTGGTTGCTGCTGAGTGTTGATGGCCCATATATAGCTGAATTGTTTTGATAACCACAAAGATGAACATTTCAGTAGTAAGTGTAGTAAGTCACACATTAATCTTTTCGAAGATGGAAAATACACAATAAGGTCTTCTCTGCTGAACTTCACGGAGCTTTACAAAGTGCAGAGCCAACACCTTCAGCATAAATACATCATTGCAGTGTTCCATGAATGACATTTCAAGCTTGATGTTCAAAGATCATAAAGCCCTCGAGAAGTCTCACCTCTCCGAATACCAGAAAAAGATTTGTTTACTATTGCTGTATTATAAGAGGAACTCAACTGACCAGATCATTCTAAGGCAGCAGTAGCTACTGTATGGCTTAGTAGTACTCTGTTGCGTTATATGTATCCCATGAAACGCTGCCGCTATTTAATGTTCTTCCTCTGTAAGTCATTTATTGAAAACTTGGGTGCTTCTGAGTGCAGCTAGTACTTACTATTTCTAATCGAAATAGGTGGTTTGGAGTTCGACAAGTTTGGAAGAATAGAAATGAAAGTTGGTTTTAATTTCACAGTCCTGTATGGCAGTATAATCTACTGGCTGTCAACAGAAGTACTGACTGAAATAGAGTAGGAAGGTATGAGAAATCAAAGTACTGGGTTGGAACACAATAGCTTGGATATTCTGTCTCGGCTACAGATTTTTCTACGTGATCTTGAGCAAGTCACTTCAGCTCTCTTAATCTCTCCCATTCAATTCCTCAATTATAAAACAGTGTACTTATTCTTTATAGATGTTTTCAAGCTAACATCGTGGCTTTTGTAAGGTACGTGGACACTGTGCTGTTGGGCTGAAAAATGGATATCCAGACACTAAGTTGAGACTTTTCACAAAGATGCATCAGTGGTCAGTCGCATTACCATACATGAGGTTTTCCAGTGGGAGCTTTAGAGACATCAAGGAACTTTGTAGACAAAATTATCATAACTCTTTTGATACAGACGCCAGAGAAGTCTTCCTGACGTGCACCTTATAGTATGCAAAAGATGGGCTACTGCTCTTGGCGTGAAACAAACTCCAATAGCCACATAGAGATGGGACTGATATGGTAGAGAAGTGTTTAGGATTATCATCAAATGAGTATGTCACATGTAAATATGCTGTCTTTGCAATCAAATGGCTCCTGTGTATTAACGCAGGACAGGGTGCATTTTATTGCTGTAATTGATTTTTTTTTTTTTTTGCTGCTGGTAACAGAGAGGCTCATTTGCAGTCATTTCATGACTCTTTTTCTTAGGAAAGATATGGTTGCCTTATTCTGTCACAATAATTCAGTTGTTTGTGTGTTGTTCCTCAAGGACAGCTAGAACATTATAAAAGAACAGAGGGTAGAAAAGTGCAGCTGTGGGGAAGTGGGGTTTGGTTGGAAGACTTCCTAGGGATCCTTCGACTGCTACTGTGTGGATTATAATTACTGTTGCTCAAACTTAGGGGTGGCTTGAATAGGACACAAGAAAAAAGTCAGAATGAGGGTGTCCAACAGGAAGGATGGAGATGGTGACCCATGGTGGTTTATGAAAAGAGCTGGTGACTTATACAGTACAGAGGGGGAAAATGTGAAATTGTTTTGGCCAGCCTCAGGGAGATCGGAGATTCAGGTTTTCTTCAGACAGGCAGAGAGGTCAGGAACAGATGTAGGCCTCGGAGAACGGTTGAATCAGAATATAATTCATGTAGCTAAGCCACGTCCTGGCCCTTTACTGATGCAAGAGAAAATAGGTCTGCTTGTGAGTCAAGTAAGTATTGTTGATTGGTTGGATTGTCTGACTAATTCAGGAACTGTCTCAAAATTTTTAGTGATGGGTGCCTCAGAGAACAGGAGGGTGATTTCTAATAGATCAAAGCTGCTGATGTCCAAACAGGTTAAAATCTCAAATAAGTGTCCTAAGTGTCCAGATGGCCTGGCCTAATATGGATGCAGGCTATATCTGTATTGCAATACAGAATGGTGTTGCAGCATATGCTGACAGACTTGTGCTGGTTTTAATCATTCGGGTGTTGAATCACTGTCAAGACACAGATGAAAAGCTCGATGAGACCTAACCTTTTAAGAAATGTAGGACACTGGCACCAGGATTTTACCACCTATGTTGTGGCCAATGTCACTCTAGCATCACACCTACAAACAGCAGTTTAGACATGCCTCCACAGACTTCTGTCACATCTCCCAGTTGCAGTGCATGTATCCCAATGGGGTATATTTTTAGGAGGTTGGTAGTTTTCTACAGGTTATGGATGCTGCTCGTGCTAACTGTGCCTGCCAAGGCATTGCACACAGAAATCCTGTATTTGGAAAGCTATTTATTAACTTTGACTTTTAAATTCTTTTGAGAGTACACGAATGCAGATTCAGTTATTTCAGGCATAAGATTCTTCTCCAAAATACTGTGGGCTAGCCATGTCCCAGGCAAAAATTTGTGTCTTGAAGCTACAGCTCTAGCAAGTTGGAGATGAAAAGGAATGAGCCAGCTTGCTCAGGAGCACAGCTGACAGTATAATCGAACTGCGAGCTGTGTAATACCCGTGCAGGAGAAATCAGTCTTTCACAACTAAAGGTTTCCAAGGTTTCTCTTGAGTTAGTTATGAGGATAAGTTGTGTCTTAGGGGAATTCTTCCACCGGTTGGGCTAATTAACATGACAATTTGTTGTTTCATTAGCTACAGCTTTCATGGGAAATATGAGTGCGTTTCCTTCATAACAAGGAGAAAACATTTTGTTTTTCTTTTTTCATGATACTGATGAGAATTTTCTGAAAACTTCCTTGAAAGGGGATGAAAACACTATTAAGAAAGCCACAGTTTTAATTTTGCTTTCTTTTATTTTAAATGCTCTGTTACTACGCATGCTTGGAACTGAGCATCAGTTCTGTCTGAATCCCTTTTCCACATCCCTCAATACTTTCCAAACTAGGTTATGTCACTGAAGAGATTCCACTTGTCAATATCCAAGAAACATTTTGTACTGGGAAAGAGAAGTATCATTCATGATAGTGCATGATGTAGCCAAAATAGGGACCCTTTTTGTTTGTTTGTTTTGGTCTTCCCGTATGTCCACATCAAAAATGGAATTTCTATCTGACTAAGCTAGGGGTGAATACCACAAAGATTTGCACTGGAGTGTCCTGTAATCATTGTAATCTCAGTCATGGTGCCCGTGAATGGACATAGGAATCCACTTCCAGGCTTCTGCTCTTATTAGCTTGTACATTGGGAGACCTGAGTTCTGGGTAGACTTTTTATTCGTTTCTGAAACTATTTTGCACGTCAAGACTAGATGGTGATGGGATTCAAGCTTCTGCTAAGTTTTTGAAAAAATCAGCTCTTGTGAATTTATCAGCAAAATCGTACAGATGTCCTTCAGCAAGTCCTTGCCCCTGTCTGTTTGTGCCTGAGATTGTCTCTGTACACGTTGCCCCTTTTGTTTGAGAAAGCGATCACCAACACATCGATGTCCCTGCTATTCTGTTGCAGGTTAGATGACCTGGGAGAGTTCCAGTTAAATAATCTCATCTTTGATTCAACAGGAGTCATGTTCTGGTTGGCTGAACAATTAGTTGGCTTTTAAAATATCAGCTCAGCAGTATGGTAGTCATGGCAGTGGGCAGATGGAAATTGGTTTGCAATGGAAGAGTGTCTGGAGGTTGATTTTAAAGTGAGAGAAGAACGCCCCTTCACCCTGAACTCTTGGTTGCTAGTAGGCCTCTGCTCTTAAGCAAATCTTAAGGGTGTATAGCAGGAGCATGAGATATGCTGTGGAACAGCAGTATCAAATCTGAATTTGCGCTCAGGAAAGAATTCATTCTTTGTTAAAGCCATGGCAGAGGCAGTGAGCCGGGCAAGCCCCTTGAGAGGCCGGTCTCCCTCACAGCATGTCTACAGCACGCAAGTTGGTTTCGCCCTGGCCGCTCCCAAAACCCGAGGACACACCTGTTAATAGCTAGAGGCAAGGAGATTGGTTGGATGGAAAGAATGCACCTGCGCAGGGAGGGGTGAAGGACTACATGTAAGACGAGCCTTAGACACTCGCCGTCTCTTCTCAATTCCAGCTTAAACAAGCAACATCGCTCTGGGCTGCGAAGAATACCATGCACGTTTTAATCCTTTGCTTTCCTTTTTTTTTTTTTTAAATTTGGTTTTATTTCAGTAGTCTAATACGATTTAGGAGTGTGTTGTTTTTTCAGGTACAGTTACATTTTTGTCTTCTTTTGTTTCGTGTGAATTTCACTGCGAAAGCCTCTCGCTCCAAGTTCGTCTTTTCCAGGACACGGAAAGATCGGAAGATGAAAGCTCTTGTGCGCGCTCTCCTGATGATCATTTCGTCCTTTTTGTTACCCACTTGAAGGCTGATGATCTTGGTTTGGGAGAAGGAGGTTGTGCTTCCAGCACTGAAGTTGCTTGCGCGTGTGTGTGTGTTCATGGTCCTGGTAAGCCATAGTGTCCAGGTACTGTGGTAAAAAGTGATCTAACTAGCACAAAGAATGACTTCTTTAATGCCTTTCGTAACTTGTTCATCAATATTCTCCTTTTGACTTAACTTCCTATAGGACTCTGTCCTCTTTTCTCTTCCTCTTCCCCC